>CAJHZI010000500.1:2032500-2502500 GCA_905160935.1 Enchytraeus crypticus | reverse complement strand
CATGTAAAACGACACCTGTGAGCTTGTGCTGAACTTCACTAACCCCACCCTGGTGTCGTCCAAGCCAATGGGGAAGGCTGCCACAACGGACTTGGCAAATCCGATGATGTGGACCCTCCAGTTGTCGTAACCACCAGGTGGCGAAACGATGCTGGTGGACTGGTCGAGGATCATACATATGTCAGCTTTGAGAGGGCATATTGAGTCTGCAATGTACAATACAACATCGGTATTATTTGTGGTGTTTAAAAATGTATGATTTATATGAATACTGTCATTGCATGCAGTTATTATAATGACCAATACGACATCGGTTTTATTTGTAGCGTTTAAAATTTATGATTTATATGAATATGTTTACTGCATATACGTAATTATTAGAAAGGTCTATACAATATTGGCATTATTTTTTTGTTAAAAGTTGTATGATTTATGTAAATATATTTACAGCATGTGGTTATTAGAATGAACAATACATTGTTATTATTTACGGTGTTAGAAAATTAATGATTTTATTAATAAGTTTACTGCATGTAGTTAATATATGAATATAATTTTTTTTGAAAAGAGCAATGAAGCAATATTAAAAATATGGAATAACAGTACTTTCATTTCAGAAATCAAATATAGAGGCCTGCAGTATGTGTATCTTCTAATGTTTAATAAAAACTAAATTGCACTTAATCTAACCCAACTAATTCCGGGTTTGGATGTTGAATCACGTGAGCGTTCCGGTGTTTTGCAATTGATAAACTTAAGCGTAAGTTTAAGACAGAAATTTTCAGTAGTGCCTATTGTAGAACTTTTCATAGAAAATCGTAGTATAATCGTGAAGATTTAGAAAGTTGCTTCTAAACATCATTAGCCTACTATGATGCTCACCACAGCATATATACATACATATTACATACACATTACATACAGATTACATACATATTACATACAGATTACATACTGAAACCACTAGCACACTTACAATTTCCATTTCCACAGAGTACAGCGGACAATGGCTGTACTTTGCTATTCAGCTGGTCATAGGCTGTTGAGCTTATGACGTCATTCGTGACATACGTTAGCACTCCCAATTCATTAATAGATATGTCATAGGTCATGCCGAATGCAATGCTGCGTATACCTGAATATTGGAATACAAATAACATAAAATTATGATAAGTGAATCTAATACACATATACTATTAGAAGCATTCAGCTACATTAGAATGTAAGGAAGTTAATAGATTAAACGTAAATATTGAGATATTTGTAGCGTAATAGAATAAGTAGTAAAGTATAATTGATATATTATATTAAAGATAAACTAGGTAAACATGACTCATAAGTTATGACTACAAAGATAAATGGTGATTAGCATGTACATACATGTACATTGACGTCAATCCTAAATTTAATAGTAATTTTTAAGGCATCCTCATGATGAAATTATTGTCACTTTCATTTTGTACAGTTTTAAATAAGGTATAAATGGATGGGCTCTATCTCTAAGTTTATGACTATTAGTCGCGTCATTGGTGGTAAAAGAGAAAGCAGAACGTGATGAGAGGTATTAAATACAGAATTATACAAACTGCTGTCTGCATATGCAGCTATGTCTCTAAAGACATTAAATATTATAAAAAATGGCACTTTTTAGACTTCCTCAAAATATTTCAAGTCCCATTTTAACCGAGACTCCAATAAAAACCTTTCAAAACTTAGGAGCATATTAAGTTAATTTCGATTAATTTCGTTAATTAGTGCAAATCAATTGCTATGTCATTGACTCTGCTTTTAATATGCTCCATTAGTAAAATACATTATTATTGAACATATTTCAATAACGGAAATAACAGCAGGCCTACCGGCTTGTCGAATATTGTTGAAAGCGTTAATAGCTGCAGCACGATTGGGCAGAGCATTGTTGAGCATCGTGACCAGAGTGGGTTTGAAATTAGAACCTCTGGCTCCATTAGCCGGAGTAAATGCGGTGCTAATTGCCAACTGAAAAAAATGAACGTTATATGTTATATTTATATGACGAATTATGGCACATAATATCAAATACCAATAAAATTAGGAAGCACTAGTTACATTCTTAATGGATAAAGTTATTGAGAGATCCGACCGAATTCAAATACTGTAAATAGTTTGATTATATTGATGGATATTAGCGTAGAAATCTTGATCCTCCCTTCTAATAGCTACTGCACTTATTTCCTTTAAGGGTCTAAAGTCGATGACAAACTACGCTTTAAAAATATTATCGTTATGATATTAATAAATGAATTAATTATTTAATTCTTCACTATTTAATTTATTTATTTAATTCTTCATTATTTTATTTATTTATTGAGACATTAATTAAATAATTTCTACAAACCTGCAGGGCATACGTTGGATCTCCACTATTTGATGCCACAAAAGCAATGTCATCAATAGCCATCTTCAGATCGTCCTCCACGTAATACCTGTTCAGAGGTATGCGCAGCGCCGCCGCTCTACCGTCGAATGTGATGATACAGACACGCACGCGGTCCGCGCCGATCGTCAGGTAGAGCGAGATGAACCTCTTGATGAAACTTTTGACGATGACGAAGTCAGTGGCGGTCTGGGGGATATCGATGGCGAAGCAGACATCGATTGTTCTGCAATCTGATAAATGTATTGCAATATTGTATTGTATTATATTGTATATTAAGGTAGCAATATTAATAGTGATTTAACTTTGTTGTGCTTTCAACTGTGGGTATTTAATTGCATGTCGTTTGCTTTACTGTTTAAAATGTATTTGCTTGATATACTATATTAAACATTAAGCATCAAATATTGAATAATCTTAGAAGCAATTATTAAGAAAGTAATAAATGCAATAATTATAACAACTAAAATAGGTAATTATTAAATGAAACCCTAAATCAATACAGTGACTCTAATATCAGCCAATATATTACGAGCTATGAGTGAAACAACAAATCTAAACTAGAGCAACAGTTATTGTAATAATTTCAACAAGGATAATGACATTAAATGTCAACAACATAAATTACAGTAACGAATGTTACGACAGCAATATCTATTGCAGCGAAATTTACCGCAGTAAACATACCATCGTGCCTACTGTTACTGAAAATCAATAAATGCTTAGTATATGACAACTTTTCTTTTCTTCCATAAGTTACTGCATATAGTTGCTACTAGTACTACAACTGCAGAAAGAGAATTTAAGAATGGTATAGTTAAGGAAAATCAGCAAATTGAAATTCAATTTGTAGAAAAACTGAAATTCCATTTATTGTAATTCCTCTTTGAAAGACACACCATAAAATCTACCAAAGTAAAATACATTTGAAAAACAAATTCTAAGAAATATTCTAAAGGTGGTAAAATGAAATCACAATTACCTTCTAGATCTTCTTTTGGAGGATCACAGGTAGCATTCTGGACGCTCTGAACAATGCTGTTGAGAGAGGTGAAGTCAGGAGCAGTCCAGTAGTTGACGTCCTTCTGATGAGGTGGAGATGAGACTTGTCGAAGCTGCTCTTCGTCGATGCTCCCGGTGATACCCACTGCGAAGATGCGCATGCCAGCGTCCTGGATCAGTTTAGCCTCTGGAATGGTCTTATCGATGTCGATGTTGGCCTTGCCGTCAGTTATGACGATCATGATCTGGGGCACGTCAGATCTGGCATTCTCAGCAATGCTGAAGAGCTGGGTGCGTGCCATGTTCAATCCTCCGTAGAGATTTGTCTGACCGTTACCGCTCGGAATAGCCCGAACAGCAGCGATTAGAGAGGGTTTGTCCAGGTGATCCAGCAGACCAAATCTCTTCACGGCGATGTTTCCGAACGTACACAGGCCGAAGTGCACACCGGTGTAACTTACCTGCGGAGAAAGTCAGTCATTCAAGCATGAGAGGATGTGAAGGGAAAAGATAACTAGTAACTTCAATAAATAAATTCAGATAAATTCAGAATTTCAAAGCTATGGTTAACGTCAGTTTCCTCACTCGAAAGCGATGTCAGTGCCAGGCAAGCCCAGGATTTGAGCCCAGCACATACTGATCCGCGGTCGAGTATCTTACCGACTTCTTCACTGGCTCCAGCCAGTGTTAACAATGGCTCTGACCGACAATGATCAACGAGGTTCTACAGTTTTCTTCTTAATTTATTGTATGGTTAGTAATTATTGGAACAATACAAGTTCTAATCTAAAATTGATAGTTTAATTAATTAATAACTGGTGTTGGATGCACAGTGCCGGAGAGTATCGTGGCCTATTTCTCAGAGAAGTTAAACGAATGACTAAGATACTTAAAACCACTAAGCTGACACTGGGAGAGAGAGAGATAAATTGAGAGAAACAGGTAGATAGATAAAGAGACAGAGCGAGAGAGAGAGAGACAGAGACAGAGATACAGATAGAGACAGAGAGAGTGAGAGAGACAGAGAGAGAGAGACAGAGAGAGAGACAGAGAGAGAGAGAGAGAGAGTCAGAGAGAGAGAGACAGAGAGGGAGAGAGAGAGATGTTTACATGTACAGATATACAATCACTCATTTTACCAGCTAGTAGGCATAAATAAGAAAAATAACAATAATAATAAAAGAATAAAAAGAATTATAACAATAAAATAGCAAATATAGCTCGCGACCTTAACCAATATTGCTCTTAAAGTTATTTTAATCATATTTTGTTCTCAATGATCGATCAATCAAGTTGCAACTGCCATTCCATTGATCGTAGTTTAAAACATAAATAATGTTAGAATAGCGTTAATTATACAATTATTTAATCATACAATTAGTTTCAAATATTATTGTGGAGAAATGTGATGATTGATTTAAATGTGTTGGCATACCCACCAGGGGGGACAGGGGGGACAGGGGGGACACGTTCCCCCCAGAATTTCGAGTAGGGGGGACACGCATGCAAGTGTCCCCCCAGAATTTCGGTTCAAACATATACATATATACTTGATTTGAGAAATATGGCGCGTTTTCAGGATCACTTAAAAACTGTTTAAGCATTACCAGTTATAGAGACATGCCGTAGGGTGGTAAATTGATATGCTCCCATTGCATTTATTAATGGAATCTGTAGTTGTATAGTGTATGCTGAGCGATTAATGTTAGTCGAGGGTGACGAAACATAGAAGAGTGCCAACCAGCTGGGCTCAGCGGCTGGATAAAACGATATAGGTCTATCTGTAGGCTGCTGCTGTTTTCCTAGAGAGGTAAACGTATCAACCTTGAGCAGAGGCACTGAAAAACCTCCTCTTCTATAATTCCTTTCATCATTGACTAGTTCTCTAGATTTAAATGGGAATTTGCACCGTTTTTGACCTTCTTTTTGCTCAGCGACTTGGAGTTATCTCATGGATGACAGTAGCACTCTATTTGTTGTTATGTTAAACAGAATGAACACAAAGTTTACTAGTACGAAATTTTTCACATGGGCCTAATTGTGTCCCCCCAGATTATAGCTCGTGGTTACGCCTATGCGCTCAACTCCTCATCTGATGGTGATATCCGGGATGTTGAATTTGTGATTAGCAAATTAAACACCAATATAATCGAATGGTTAATCAGCTATATTATAACTAAACCATTAAACATACATAAAATAAAATAAATACCTTACACCTAACATAAAATTTAGGGAACTATATCTAGTAATAAACCAATTAAAAACTTAATTAGATATGACATTTTAATTTTAAAATTGCCGAATTTATGCAAAAAAGTTCTAAGAGAATTGCCCACGCATTCATGGGCATTATATTATATTGCGATGCGCAGATCGTCTCTACGACGCATGTTTCGTATTCCTTAACAGGCATAAGATTACATGTACAATCGTTGCGCGCTCATTAATCACTACATGTCAACTTACAATATGCGGTTGAGATACGTCAGCTGCAATAGCGCAGCCTTGAAATAGACTCAATACGGTTAAATATCATTATACGGCTATGCATTTATTACCTTCTAAATACCACAATATTTTAAACCTATTAGTGCGTGATGCGTACTATTTGTATTATGAAAAACTTGCTCATATCAAAAATCTAAGTCTGCAAAAAACCGCTTGTAAATATGTCATGGAATCTAGCACAACTCTAGCCAACTCCGGCCCAAATCTAGCACAAATCCAGCACAAATCTAGCAAAAGTCTAGCACAAATCAAGCACAAATCCATCACAAATCCAGCAGAAATCAAGTACAAATCCAACACAAATCCAGCACAAATCTAGCACAAATCCAGCACAAATCCAGCACAAATCTAGCACAAATCCAGCACAAATATAGCATAAATCCAGTACAAATCTAGCACAAATCTAGCACAAATACAGCACAAATCTAGCGCAAATCCAGCACAAATCTAGCACAAATCAAGTACAAATCCAGCACAAATCTAGCACAAAGCAGAAAGTTTACCTCAGAACTCTGGATGACTTGTACAATGAACTCCTTCACGAGAACCCAATTATCCCAGGAACCATTCAGTGGATTCTGATCCCTAATACTGCCTGATTGATCCACCACGAATACTATGTCGCTCTTTTTAGAGCAAGCTGCAAAATTAGATATCAACGAATGAATAATTAAATCAAGTCAGTAACTTCACTGGATAAAACTTATGAATAATTAAAATCAATTAAATAATTATTCATTCATGTAAATAATTAATTAATTAGTTCTCAGTTCTTAATTTATGAAGCTTTATATTTCACAAATTATTCTTAAATACCTCAATTCATAATCAATACAAATTTGAATACGAAAAGCAAAGCTCTGGATTGAATTGGTTAGAAGTGTTTGCGCCTAAGAACTTGCGGTTTGGCTGCACACTAAGTGATAGGGAAAGCGAGAGAGAGATAGGGAAAGCGAGAGAGAGATAGGGAAAGCGAGAGAGAGAGAGATAGAGAGAGAATATGATGTTAACATCATTCAACTTTTTGAAAAAACATTGGAAAGCATCGACTTCTTGCATACAGCTTATCAACTTTAGACAACTGGATCAGTTCATATAATCTCCTTACTTCAGCATAGCCATATGCAGAAATGCCTTTGATACTTATAACTGAGCCCTTCGAGAGGCAAGTTTTAATTCCATAATAATTATATTATTATACCAAATGCTTATTTTTACATCAATTGAAATTTTTATTGCATTTCATGCTAAGTGACTAATTCAACACAATTGCAGCAATGCTAGGTATGTGCACACCACGCTGTTCTACCTTTTCTAACATTTAACTCTTAACATCACTCGTCTCTATTGTTGACAGCTCTTTCTTCATGCTGCACGCCTTTGAGAATGTTTTAGCATTGCATATTTGGAACCCTGGTTGTCACTAAAAGAGTAAGAGGGTTTAACAGGCACGAAAGTCTACAATACCATACATGCGTAATTCTTAAAAGTTTATCTACGTGTATTATGTATCAACGTTATACAGTCTTGGATTTTTAGTATGGCAGCGATGACCGTTTTATTGAAAATAAAACGGTCATCGACAAATGGCGAATGTGAAATTGTTAGTCCTACGCAGCTATGTTGCAGTAAAATGGTTGTGTGTATATAAAATATCTATAACAGACATAACGCAATGTCTAATATTTAGTCGCAGTTACTGTTAGGTTCATTTTCCTGATACGTCTCTAAATATTTGTAAGAGAACTGTTTCTTATTGAAATACGCTACGCTTTGTAAAGCTAGTCTGCGCAAAGAGGCTGGATACGTAGCGATTACTAAACGAATAGGTTAGCATACCTAAAAGGAAGCTTTGCTTCTTCTCTATATTCTAATAAAATTTCATCTAAGTGTATATATAATTACACACACATAGCCTATATATATATATATATATATATATATATATATATACATATATATATATATATACATACATGTATATACATACATGTATATATACATACATATATATATACATACATATATATATACATATACATATATATATATATATATATATATATATATATATATATACATATATATATATATATACATACATGTATATACATACATGTATATATACATACATATATATATACATATATGTATATATATATACATATACATATATATATATATATAAATTACGTCAAATTTTAACTTCCATTTAAATTTTAAATTTTAGTTTTTACTTTGAATTAAAGGCTGGACTGGCTGGAGCTAGTGGCAAAGTCGGTAAGATACTCGATCGCGGATAAGATGGTGAGGGGTTCAAATCCTGGGCTCACCCGTCACTGACATCGCTTTCGAGTGAGGAAACTGACTTTAACCTTAGCTTTACCAGCTTTTTAAAGGGAATGTCAAATAATATGTACTAATGCTATGCAGGTAATATAGTAATATACAAAAATAATACTTGCTCTATTCATTCTATGGCAATAAATTTTAAAGATGGCAAATTATCTGCCTTATGTTTAGAGGGAATAAAATTATTGCATCAATAAGGCGCAATAATACCTGTAGGAGAATTGATTAATTATATATAATTAGCAGTAGCCCACGTATCTTGAACATAGCCTACGAGAGTGGCGGGAATGTGATGCACTATTACGTATCTTTGTGTATTTTTAAGAAAGACATTGTTGACAGAATAATGGTCGCATAAGTCTGCGATAATTTTTTATGAAGGCCGCCGCTTGGCATGCAGCAATTAATTAAAAATGTCTTGCTGGATTATTATTAAGCAAAACACAATTTAATCGATTTCATTGAGGATTTTACAAGAAAAATAACTGCCGCTTTAATATACAAATAGGCCTATCTAGAGATATTTATGATATGAAACTGGTCTAAGTGGATAATTTGATGAAAATTGCACAATTACTTTTAAATAGGGAAGTTTCATAAGCAGACGATTTTATTTTCAAAGAAATGATTTGAGATAATATTGAATTTAGAAGATTCAAAGAATTGCAATTTAATTTGTGTGATCAAAATGCAATAAATAATATACAATAGAATATTCTAACTTAGGTCTTTTAAATTCGGCAAGTGTTGCGGTTAAAATTTATGTTAAACTCCTTCTTTTATAATTTAATTAATTATTTCTATTTTTCTTGAAATTTATGAGATTCCCTAAAATTTTAGCAATATAATTCTATTAGCATACATTTATTTTTAAAATCTGAAAATTAAAGGTGACACGTAGACTACCAATTTCCTTATTTAATTATCGGAAAAATATCTTATAGAAAGGCAAGGCGTTTAAAAGGTTAATCTCTTAATTTTCGGTAGAAATTAATAGTTAGACAGCAGAAAAATAAATTTTTGCTTTGCTACCAAAATAATATAAATTTGTTGCAGCTTCATAAGAAAATAGTTTATCAGATTTCGTGGAACATTTCAGGGACTAATAAGGGATTCAAGCGCAAACTAGGCCTACTGGTATTAAGAGTCCTCAAGAATACATTAGTATATTAAAACGAACATCTAAATAGTAGTAAAATTTTAATATGGATATTGCTTTGGTGAATTAGCAAGAAAATTTACAAATAAAACTACATTAAGATCCTTCGGATACCAGGTGCTTAGTCTAAATAAATAGATGTGGGAGTTGCACCCTTGTTTGAGTTGGGTGCTATGTTTGTATATTTAGCGTCGGAATGAAAACACACTCTAACATGTCTATTACGGGTAATAAGCGAAAGGGATTAGCAGAAAATCATGCGGCACGACTTTATAGAAATCTCAAAACGTTCATTGTGTTTAAAACGGCATCTACTCGATCCTGCACTTGTCGTGTGTAAATGCGATTATTTAACGAAAGACATTATAGTAGTGAACTTGTCATCTCTTCTTAGATTTCTAATTTTGTCACACAAATATTTAAATTACTCGGTTGCTGTTGAATTTCGCAACTAACTGCTAATTCCTAAAAGTGAATCCAAAAGAGGTCATACCATTGTGTTTGAAAAAATATATACAGACCCAAACACAGGTGTTGCACCGATATATATATATATATATATATATATATATATATATATATATATACGTGTACATATATATAATATAATATAAATATTGGCATATATATATATATATATATATATATATATATATATATACTATATTACTTTAATTAAGACACTACTGCTTAAATTTACAAAAGGAGATTTAAGCGATAGGAGTTAATTGCAAAGAATTTTAAATTCACCTGTCTAGTCGCAGACAAAAGGAAATAAAATTTCTAATTTCCTTGCTTTTACAGCTCTGTCTCTCTTTCTCTCTCCCTCTCCCTCTCTCTCTCTCTCTCTCTCTCTAGTTTTTCCAAGTGGCAGGTCCAAGGTAAACATTTCTACTCACATTCTGTCAGCACGCTCTTTAGATAACTCCATCGATTAACAAATTAATTACTTCACAAAAAGGCTGTGCCTTATTCACAATCTAATGTTACCAACATCTTGGGAATAATGTGGCTTCTGAGCTGGATTCCCGTTGCCTTCCTCAGTTCTTGCTCAATCATCTATTACGACTCGTGCAGTTTACGCTTAGTTTATTCTTCGGTTGTCCGGATTCAACACGGGAAATTTTTAAATAAAATATTACTTAATACTTTTAAACTTTATAATCAATGCTGCAGCTACTTACTTTGGGTATAGGATTCCATGCCGAAATAAGCCACCAGTAGTACAACGGATATAGCAAGTCGTTTGCTGAAGGAATTCATCGTGATCTGATTTCTTTATCCTAATCAAAAGTGTTCAGTTTCTACTTGATATATGATTTTCTGCTTATCCTGTTGCTGCTGAAGTTGTTTGAAGTTTCTTAACGTGTTTACCTAAAGCACAAAAATGTTGTTATAGAAAAAAATAAACACGTATTATAATGAAATGATCAACTATGTGGCTATTTATCACTTTTAATACCACATGTTTAAACCGTTAAGCAATTTAGTCCATTTTCCGTATAACCAGTCCAGTGAATGTCCGAGATTTTACTCTCAGATCAGTGACGCTGGGATTCGAACCCGCGAGAGTTTAATTCACCTCAGGATCTGTCATTTAAAACTTCGTGACGTTATCCCTGAGACATTGAGATCCTAAACAGTACGCAGAAGTATTGATGGAAGTTCAACCAGAGATTTCTTCAGGTTGAAAAATTTCATAATGTACGAGTAAATGTGGGCGCGTGCCGTAAAACCATGCACTGTATAGATACTTGTAAATCATTAATGCCTGTTCTACTCCACCATATAGTGTAAGTGAAAGTTTTTATTTAAATACTTCAAAAACAACGTCATCTTATCAGAAAACAACAATTTTAGCCTAAAGACAATGCAGGCCTAAAACAATTGTGACTGATACGAAAATATGACGCTTGTGAATTTTGCTTTGAATTTAAATAGGCCTACTACTTCGTCAAGCGAAACTGAATGTACAACCATGATTTGAAGCTGCATGTAGCTTTCATAAATTCGACTAGAAAAATGTTTAACTCAGCAATTGATCGTTACAAGGTTGGAAACTTGTAAAATTAAACTTATAAAATGTGCATCAGGAGCTTGGTTAACAGTGTCTTAATGTACATAAGTCTAGCGTATAAATGTTAGCACTTTTAACAATGCTATAGTTGACAGTACAAAGCGAAGAAATTATTTAAAGAAATTACATCCAGAGACTATATAACGATTGTTTTTCTCATAAGTTTACAGGTATTTAATAAAGAAATTAAAAAATCTCAAAATCAATTTCAAGAACTTCTAAAGGGGACTGCACACTCGTTAAAGGCATCCACAAAAATATCCATCCTTTTTCAAGGAACAAGCATCCTTGTCTTTCTGACAGAGTATGCTGTTATGTAGTAAGTTCAAAACGTTCCACGAGCGTGTGTAGTTCTTATTAATCAATAGACTGGTATCGTGTAATAACACGCTCCAATATATTCAATTTATAACTATTCAATAATATTAATTTGTAATCTTAATAGATCTGAAACTGTAGTAATTGAGTCTTGATTTATGAACGATAATGCCAGTGATTAAACGTTTAGGAATTTGTAACTGGGTTTAACAGTTAGTTCACAATGCATATAAAATTCGACAAAAGCCTAGGACATATTCTATGTTGGCATGAATGATGCCTAGCACTTCAAACTACACGAGACTGACACTCAGAGAATGATTTACGAGAAAATTATTATTCTGCTAGGCGGTAAATCAGTTCATTTATAAAGAACTTGAGAGCAGCTTAGACTCCTGGAGATCTAAAAGTCAAGGGCTCATCCAAAATTTGAACAGATGATATTATTAAATGCTTCATAGTGCTAAACATTTACTTAAAATAAAATGTTTTGTACTATTTGAATTTATCATTTTATATCACCTTTATATTTTAATAGTGTAATATTTTTTACCTCTAGATATTTGTCAAAAATTATGATGGGTATAATTAACACATTGTAACACATTGATATAGCAATCACGTAATATTTCGATGAATATTTCAAAACAGAAATATATATATATATATATATATATATATATATATATATATATATATATATTACTTATATATATATATATATATATATATATATATTACTTATATATATATATATATTTCTTATATATATATATATATATATATATATATATATATATTACTTATGTATAAAAATATATAAGAAATATATTTCTTATATACAGAAATACATGTATATTTATTATACATATATATACATGTATATATATTATTTTTAATATTAGACCTACTGTTATTTTAGCTTCAGCATTCAGTTTCCGTAATACTATCTGGACGTTGTTGATAGTTACTTGATGACTGAAGGATGACGTATAAAAGTAATTACTGCAATGACTTTACATTGATAGTTTATCATAATTCATCTTCATATGCTCAGAGTTATGCAGACTGATTTAGTATCGTTAGGCACTTGTGCCTTTTCAATTGTCCTGCCTAGAATATTTAGATACTACGCTTGCTGAGCTATTCACAGAGTGGCACCGGCTGGTGTCAGTATTCAATCTTCCTATTAAAGGAATATGATAACCTTGAGTTTTTGTGTAAAATATAGACCTTGGAGAGCGGCATAAGCTCGTCATGGTCTCTTTTCAATGACATTTACAAGAATGTCCAATGCTGTTATCTCAATCAGAACCGGACGATTAATAACTTTTAACCATTTATAAACTTCTTAATTTTTCAAATCAATTACATGTGTCACAAAGTGAGTAGTGAAGAAGGTAAGGTAGTGACGAAAAATTGACAATGAAAGCTACACAGAAATGCAATGAGTTGAGCGTCAGTTTTTGATGAGCATAATTTGTCAAATTGAAATTTGTATTACTTAATTTTAAAGTGTTCCTTGGACAAAACTATTTACGCATACTGTAGCATAATTATGAAAAACATCATTCAATTTCTTAACTTTGTAATCAATAACCGTTGTTAAGATAGTAGACTAGTAGTTACGGAAATGTTTTCTATTAAATTATTAATGATAGACTTAGTGATTTAGGCAGCTAATGACTGAGTACGGTTGTTTTATAACCGGCTGTAATGTGACGGAATAGTCAAGGTAAACTGAAATTTTTATTTGCGTATCTTTTTGAAAATAAAAAACTGAACAATGAATAAATAAATGTCCGATAGCTGAAAAGTAAAATTTCAATTTTTTCTATTTTATTTGTTCGTTTCGTACTGCTTTTCGTGTACATGTTGTGAGAAGTTTCATGTTCTTTTCGTTTCGTGCTATATATATATATAAATATAGGTAGGCAATATTTATATTTTTTCGTAAACATGATGCAATTCATTTTGTACTGTGTGCTGCATATTATGCACCTTCTGTATATGTGCTAACATAATTTGGTGAAATGTATATATTACAAAAAAGTTACGGAGTATTCGTTCAAAGCCATCGTTCATATATTATTACCTAGTTATCCTATAGGTTCCTGTTTGCACAATGACATTTCAATCAAAAATTACCGCTGACTGCTGCTGGGCTGAATGAGTAACTATATGTATGTGCGGTAAATTACAAAAGAACAGCCAATGTTTCATTGTAGTGAATCATTACAATCTTGGTATAACCTGAAATTTACATTTTACACTAATGATAGAATTTCATATAAAATGTAACTTTTAGTAAACCTTACATCACTTTACACTACTAAGTAACTATTAAACCTCATCAAAAGTTAATTGAACTATTAAACAGTTAACCATTTAATAAATTAAGCGAATTGAACTAAACTTTCTGAGTTTAACTAACACCGTTTAACTGTAATTAATTTAAACTTTCGAAAAAGACTCAAAAGAGATCAACTTTATGAATTAAATTAAACTGTTCAAAACTGAATTTTTAACAAATTAGATACATTTTATTAAATAATTAAACCTATCCTCAATTTAGCTTCTGATAAAGTAAAGCTTATAGGCTTTCACTTAATATTTACCATTACTTGATAGTATAGACCTTTTATAAAAGGTGTTTCTTTGAAAAATCACCTTATGTATTATTTCATTCGTTGGAGCGGCGACACTGTGCATCATAAAATTGATTGCTTTTGCGGAAGGCAACTGCAATGTAATATATCCTTAACATGTAATATATCCCCTCTAGAATGTCTATCTAGACACATATTAACTGTAAATTAAGACATTTGTTTATAGTCATTTGACAAGAAATTGAAATATTTATTTTTTGTAATTATTTAAAATACCATTCTGTTAATAAATTAAGAAATACATAAGAAATATATTTAATATATACGAATATATAGAATATTGCCAGCCGTCAATAGAAGCACACACCCCTCCCCACTCTCCCACTAGGCTTGGTTTATTATGTGAACAGAGTTACAGCTACATATCATGAAAGGCCTATATCGTATATCCCAACACATATGAGCTCAATATACTGAGTAGACGAACTAGACATAGAGACCACGACGTCACCAGTTGGAATGTAGGATTTTCTGGAATTTAAGGTATATTGTCAGCTATAAGTAGATTTATGTTACATGATAATGATGGCTTTCAGGGGTTAGACGAGTAAAACGCAATATGACAAGATGTTGACGAAGAGCTCATGCTATTCATAACGCAACTGACCTCACGATACTTATGCTACGCACCATATGTTGGGGTCACACAGGCCAGTCTGGCGTTACCGTTACATTGCTATACAGCAAGAATGCAAAATTAATGTCAGATAATGTTTGAGCACGATTTCTGTCTCATTTTATATATTTATGAATATCTTAAATATGGAATATTATATGTATCTTAGATACACTTCTTTTGTAACTCATATGTATCGTTTATATGTACTTATATACTTTATGTATCATTCGCGAATCTTAGATTTGATGTCGCTTTTTTATTTATATGATTTATATGTAGTATAAATGGCTGATACGTAGCATAAATTTATTTCTATGTAAACTTTTTCCATAACTTTTAAAATCTTTTGTTCTACTATCAACTTGATGATCCCAAATTATATTTCTTACGGTCCCACCGAAACTTGAAAAAGCTTAGAAAACATGGCTTCTGAGCAGAAGGATCAACATCCGGAAGTATATCATACACAATCCAGAGAATTAGACCCTTTTCGCACAAAGCAAAAATAGCAAATTTAGGACAAAAATTGAGGATTCAATGCCAGGATTAATTGTGAGCATCGGTGCAGGTTTTTCGGAAAACCTGGAAAGTCAATCCTCCTTCCGATCTTAATGCTCCCCAATTTTGCCTTAATGACCTTAATTCTATCATAGTCTGGGCTGGTCCCTGGAGCTATCCATGCCTGAGTGCTTACTTAAAGCCTTCTAATTATTACCAATGAAACCTGAATGTCGCCGCATGCAACCAGACAAGTTCTCTTTTAAGAAATTGCATTTAAATACCCACGCAAACACGTAATATATAATATTTAGACCTAAGAGCAATTCATCGTCAATTTAACGTAATAACCATAAAGCAAACTCGACAGACTACCTCCTACTGAAATTCTCTTTGCGAAATGCGAAACTCATAAAAATATATAATGCAATTTAAAACCAGCTAACCCACTCTTTATATATATATATATATATATATATATATATATATATATGTATATATATATCTATTATATATATATATATATATATATATATATATATATATATACATATATACACTGTGAGTCATAAAAAAACATGTGCGCAGTATTTCATCCACAACTTTGACATTTGTGAACCGATTTTGAAAATTGTTTCAGAATTATAAAGTAGAAGAAAAGTATCAATCTTAAATCTAGTTTTTGTGACAATTCCGGTATATTTTAAACAATAACAGACGATTTTACAAACATAGTCTGTCTTTGTTTAAATTTTAAAATGGTGTTTACTAAAGCAGATTAAGAGTTCACAAAAACTTGTACCTCTTAAAGGGTTGTGGCTCACATTGGTTGATTGCCGAATTCCCAACAAAAAACTGGATTCTGGGGGGGCCAGATTGCTTATTAAAGAAATTACACCGAAAAGAAGAAAATAAATAACGTGGACGAGTTGAAACAACGCCTGGTGGACGTTTGGCAAGACATGAAGCAATCTGTCATTGATAAATCAATAGATGAGTGGCGCAAGCGTCTCCGAACTTGTATTCCAGCTAAAGGAGGGCACTTTGAGCATAATTAAGCTTTGACAGTTGACAGTAGCAGTAGGCCTATAATACTGCTTGTTTCGTTTTTTGTTAAGCCACGGATTTGTAAACATTCTGTAGCGATTGATTTACTTAAACTGAATATTTTCAGTCGCGCATATTTTCAAGCACTGCTTCAACGCAAAAATAATAATTAACAGAGTCACTTAACGTTATTTTATAGCAAATGTGTTCCTGATTATACCTATGCAAAAATTTAAAAAATCGGTTCACTAATACCAAAGTTATGGGCGAAAGACTGCGCACATGTTTTTTTTTTGACTCACAGTGTATATATATATCTATATATATCTATATATATATATATATATATATATATATATATATATATATATATATATATATATATTCAAATGATAATATCTAAGCCAATGTACTGTAGATTGGCTTTCTTTGCTGAATTGTAAAGTTAAATAAAGCACATTATTTTAAAGCGTCTCAATATTGTAACAGAGGCCATTTGAATATTTGAAAGTGTAATTATTTATTTAACTAAGATATGGCAACTGGTAAAGAACTTTTCTGATAATTGCTAAACCTGGTGAAGAATTACACCATGTCGCCATCTATTTTGCCATTTGATGAAAGTCAGATTATAGCAGTTATCAATGGATTGTTTTTAGAAAGTAGTTAATTGAACTTAAGACCGTAAACTATAACTGTTCTATCCACAGCAGCGTGTACATGAACATTCCATAATGAGCAACAATTAAAGTCATTAATATATTCCTACTTTCAGAGAAGAAAATTAGTCATAGTGAAAAGTTTAATGATATAAACTTTGAGAAATTCAACAAAAAAGAGAAAAACAAATGCCGTATAACGAGATTTTTAACACAGTAGATCTTCGAGGCTGCTTTACAAGCCCATACAGCGGTAATTTTTTTCGCTCATTTTTAGCCAGAGCTTGAAGAGACTATCGCTAACTCTCATAAATACAGATGTAGATAAAACAGTAAGGAACGCGAATGCTGGGATGTCATTCAAAGTTAAACCGATTTGGTTAGAAAATCTGCTAATAGAGAATTTTCATCACTGGCTTCAGAAAACGTTATTTTAGAAAGTTTTTCAATACACAACTCATGTATAGCGTATCATTATATTCAACAAAAACCAATTTTAGTTAATACCAGCATATGTTATCAGGTTCAGCTTTTTAAATAGAAGATAAATTGAAAAAGCACCACATCTCAAGGGAACTTCAAAAACCTTCGAAGAAAAATCCTTTATGAACTATTAACTTTAAACACCAAAATACTATTTTTGCTCTTCAGTAAACTATCAGAAATTACTCCCTGAAGATCAAATGCACTGGAGGTGTGCATGTAAAAGTAAAAAAACTGAGGTTAACGTCAGTTTCCTCACTCGAAACCGATGTCAGTGACGTGCGAGCCCAGGATTTGATCCCCGCACATACTGATCCGCGGTCGAGTGTCTTACCGACTTCGCCACTAGCTACAGCCAGTCTCAGTCCTCTGAATCTAGAGAGTTCAAGGATTCAAAGGTCAAGGTGTCTCGGATGAGCCTACTGTTGTTTTAAGCAACAGATCCTTGCTTATATCTTAAGCTGGCGCATTGCAATGTGCGCCAACAGGCAGCGATTATGAGTAACAGTCATGAATAGCGAAAAAGATTCTCTCTCTTATTGCACTGCCTACTGGCAGGTCCATAGTGCATAACGCCTCAACTCATCTCTATTTTCCGCCTTTCTTTTCATACCTACGTACGAGTGGATCTTTAAATTATTTATAACATTCCTTTTGATATACTATTATTTTTGGAAAATTATTGTCATTATTCTTGATTTTCTTTTGGAAGAAAATTACCAAAAGTAAAATTTAGAGACAAGGCCGTGGCAATTCGATGTCTTGCGTAAGCATAAGTATAATGGAAGCCTTAACTCGATGTCCAATAGTCGATCCAAAATGTCTCATTATACTTCCTAGTTGTTCTGATCCCCCACAACTTGTCTCTATATTTTCATCTTCAGATTTTGTTGCAGCACAACATTACAACGCTTAGACATAACATTCCTAGCATAGTTAAGCTTAACATTCACCGTTTCAAGCAAGCCACACTTGGGAAACTTTGTTAATGCCGTGATGAAAAAATGCCTATCTCTTTCAATTCTTCCTATCTCTATCAATTCTCTCCTGTAATTCATATGCAATTATGAACATTTATTCACTCTTATTAGCCACTTTTCAATAGTGTCAATTTATACCCTATACTCTTTCATTTACGTCTGCGACTTTCATATCTTTGCAGGAGTCCCTCGCATAGAAATGCCTAAAATACTATACGAAGCTTTACCTTTCAAGAGGAACAGAACCAGGCTGATTTTCTAAATAAATGAGTTTAATACTGCATTATTAAATGTGTTTAAATATTATATGTTAAGTAATACTCATTATTAAATGAGTATAAATGACAGATCCTGAGGTGAATTGAATCCTCATGGGTTCGAATCTTAGCCGCGCTGATTTGAGTGTAAAATCTCGTACATTCACTGGACTGGCTACACGGAAAGTGGTCTAAATTGCTAACGGTTAAAACATATGATATTAAAAATTATAGCTGTCAACGTACTTGATCAATCATTTCACTACATTTCGTGCTTACTTTACTTTATCAAACAAAATTTCTTCTACCAATTTCGTCATACAACTATTGTGACATCTGTATCGATATTTTGAATACCAGCAAATATATTCAATTGGCCTACATGCATAATAAATTTATTACTATTTCCTAGTTCATATAATTCCAATTTCATATAGCTATAGTAATATGGGAAATATTTACTTGTTGTGTTCGGGATATTGAAAATGGATCAATCTTCAACAGCACGTATCGTAAAAGTCAACTAAGAAAGAACTGAGTAAGACAACGGGAAACCATCTCAGAAGTCATATTTTCCTAAACCTATATCAGGTTGGGAAAAACCGTAAAAGGATTAACTTATAATAAATGATCCATGGGGTGCTATTTATAAAGCTTCAAAGTAGACTCTGCGTGTGAATATGTACCTTCGACCTGCTACTTGACGAAACGCAGTAAAAAGAGGGAGAGTAATATTGTTATGCCACTATACATTTACAATAATCCAATCATGAGCCATCACATTGAACGATGAAACTTCACTGATTGGAAAAATACAGCATATCCATATATGTATGTTAGAGCAATTACTAATTCTTAACAAAAAATTTAACGAAAATGAATTGATTCAACAGATCTATATACACAGCAAACTTACCTTGATTGATTATACAGTAATTGAGCTAAGTCCTATCTGTCTGAACTTAAACGTTCTAATCTATATCTAGTTTTGGTTCTACGTCTTGTGGCTATTAAAATGAAGTGGCCGATCCTGATGTTTTGTAAAGACTTAAATGATGCCTCGTTCTGTCAGAGCTCCCAATCTTTTGTGGTTCTCAATACTCATCCCACGTTACCTGATGTTATTCAGCATTTTCTTTGTAAAGCAACTATAATAGAGCTCAAAGGTTTTCAACCTTTTAACCAGTACGCAGTGAAATTTCATAATTGTTCGATGATAACAGAATGCTTTGATAGATCAGTCTAGGTTGAGCAGTTCTGAGGAAACAATGAGAAAGTATTTAAACCGTTGTGCGGAAAAAAGTAAAACTATTATTGTCATTCCATTATCTTATTCGATTATCGTTAATTGATTATCGTTATTCGATTGTAATCATGTTACATCATTATCAATTATTATCATCATTATAATAATTATCAATGATATTCTTTCAGTGTCGCAAATTATAGCATAAGTATATACACAAACGATAATTAACTCATGTTAACAACCTAAACCTACTGTTAAGCGATATGAAAATCTTCAAAACTGAATTAAATATTACAACTTTGGATTTAATTCCTCAAAGCTAAATTAAGCTTTTATTTCTCATTGCTAGGACTACATGTCTGTCAAAGTTAGACCTGGTACCGAATCGAACCTGAAGTCTCTTGCTTAATATACATATATATATATATATATATATATATATATATATATATATATATATATATATAAAGCAAATATTGTATTATATATATATATATATATATATATATATGTATATGTATATATAGTCTATATATATATACGTATATATAATTTAAAGGTAACCTAATTATCTTTCTTGTATATATATATATATATATATATATATATATATATATATATAATTATTTTACATTTTGATTAATTAAATTAATTAACATTAGTCTTACAATTGAATCTCAGTATGAATTAAAGTTATGTTAGGCAATTCCAGCGAGATTTAGAAAAAACGATATGTAGAACAGGGTCTTCAGTCTTCACCCGCGACCTGCTTAGAGGCAGCGTAATATCTTGATACACGTACGTGTAAGTTTTACTTACTCCTTATCGTTTAATCATATCCTTACTTTATGCAAAGCTAACTGGCCTCGATCTCCAATATGCTTTTATGGGATTTTAGGATGTTTTGGCCATTTTATAACAACATTTTAAAAATTTACGATTCTGTGTGATGGCATTATCGCTTAGGTCGTTGATATGATGTTTATTAATGATAGTAATGTTGATTTTAGACTTTAGATTTTGGGTCCTTGTAAGTGCCATGTGCCGAGGTTTACCCTGTTTCTGCACTATAGTATTTTCTAAAGTTATTCTTAGTACCTTAGTGTTGTATTGTGCAAATCGAACTAAAAATAAATAAATAAAGCAAAAAATAAATAAGATAGATTTTAGTTAATAACGTCAATAGGTCTCAAGCGAATATCCACATACTACCTATTCACGTGAGCTTTGAACCCACGCCACGCTATTCAGAGGCGAACACTATCCATTCGGCGATAACCAATTCAAACTGGAGCTTTCTTCGCCCTGAAGTTAATAATCTGCACCTATTGCCCAACTTTGTCAACGACATCTTCGACGTAATTTTGTATGGTTTTATTCCGTGTAAGCTTGAACGAAGTTTTCTAAAGAGAGATGATCATGACAATATCCTAACAATGAGATCTTAATAGCAGTGAATATGCCAGGACTAAGTCATCGCAATCATAGCCTAATAATCGTCCACACCCTTGGCTCTTGTTAAGCGATGAGGTCACTAGGCGATATTGTTCAGTTAGATCATAGATGTACGACTCAACAGCGTAACGACATACAGGAATAAAATGTGGTCTTAATTTACTCCCATTTTCGATTGAATGATTGATTGATCGATTGTTTTGATATCAGAATGATTAAGATTTATTGATTGTTTTAATGTTTTAATACACATTTTTTAACGAAAATAATTTGATTCTATTTTGAATTCAGAACAATCCTGAAATTGATTTTGTTAATTCGTTGTAATTATCTATAGTTTCCTTATTTAGGCCTACATTATTTCTGTTTCTCAATTCACATAACTTAAAAATGTTTTAATTAATTGTTGACTGATTAATTCATGCATGTGTTAGTTTATTGATTAACCGATTGATAGATATCATTGATAGACTGTTTCAATGATAGATTAATTAATTATCTGAGTAATTTTATTGATTGATCAATTGATTGATTGAATGATTGATTTATTCACTGACTGATATTCTCTCTCTTCAGTGCACTGTCAAGTGGCAGTATCAAGGTACATATTCATACTCAAAGTCTGTTTTCTCGCTCCATAAGAGCACTCCTTAGATCAATAAGTTAATCCTTTCACAAAGTCTATTCCTTATCCATACCTTATTTAGTCTATAGCTTGGGAAAAATATGGCTTCTGAGGTGGTTTCCCGTTGCCTTCCTCAGTTAGGTGGATTAATTACCTTTTAATCCTGGGGGAAAATATTTCATGGTGAGGTGGGTCCCCTCTTGCCATCCTCAGCTCCTGCCTTTAGTTGCCTCTTACGTACACGTGGCAGATGGTTTTTGCGATTGCCCTATTCTGCAGTGGTCCAACCACACCCGAGCACAACACGGGGCTGCTATTATGGTAGAATTAATTCAATGAGTGTTATAGACTTGAGTAGGCTTTACTATAAGAAGATTACAGCTGAAAGAATTTTTTTCATTAGTTTGAGGCATAAATGAGATCCAGCAAAGTGGAAACTGTTTCAGATCACTCATCTCGCTTGCTTTTTTCTTCAGATTAGTAAAGTTCCGGTTTTGCCGGGAATTAAAGCGCACATGGAATTTTGTTGAATGGTAGAGTGCAATTTTAACTGCGAGGTTTAAACAAGATCAATGGATTAATCAATCCATCGAGTTTATTTATTCCAGCAGTTAAACTAAACAAAAAACCACATTGATTAACAATGCGTCCATTATAACAAGTGCGTATTACTGCCATTGTCATAATTAGTCAGATAAGTCGTAAAGTTGCATGAATTGATAACAAGCGAAGAAGGTTTTAATTAATGTGCTTAGATCTGTGTATGCTTTGACTTTTTCTGTCCATTCACTAAATACCTATCGAGTGTCGAATGCCTAGAGATTGTTTTGTAGAAAGCATTCTGCTTCTTTTGAAGCATTCTCCAGTAACGCGGTGTAGGTGGACGTTTATTAATAGAAGCCTAGGTTAGCTTGGTAGTCTACTCTCACGCCTGGTACCCTAAGATCGTTTTATTTTGAATTGAACAAAAACCCTCACGACTGTCTGTCTGGTATATTATCATTTCGTTGCATGAAGTGAAATGCAATGAGATTATATTCCCAACTGGATCTCCTAGAACACGTTGTATCACCTATAATATTTGATACTACATTATATATATATATATACACATGTATGTATATATTTATATATATATATATATATATACAGTATATATATATATATCGATGTTTAGTCAGTTTCTTAGAGTTGATACGATGCAACTGGGTTAATAATAATTGCTAAACCTTTCTGCCTTTAGAAGAACATTCCTGCTGTTCAACTTGGACATCAGACATTTAATATATCTGTTAGTAAAACATCAGCTAGCATTTTCTGAACTCAAACCAATTTGTACTATATCATAATTACGAGTAGATGTTATTAAGATAACACTACTGATCACGTAAGTTGTTGGCCTAATATTAAGCGTATCTTTAGGAACGACAGACTATAAGAAACAGAGGCAGACTGAGATTAGGAATGTTAAATGATTTAAAGACTCACTCATGTGTGGACATCAGGAAGAAAGCAGACGACTGAGAATAGTGGAGGCGTTTTATGTCATGGACCTACCAGTAGGTAGCGCACTAAGATAGAGAGAGAGAGGGATAAAGAGAGATTGAGAGAGAAAAAGATGGAAAGACAGATTAAGTATCGAAATCATTTGACTCAAATATGGCTGAAAACAAATCATAGGCATTCCAGCTTTTAAATTCGAAAATTCATATAGAAAAATTCGTAACTGCAGGCTGTCCTGAGACATACAATCCTTGAGGGACACATGCAGAGTACAGTGGGAAGTAAATCTAAATGAACGTGTAACTTCACGCAACATTTCAAACAACCAACGCATCGTTACAAGTCTCTGACAACATGACTACATTGATCGTGTGTTGGTTTTCGTGATCGTTTCAGTGAAATACTTTTATTTTCCTTGTTGTGCTACGTCTAACATTGAGGCCTACTTAGTTAAGCATAAATTCAATTTGCTATAGAAGAGAACTTCAAAAACCTTTTTACGTCATACTACCTTGCATTACAATTTCGAGTGCAATTAAATATAATTAATACGAAGTCACCTCACGTTTTTGCAGATTGTCTCATTCATCGGCTGTCAATCGTCAGTCACCTCTGCGGGGGCTGCGCCAGCCTCGTAGTCCACTGACCACCGCACACACTCAGGGTGGAGGGGTTCAGCACGTCTGCAACTCTCCTGCAGTCAGGGCCAGCCGTACATCAGGAGTCATGAAGGACAATTCATTGTCACGAGCCAATTCGATCAGTTCTTAAATACTAGACTAGAAAATAGGCTCCAATTATTAACCACGTGAGATAAGCTGTTCTTCATAAATCACGTTGGTTCATCTGTTCATCATGAATCACGTGATATCAGCTGTTCATCATGAATCACGTGATATCAGCTGTTCATCATGAATCACGTGGAAGCATCTATTCATCATGAATCACGTGGAATCAGCTTTTTTATCGTGAATCACATGGGACCAGGTGAAAAGTTGGACACACATCACAGTGAAATGACATATTGCCATATGGCGAGGAACTGGGCGTTAAATTCTTATTGATTGAGTGATTAAAATGTTAATCGGTGATGGGTGATTATATCTATCACTTTTTAAGAACATGTTTAACCATTATGCAGTTTAGTCAATTATCCATTTTACCAGTCCTCCGAGTGTCCGAGGATTTTTTGTCTGATCAGCTCTACCGGAATTCATTCCATGATCTCACGAGCAGCCATCTCTAGCAGCCATTTGAAATTTAGTGATATTACCTAACTCACTTACTCCCTGAACTATTTAGACACTCTGTTCATGATAAACCAAGTGAAGTTAGTTTTCCACTATTGGATAACTTTTTATGATTTTGATATCTGATCATTATGCCGCATTGTAACAGTCTCTATATCTCAACCACAATGGATAGAGATATAGATTAAGGTAACGTAACGCAATTCAATAAAACTTCAATTACGAGTTTCTTCTGCATAGATAGGTTGAATGATGCGCAATGATACAATATACATGCACGATCAAGAATGCGTAGCGACTGTATGTTGACTTTATCGCATCGGGAGCTGAATTCCTTGTTAAATGAGGCGAGATGTAAGTTAAGATAAAATGGAGTCATAAAGTCTAATTTGACGTCTGTTTTGAATCAAAACTTAGCGACCTCACTGTTTTTATAACGCCTGATATCCGGACAAATGGAATATAACCACTCCTCCAGCTATTGCGTCTCAGGTATGCCTACGAGATATACTTGTTGTAACCAATACCGGGCACCCTAAATACACTTTATCCCATGCAAGAATGATAGATGATTTATGTAATAAATGTGAATAGTACCAGAGACCTTCAAGGCTAAATATCGGGGCAATTCACACGATTCTCATATCAAAACTAGTATAACAAGTTTAAGTCGCTTAGTAAATGAGTAACTATACTTTTTCAATTTATCACTAATTGAAACCAATTTGTAGGACTGAAAATTTTTTGAAAAAAGTTAAAATAATTTGATTTCAGCTACTACTGTCTGGAACTCTCTGCCACCTGATCTTCGCTCATGCTCTACTACTTCCACTTTTCGTTTTAAGTTGAAAACACATCTCTTCCAGCCATAAATTTTTGTCATCATGTCTGACTGTTTTTTTTATCTCCGGACCGGCACCTGTTAGGATCTTCTTTTCTTTCTCTTCAGAACATGTTTTTTTAGATCGTTTGGGGTGAATCCATTTGTAGTGACATGTGATGGGGACGTCTCTGACATCACCAAAGTATTTGTATCAGGAAACGAACGTTAAACCTTTATTACATTTAGTATTTATACAATTATACATGCTCTCAAGTATGTATAATTGGATATAGAGCACTTCTTAGGTCAAAAGACGTCCCTTCACAAAATGATATCCCTTAGTCATACATTATGTAGCTTATGGATTAGAAAAAATATGGCTTGTTGGGTGGTTTCCCTTTGCCTTCTTCAATACATAGCAATGTATCTTTCTTATCTAAATAATGTCGCACTAAAGGCGGATCATATCGAGTAGCGAGTGCAACAATATTTGAGAATCTTTGATTTAATCACGACACTACACATCAATGTAGCCACACTAGCTGTTAAGAATTTAAAATCATTACCATAATTGTAGACTCCTCTGCATAGAAATAATCGATTTCAAAGAATTATCTAACTAATGCTCCTTAAGTTCAACCCTGGATGCCTGAGCAGCGGACGATAAGTGCAGGTGACCCTCAACGGCAGCACTTGTGTAACTGAAACTGGTGGTCAGCTATATACCACGAGAAATCTAAACATAAGAGTAGTTACAACAATTTTTCTGCTTTTACCTTGAAATCTTTAATAATTGATCATTCGATGCCTGATAATTTAGTTTTTAATGGTGGTTTTCAAGCTAAATGCTTGAAATGGTATTGAAATCATTTACTTAAAGACAATAAAAAATGACGTATTAGCAGTTAGGCAATGAATACAAGTGGGATATCATCATCACCAGTATCATCATCGTCGCAATCTTCCCTTCGTCATCTTTGTCACACTTGAGATAAAGTGTGACAAATTTAGAATATGCGAACCATATTGCTGCTTCATGGCAACCGTGAAACCAGATGAAGTTTAATATTGATTGTTGGATGAAAATAAATACATGAAGAAATATCATTAGAATGCTTCATAAGTTCTAAAATCAGAACACGTTATTAGAATAAGTGAAACTGTTGTTGTTATTTGCGTACTTGTAGTGAAGTTCTACGATCGATATAATTTTTATTGCACACGTTGGAGCTACAGACCTTTGTGTCCTTTTTCTTTCATATGAATTGCTGTATTGTGTGACACTTTTATAGCTGCATTGTATTGTATGAAATTATTGAATCATTGAAATAAATACATAATTCTGGTTATTATATTTAGATTTCATGCTTCGATTCCTCTATTTTTAACCGAAATTAATCCCATTCTATATGTAGCTTATAATGCAAAACTATATTTTTCCCCTTTCGTATTTCTCACCTCCCATTTTTTTTCTCTCTCTCTCTCTTTGTATATATATATATATATATATATATATATATATATATATATATATATATATATATATATATATATATATATATATATATATATATCTAAATATACACTGTGAGTAAAAAAACATGTGCGCAGTCTCTCGCCCATAACTTTGGTATTAGTGAACATATTTTTTAACATCTTGCATGGATATAATCAGGATAACATTTGCTATAAAATAACGTTAAGTGACTCTGCTAATTATTATTTTTGCGTTGAGGCAGTGATTGAAAATATGCGCTACTGAAAATATACAGTTTAAGTAAATAAATCGCTACAGAATGTTTACAAATCCGTGGCATCACTAACAACGAAACACACGCAACAAACAGTGTTATACAACTACTATCTCTTCTTCAATCTAGCCCTCCCAGCGTCCAGTTTTTTGTTGGAAATTCACCAATCAACCGATGTGCGCCATAAGAGATAAAAGTCTTTTATGAGCGCTTTATCTTCATTAGTAAACACCATTGTACAATTTCAACAAAAACAGACTGTGTTTGTAAAATCGTCTGCTATTGCTTACATTAAACCGGAAGTGTCACCAAAACTAGATTTAAGATTAATATTTTTCTTCTTCTTTATAATTCTGAAAATATTTTCAAAATCGGTTCACAAATGTCAAAGTTGTGGATGAAATACTGCGCACATGTTTTTTATGACTCACAGTGTGTGTGTCTATATATATATATATATATATATATATATATATATATATATATATAAATAATACTACAGATTAAAATGATTAGTCTTTCAATCCATTCAATCAACTGCATTTTAATCTGGGAAGTATTTTCAAAGATTCATAATTTTTTAAATCCTAATATATCTTTTATTTTAAGTATGTCTAACGTTTGCTTCAAGACCTTGTTGATTGATTGTACTCGTGATGCGGGGGCTATGTGAACGGTACTAGGCGAGGTCAGTTGCATAATTTCATTCGATTATCTTTTGTATTAGACGCCCATTGTGTTCCATTCCACTGTAGCTTTAGAATTGTGCTAGCCGCAAATGCCTTTAGGGCTTTGTATCGCAGACACATTGTGAACTAAGATCGATTTATGAATATAAATTATGGCTTTCGAATGATTAAAATGTTGGGAACTAAAATATGAGTTGATTTAGTTTACTTGATAGAAATAGTTAGTATCTCTGTTGCACCGCAAAGTGATTTAGCTTTTTATTAATTTAACCAAGGTTCGAATCTCTAGCTGCAGCATGAGGGATATTATGAGATAAGACTTCTGACGACACCCACAACAAACGATGCCTAAAAACGACGCCAACAAAAAATGACGCCAACAGAAAATGAAATCCACAAGAATCCTTGACTAGCCTGTCACTGACATCGCTTGCGAGTGAGGAGACTGACGTTAACATTAGCTTTTTTACTTTAAACGACACCCACAATAAACTTTACTTTCTCTTGAGAGATTTAGCAATAACTAATTTAAACTTAATTTTACTGGCAATAAGTAGCAGACTATAATAAATAGCATAATTTTATATTCGTTTAATAATAGGCCTATAGATTTAATTTCTCGAGTTGATTTTCTTTGCTCTATAAATTGTGAGTTGATAATTACATGTTGTATGTCTTGGTGATGAGTAATATAAGCTTGACTTGGTGATTAGTAATGCAAGCATAACTTGGTGATTAGTAATGTATGCTTGACTTGGTGATAAGTAATGTAAGCATGACTTGGTGATTAGTAATGCAAGCATGACTTGGTGATTAGTAGTGTAAGCTTGACTTAGTGTAAGCATAACTGGTAAGTAATGTAAGCATGACTTGGTGATTAGTAATGTAAGCATGACTTGGTGATTAGTAATGTAAGCTTGACTTGGTGATAGTAATGTAAGCATGACTTGGTGATTAGTAATGCAAGCATGACTTGGTGATTAGTAGTGTAAGCTTGACTTGGTGATTAGTAATGTAAGCATGACTTGGTGATTAGTAATGTAAGCATGACTTGGTGATTAGTAATGTAAGCATGACTTGGTGATTAGTAGTGTAAGCTTGACTTGGTGATTAGTAATGTAAGCATAACTGGTGATTAGTAATGTAAGCATGACTTGGTGATTAGTAGTGTAAGCTTGACTTGGTGATTAGTAATGTAAGCATAACTGGTGATTAGTAATGTAAGCATGACTTGGTGATTAGTAGTGTAAGCTTGACTTGGTGATTAGTAATGTAAGCATAACTGGTGATTAGTAATATAAACTTGACTTGGTGATTAGTAATGTTTTCTAAGCAGTATAGTATGTTAAGAGTCAGGAAAAGTTGTGAAATTTTGTAGGAGAGTTTTCCAGATGTTAATTGAATAACATTGGAGTCGAATCATGTTTGTAATTGCCAAATGAAAATGACTAATGAGATGATTGGATAAATTATTTAATGAATTAGAATAGATACATCGTATTAGAAGTACAAGATGTCACAATGGATGAACATTTAAAACATTATTTTTGGATCCAATAAGCGTAAATATTTTATCTCTCTCTCTCTATCTATCTCTCTCTTCCTCTCTCTCTCTCTTTCTCTCTCTCATTTTATCTCTCCTTTTCCTCTTTACTTTCAGACGTCTTAATTAAAAAGATCAATAATTAATGTATTTTTATAATGATTGCAATAATTATAAATTGAATAAAGAGTAATGAGATTGATAATTAAAAATAAAGATACTTCGTTAAACTGTACGCTAAGATTTCTGGAATTAATGAGTACCATTCTTGAAACCAGAAACTTAGATATTAACAAACATTATCGAAAACGAAATCCAACTAATGAAATTGTGAAATTTAAAATGTACCAGTAAAGCATATATTCATATCACATGTACCTCCTAATATTATGCGGTCAGCCTAAGACGCATGATTTGCGGTGAAAGATCACGAGAGAGATTTGTGAAGAAAAAACACCCATAAGCTACAGAAGTAAAATTTAGATGAAACTAGATCGAAACTAAATTTATCCATTATTATGTCATTGTAGCATAAGAAGTAAGATGCATGAATAGTAATTGAAGTTTAAATTTTCAAAAGTCGTACCTTTCAATTTATTTCTAGATAAACCCTTGTGAAAGAGACTGACCTTCTTTCAACATTTATAATTAATCTTTTCATTTAACAGCTAAAATACTCTCCTTTCCTCATATCGTATAAGAATGAATAGAAGCCGAAACGACGCAATTTAATCATTTTACAGATGTCTTTGGTGTTTCTATGCTAAGAGACTGCTAATAGCCGGCTTGGTCTTAGGGTATCGAATCTATCGACTATTAACGTGTCGTCTACTTTTAGAAATAAATTCATTTATCCAACCGTAATACCTTAACTTAGTCATTACTCGCTCTCTACCACGGAGCCTTATTAAACAGGGCCCTATTATAACGATCTAAAGGCAGTAACCTCGAATTGAATGACACACGATTCAACAGTAAATCAGTAATTAAAATAGATTTAGTAGCAGAAAACGCAGTATAATGACCCGGTCAAGTTCAATATTTCACAGTTGTTCAAAATGTCTACCGCAGAACTTCGCAGTAAATTACGTACATAAAGGTTCACTGTTTTGATACATATGTTCTATGATTTGGAGAATTATGCCCATTCTAAACCCCGGGGCTTCAGTATAGATCAACACGTGTTTGAAATTGCATGTGCTTCTTAAGTGTCACCTATAACATATATTGTCATGGATGTCAACGTTATTATAACAACAAAATATAATAAAATGTTCCGCATAGGGAGGGATATGGCGTAACGGTTAGTGTGTGTTCTTCTTAGAAGCAAGGAACCTGGGTTTGATGCCTAGAGCAGTGAGAAACATATTGATATTCCATAGGACCCCTGAAAGGTTGATGGTGTATAACTGTTTGCTGTCAATTGCCCTTATCGACAGAAATGAAACAATTAATCATGGAACGGCAAAAACTCAGCCAGGAAAGCAACAGAAGACCCAAAGACCCATCACTGGTTATCATTGCCGGTCACTGGTTATCAATACCGGTTAGTACTTTGTGGGCGACCACCTTGGAAGACCGAGTGTTGACAGCTTTGAAAGATAAAATCCCGAGGGCGTTGGAAGGTTATTCTTAAATACGCGCCGACTGCAATTGATGCTCAACAAAAGGCAACGATTACTAATGATAATGGAGAGGAATGGAAGAAATAACGAAAACTGCAAAAACAGAAACCAAGAAAGGAAACTATGTAGCACGTGCCGTATGTCATGTGTGTAACTATACGAACAAAATAATAATAATAATAATGTTTCTACAAAGTTGTATTTTCATATAATATAAGAAGTCCATGACATGATGTGGACTGAGAATCTTACAAATAACTGCATAAATATGGATGGATTTGAACCGGGTTGGCGACCGATTTGAGCGAACACTAGCCTTGTATATAGGAGACTACGTGTTCGAAATCCATGCGTGACCATTTCTAAGAGTTTTCTTGAGCTTAGAATGAAAATTTTAAGTGAATAATGATCGCTTTCTCTAAACTGCAATATATTCGATAGATTGGAAGAACAACTGGAGAGATGGTTACCGTCGACTGTTAGTGTTATTAGAGTTGTTCTATGCTATTCTAGTAAAACCCAATTTGAAAGCAACGTCAAAAGTTTACAAATCACATACTGACGTTTCAACTCTAGCGTATGAACAGGCCTATTCAAACTTAACAGCGCCAATGATTTTCATCATTCTCTGGTAGACTAAGCATTTAGTAAAACTAGAATAGTGTCCATTCTTACAGAGTTTCATAGGTCAAGCCGATATTCAAAATAAAATCTAAGCCTCAGTTTCATTGTAAGTTAAAACAACATATTATTTATGTATTGTAGGCCATTAAAATTGTATGATATATCTTTGCTAATGCTTAAGTAAATTCAGAATGTGTACGATGCCATTGGAACTGTAAAACAAGAGTGTCCAGTCACTTTGCCTGAATTTCGCATCTGTACAATAATAATCATAATAAAGGTTTAACATGCGTTAGGAGGATGATGTCAGGGACGTCGTAAGCGAAACTGAAATGAGGTTTTCTTTTGGTATGATTATTAAGAAGTTTCGAGAAGAAAACGACGAATCGCAGGCCAACAAAAATTCAAAAGATAAGACCTTTTTGATTCAATCAACAAATGATCATCACAGTCATGTACATGCGCACGTACATTGTACAATGACCACGATTCCCATCTATACATTAGAGTTAGGGAATTTATCACAGCAGTTATGGTAACACGGTGGGTATTTTTCAGATTCAACGCCTGCGAGACGGACAGAGTCAGAGAACGGGGCTGTATGATATACAGTGTCAGCTCCCACGTAATGAAAATAATAAGGATTAAAAGAAGTAGATTTGGAAGGTCCTTTACAGCTAGTAGCTCCACCAATATCATCAAAACGGGACGTAACGGAAGACGAATATGCGCGGCAATTGTAGTAAGGAGAAGTTAAATCAAGCCTGGGATCTCCAGATCGTGGCGACTGATGAAGCTGAAATGACCTAGGAAATGCATCATTTTGGTATTTATTATTCGTGTCACGGCAGATATACTCAAATGCTTTATTAAATGAATTCATAGCGCTGTGCGGCTTAGAGTCTTGTTCAGTTAGTTCATTGAAAGCCGGAGCAGTGGGCGTGGTAGGTTTGGCTTTCTTGAACAAGACGACATCTTCTTCACTGGAAGAGTTCTGCTCAGCGGGTTCAGAGAGCTGCTCTTCTGGGACTTGAGGCTTGAGAAGGTACGTTGAAGCCTGATGGGCTCTGTGACCCAGCTGAACGTAGGAGTGGCAACAGGGCTGGGTGGAACGGTAGCTCGAAGTAGTGCAGATCCTCTGATAGATAGGAATGCTTGAATCCTGATCTAAATTTTGTGAGTTTATTGGACATTTCTCGGTCCTGATGGCGTCCATGGATGTTCCTGAAATAAGAAATATAGACATCACTATTATTCGTGTAATTACTGTTGCACTTCAGGTCAATTGCACATTAATTATTGCTTTAAATTAATTTATTTAGCTGCATTTCACCTCAGCAAAATATAGGTATATCAAACAGCTGCTGTTGACTATGAAAAATTAACTAATTTTTAGCACAATATATCAGCGCGGCTCAATTGGCAAAATGTTTAAACCAATATTGAATTATTGCTAAACTGTAATTGTAGAATTGCAATTTTTAAGGAACAGTATGTTTTGCAAAATAATACAATTATCATACTAAATGTATAATCGATAATTAAGTAATTTAAATTTAATTATAAATGTGACTATCAAAGGACTATTAAATTAAAGGACTATTAAATTAAAGGACTATTAAATTAAAATACCAAATTACAAGACTATTAAATAAAAAGACTAAATTAGAGGACTATTAAATTAGAAGACCGTATCAAAAGACTATTATATTGAAAGACTAAATTAAAAGACTATTCAATAAAAAGCCTATTAAATGAAAAGAATATTAAATTAGACTACTGAAAGACCGGGTCTTAGACTCCTTGCAAGAGAAACGTTAGAATAAGTACGTTTAACATCATCTAAGAAATTAATCTTAAGATGCTATGAGATCATTCTTAAATCCTAAGAAGCTGCATCGATGCGCTGTCAAAAAGCTGCGATTGCTAATTGTCATGGATAAATATTTAAAAAGGATTACTCCAGGAAACTAAACTAAGCTCGGGAACTTTGCTATACAGCTGCAGTGTATTTATTGTGTGTAATCATGCAAGAGTAACAAAACGTATAGGCCTATGTACGTAAACATAAAAATAAATGTTAAGAAATTAAGATAAATCTGGACTGAGCGTTCAGTCAGTCAGTAATTACGTTACATAACCCGTTACAACTAAATTAGATTTACTGCAAATAAAGAATTTAAATAAACTTATTAATATATTCCATTGACCTTCACTGCCATACTGCGGCAAAGAGCGGTGCTTTATTAATACACATATTGATTAATTCTGCAAAGAAAAACTTAGAAATCGAACCACTGGTGTTGTTGCTGACGGAGATCAACGTGTCCTGTTTGTCGGATCCACTGAACCAGATCTTGACGCAGCAGGTCATGCAGCACACGGATAGCGCGAGAAGACTGAGTGCCGCTGGGACAAACGCTTCCGTTGGTAACTCCAGTTCCGTTATGACATCCAGGAAGGTGCTGCTGTTCTTTCTGAAGCAATTAAATAATCGTTATAACCTGAACTAGTCTTTTGTTGAATTGAGACGTTCATGTATGAGCACACGCATACTAATAGCGAAGCAGAAATGTTAAAAATACGCAGAAAGGAGTTGTGTAATGTATTAATACGTTCGATAATATAATTATGTAATAAATATTAATAAGTTCTGTTACTAAAGTTATATATTATTATTATAAAGTGATATGACTAAATATTTATAAATTGTATATTAATGCTATTTTTAATAATACATTTGTAGTAATAGTTGAAGAATGTAGCTACCTCCTAAAATGCAACTTAATGTATTTCTCTAGGCGAATGCTAGATGGCTGCAGCAAAACTGAGATTCCTTTTCCAAAGTTAATATCTCGCTCACTAGTGAATATTATCATATATTTTAAATAAACAATTCAGCAACTATTTTTTAACAATCCGGGGCTCGCCCATTATTTACCGACCTGTGATTTGAATCCAGGTTATTACCCAGGTTTTGTACCCAAATAATTCGGTAATTTGAACTCAGGCTTCACAATTGTTACTACGACTAATGATAATCTCATACAATTTCTATAACGGTGTCATGGCCGGTGTAATGTCTTAGAGACCGCTTTACAGGTTCCTGGCAGGTTATTATTAATCCTTTCCATGGTTAATCATATCTTTGCTATTGATAGCGCCAATCGGCAGCTAGCTCCGATACAAGATTAGCCTTCCATGGGTACATGGAGATATCCATCATTTGTTGACTACCTGGGCTTTGAACCCAGACCACTTGTATCCAAGGAAAACATTCTAACCTATACGCCATATCCCCTCCCCAGTATTATCAGTTATGCTTAACTAAATTCTCCACGCACCTGTCTGAGATAAGGTCCTGGGTATCGAGGCATCTGAAGAGGTTCCAGTGCTGGTGGTAGCGGCAGCAGAGAGCTTGGCGCTTCTCGATGGAGCAGCAGCAGAAGTCGACGCTGGGCAGGTAGTTGTAGACTGAGCAGAGGTGCGTGAACTGTACGTACTGCTTGACGTCACAGTGACCGCCATTAGACATCCACGTCAGTCTGTCGTCCTGCACTGAATACACAGTGTATATACTGAATACACAGTGTATATACTGAATAGACAGTGTATATATACTGAATAGACAGTTATATATATATATATATATATATATATATATATATATATATACTGAATAGAAATTTAAGTACATATTGAATGGACAATTATGTATAATTATTATACTGATTACAGAGTGCTATGTATATACAAAATACACAGTTATGTATATACTTAATAGACATATGTGTATATACTAAATACATAGTTATGCATATACTGAATACACAGTGCCATATGTATACTGAATACACAGTTATGTATATACTGAATACACAGTTATGTATGCACTGAATAGACAGTTATATATATATATATATATATATATATATATATATATATATATATACTGAATACGCAGGTATGTTTAATTATTATACTGATTACATAGTGTTATGTATATACTGTATATACTAAATATAAAATATATAGAGTATGTTGTATATACTGAATGTTTGATCATTTAAAGTTCCACTCATAAGTGGACATGAAGCGGAAAGCGATAGACAAAGTAGAGTGGAGGCTTTATGTACTTTACCATGGACCTGCCGGTAGGCAGTGCACTGATGGAAAGAGCCTATCTGAATACTCAGTTAATATTTTATCTGCAGCAGTAACTCGCTATCTGTAGTCAACCTCATTTAGTTGTATAGATTTTTTTGGATGTAAGACAGACGTTTGCTGGAATTTGCAGGAAGAAAGACAGAAGCCGTGCACGACAAATTGAGCGACTCAAACGCTTGTGAAGCGGTGGCGGGGAAGGGTCCGCAGATTGTGAAATGAGATTGCGCGTAAAACGTAATTACCGAGAGCGCGAAAGACTTGCTAGAAATAGCGCGAAGCGTCCGTCGTTATTTGCCGCTAATTATCTGTGATGAGAAATTATATAAACTGGACAACGAATGACCTGTCCCTCATTCTTCAATCTTCCGGTTGGATTAACTTAAGATACGAATTTCTGGAGGATTTGAATGTTGCAGTTCTTCTCTTAGGCCAGCTCGATTTGATATTTCTTAACAAACGGAGGATTGACAAAGACTCGCTTTTGGTTTTGAAATGTTTATTTACTATTTATCTTATTTATTTATTTTTAATCACCTGCTATCATCAAATTATAGCTGGAATTTGTTACTGTGATTTTTCTACATTTTAAAGCGATAATATTCGTTCAGGATTTAAATTTTTCACTTGTAATCTTACGATGAAGCACAGAGATATTTGTAAGATTTAGTATAAAACATAAAGCGTTCTATATGATCAATATTACACATTCTCAATCTGCGCCTTGGGATTTATATTATGGACCCGCAACTGTGCAGGACACTAAGTTAAGAGTAAGAGAAATCGAACATTAATTAATAAGGCACTATCCATGCATATTTTACTGAACTATTTTCAATTTAGATTCATTAGAAATTTGTAAGTTATCACCTGCAGTATACGAAACAGTTAAAAAGGAAATTAGTTGTAAAATTTATTAAATAGCAAATAGATTGCACAAATAATTTACAAAATATTGGGTATGAGTTTCACGTATTTTCACATAATATCTTCACATGAAAAATCTCATCAACCATTACTTGAAACGATATCTGAATCGAGAGCACTTTTGTTCATCTTCCTATATTTATAGATATCACAACGTTTCATTAGATACTTGAATCCGCCTCACTACTCCCCGAGTTCCCTAATTTATTACTCAAATCACCCTCTAAATCCATCCCCTCAATTCATTCTCTGAATATACAGGGACCGCCCTTTTTCGCGACTGACATACAAGTGGAGAATATAGTTCACATTGCACTTGTTTCTATTTACAGCAATGGTTTCAGCTGCAATATACCCGTGGATCTCGCTGAGCATCTGACGTGAGTGTGTGATTTCTATTTGTTGATGAGTGGGTGCAAGATTCAAAGCTCGTCCCACACTGATAACCATTCGAGAGATGAAACAGACTTAAGATGTAGGCTAGAAAGGGAATTTGATGGCACATAACAGTCTTTGATGCAGCTTAAGAATTGTAAAAATTTTCTAGCTATAAACATACTGTAGTTTAAATTTGAAAGCAATTTCGTTACCGATTATTGAAAATTACTAAATCTATTACTACTCTATAGATTAAGGCTTCTAAATTACTAAATCTATAACTACACTATAGATTTCGCGGCCTATTTAGGCTGCTCTTTAGGGTAACAAAGAATCCACGGCGATTGAATCAGTTAGTTGATGATTAGCCACACTGAAAACGACTCTGTTTTAGAAACTGTGTGCCGTGAAACTGCCATTTGTCAGTCAACTGGAGAAAAAGATTGAGAGACTTTGTTACATAGTCCACACAAAGAAAGCAACAGGAAGTCCCTGAAGTCCATCATCGTACTATCCCATCCTACCCCTCCTCGGGTCACCGGAGTCAATGACCCTGTGACCTGCTCAGCCGACCGTTTAATTAATTCTTTCCACAATATATCACCTCCGTTTAATTTTCTTTCCAGTAACTTAACCACCAAAGCTTCACTGAACTTAGAATTAGGTAGTTACCGTAGTTCTATAGAGAAGATGCAAACTTCTTTTCCCGAATACTTATGGTCTTAAATATAATTCGGTTCGTATTTTAAGTAATGTTTGCTATTGCTGCTCAGGAAGTCTCAATTCAATTATTTTACCATTAAAATCGTTTGAACCCTTCGTTATTTAGGTAATTTCTGCAGTAATGTTTTTATATTAATATTTTATATTATAATATTTTAAAAATATTTTTATATTATATTTTTATAATACAAGTGTCTGAAGACATGAAAGAACTTTACATCTTTGTTTTATATACATATATGTATCATTTTATTCCATTGGTAGCGTCACAATTAATGCAGAATCGATGAATTCTTTTAGTACAAGAATCATTCAAGCGGAATTAAAATCCAATGAGTTTTCTTCATTTGCAATTATCAATGCAGCACCAAACTGTTGTGACTGATTTAGACTTGATTTAGACTTATTGAAACTGCTTTGAAGCATGATTTAGACATATTAAAACTGCTTTGAAGCATGATTTAGACATATTAAAACTGTTTTGAAGCATGATTTAGACATATTAAAACTGTTTTGAAGCATGATTTAGACTGATTGACTGTAAGCTGATTTAGTCAAGAGTTTGACTGATCTAAGTAAATAATAAATATGATTATTCAATAAATAGTAATGAATATGTTTATATATATATATATATATATATATATATATCATATAATAAATATTAACACAGAAGTCCACATTGGCCCTTTCAAAAGATTAGTGTACATATGTTTCAGTTCAGTTACTTATCAGCATAACTTAAAATATTCGATAATTACTAGTACCACGATAATACTGAGGAAATTTGATCCATTTTTGCTATGAATATTTGTACCTTCATAAATACTCGAGTATTATAAAGTCAATATTTATTTCAAAATATGTTAGCGCCTTCTTCTGCCAAATATTAAAAAATAAGCAATATTCTTGTTGTAAAAGTTGTAGCTTTGATTTGAAATCGGTAGGATCCTATGGAATCAGATAAATCATTCGATCATTCTATCGATAGACTAATCAACGCTCAGCCAGTCTGCTAATAAATTTATAAATCAATCAACCATCTGGATGTGGTAACAAATTTGCTACCATTAGTACTGTCAAAAATACTTTCGGATGGATTAGGTGGTAGTAGGATTGCCTACTATGCAGATCTTAGAGCTTTTGTGTACCGAATTGTCTTGTAGTATTCTTGTATTACGAAATTGAGCGACAAATTGCTTTTGATCTTTATTAAAAGCTAAAAGCTCTAAACGAAGTATACATATCGACTCCTGATATCAGCTAAGCTTTTTATTAATTCAAATGCTTCATTTCGCCCATATTTTACTCTAAATTAATGACAGCTGCAAAATTTTACGTAAATAAAGTTTCACGATATTCAGTTGCAATATCTTGCAACTGGTCACAAGTACAGGCGCATACGTTGGAGATACTGGACCGTCTGGGTCAAAGACGTGCAATACGATACTACTTTGCGTTGACGTTAAAAGCATTTTCTAGTCGTTCAGTATCGTCTTCATTCAGCTGAAGAACGGAGCCATGTGAGCAGAAAATTCCGATAAAAACTACTGGATGATTCTGGAGTTACTATTGCACATGTGGAATAAAGTTATCCAGCTGTGACCATTGGGTGCAATCTAGCTGTGATCATTGGGTGCTATCTAACTGTGACCATTGGGTGCTATCTAGATGTGACCATTGAGTGATATCCAGCTGTGATCATTGGGAGCTATCTAGATGTGACCATTGGGTGCTATCTAGCTGTGACCATTGGGTGCTAACTAGCTATGACCATTGTGGGATATCTAGCTATGACCATTAATTGGGTGTTAAGGTATCCGACACTTCATCATAAATTTATATCTTATATGATTTTTCCGTGGTGTACTTTATATAGTTAACCACTCATGGAGACAGAATTTTTACATTGCAGAATTTTTATTAATTTCTTATTTAACTAACTAAAACATTGTGACTTGCACTGTCAATGTGATTTAACTTTGTGATTAATATTTTGCTTTTAATTACCTCTACTATGTTGCATCTTAATTAATCTCTTAGTGCATTGCCTACTGGCAGGTCCATGGTATATAACTCCTCCACTCTTCTCTGTCTTCCGCCCTCCTCTTCATTTCCACATATGAGTGGGTCTTTAAATCATCTAATATACCTAATCTCGGCCTGCCTCTGCCTCTTTTTCCTTCCATTCTACCTTCTCTGACCTCTTAATAGACCTTCCCCCCTTAGAATGTGTCCTATCCACCTCTTCTTCTTATTTCTTAATACAATTATCAACTGTCTATCTGTGCCAACTCTCTCTAGCACTTCCTCATTTGTAGCCTTTTGAGTCCAGCTAATCCTCTCCATTCTTCTCCAAATCCACATTTCCAATGCCTCCAGTTTCCGAATATCTTCTTCCTTAAGGTCCATGTTTCACAACTATACAATAGCGTGGTCCAAACCAAAGTTTTCACTACCTTTATCTTTGTATCTTTCTTCAGACTTTTTGTTAATTTATAATTCTGTTAATTCTGTTAATTATGTTAATTACTTAATCAACAATTATCTTAAATAACCAAATATTTTGTAATTGCTTTATGTAACAGTAATTATATAATTTACATAACTTAACAACAACTTAATGTCATTTAATGCAATTATATGAAATGCAATTACATTTAATGTAATAAAAGCTAGCATTATTATTTTAGTAAATTAAAATAAACTGCTAATGTCTATTGCAAAAATGAAAAAGACAATAAAGCAATTCTTATAGATAATAAGTCATCAAGCACGCATGGCCCTCATAGTTAAGAGTAGGCCTAAAAACGAAGATGAAAGAAGCATGCTCGCAAAGCAAACGACAAATCGTTGTTCAAAAAACTTTATTCAATGTAGAAACAGTTTCGTACGGACCGTTTCCATTGTAAGACTCACATTCCAAGTCGTTCAGGTTCTGTGATCCAGTGCTCTTAAAATACTCCACTCAGTTATTCCAGTAGCGCCAGAGGGCTCGGAGTGCTTGGATATATATTCGCTTGCAATTTCCCGTGAGACAGCATCGCGAGTAGTTAGCTTTGAGCAGATATGAGCGGTCGTTGAGATTGAATTGCTCCAGATAAGACAGCAGTGCTCCGCTGGGACGTGTTAAATCAGATACTGAAAAATAGTGTCGTACTGGAGCAAATAGTTTGGGAGGTGGAGGGGTAAATCGAGGATTGGAGTGAAATCCAGTGGATGCATTTCTGATACTGCTCATTAATTGAATTGTCAGGAGTTCTTCAGTAGCATGTTCGGTAAGATGTCTGTCCGTGGATCAGTAGGTCCAAGGTACTAATCCAGCGATAACCACGTCATGAGAGGTTTTCGAGGCAGTAAATAGCGTTGGTTTAGCCTTCTACATGTAGTTTAAATCTGCTGAGTGGCGAGTATTGAAAGCCTGAGTCTTACTTATCTTGGAATATTCTATTGCTAGGTAGGTACATTGCGTGCTGTACTTATAGTTAAGTATTTTACCTGTGTTGTGCTGTCCGCGTTGCAGAAGAGTAGACCAACTGTGGGCTGCACGTGTCGTAAAAGGGGACAAAAATAAAAGACACAAACCAAAGTCAGAAGGGGAATTCCATTTGTGAGCGCTTAAGCTCAAAAGATTGCTAAAAATTCTAATCCCGATCCAAGTTAAACTGAGATTAAAGGGAAATGATGATAACTATTCTAATGCTAGGTATAGTATACATAACTCAAGTTGCTTAATTATGTTTATAATGCATGACTTCCATTCGCAACAACTCTAGCACTTACTCTTTGATTCTTGTCATGGCTTATTGAAGGTAAAAGTGAAGACACTTGGTTGGTAAGAAGAATAATAGATACAAATTGTTTTGAAGTGTTTGTAATTGGAAATTGGAATTGGAATTTCGGTAGAAGCGACAATTGTCAAAGTAACTACAACGGTAGTAGTAGAAATTGTTAAAGGTAAAGGAGCAAATGGGCGTTCATTGATGGGAAGATTTGATGGCTAACAGTCATGAAAGAACGAGACGACATAGTGATCTTAAAGAAATATCTGATGTTAAAGAAAGCTGAACGTTGCTTTGACAAAATGCTGAAAGTGGAGAATTTTTTGAAGAAATTGAATCCTAGGACCCGACGTGTGACATAGCATAAGCTGCATTGATTATGAGGACTCCCCTAAAGTTACTCTGGTGTCATATTCATGCCTAATGTTTATGTATTAGTCACATCCAGCATCAGCCTATAGTCTAGAGTGCATCACTGCTGCCTTGCCTTGTTCTGCATTTTTCTGTAATTCTGACAGAAATTTTGGAAATGGTAAGATTATACATTTTGGAATTAATGGAAATAAAAAGGAATAGAATATTTTATTCACAATATATGTGATCATTAAACACAAGCTCCAACATACACATAAACTAAATCACATTGCATGAAGAACAAAAGCTTAGATTTTCTTTTGACTCTGTCATGGCAGCTCATATTGTTATGTTTACAATAACCAAGTGTAAAAGGCTTGGGAAAATTCATTTCATTTCTGTACCATCGTATGGAATTCTACTAAAGAAAAGTCAATCTGATTATGTTTTACAAAAACTGCGAATACTGTACATTTTTATATTTAAGGATTACCATAAGCGGCGAAATCTCATCCTACAGATCTTAATAAAGCTTTCATTGATGGTCTGATATAATCAGATATAACTCAAATGAAACTTGAACAGGTGAGCTACAGAGTAACAAGACAGATTGTTATGCATTCAGCCATACGTAAAAAGTAAAAGACTTCCATATTAAGTGTTAAGAGAGACTGCTTTATAACTTATATTTATCTGAGACTTTTGGCAGCACAACTGTGAGAAATAGATAAGGATAGAGAGAGAAAAGAGAATGAAATACAGAGAATTAGTATAGAATAGAGAGAGAGAGAGAGAGAGAGAGACGAACAAAGAGTGAGAAGAGAGGGAATTAGAAAGCTATAGCCTAGAACTTTGTCACAACATTTCTTGGCGGATTTTAAATTTTGGATTGGCTAAGGTGGCATTTAAATCATTTTTCGCAATCTGTTGCTTCGCCGTTGGAATTAATAACAAGGCGTTTATTTCTACGTATTGTTCTCTTGACAGATACAGCCTGGTGCAAAGCTTCTGTTGCAAAGGCTTTTGGAGCAAAACTTCCTGGAGCAACGCCTTCGGGAGCGTTTTTAATTGTGCTCCGTAAATATGAATTTCATAATTATAACTTCGAATGCACGATTTGAAATGTAAATATATCAAACTGAAGAAGAATTAAGTAAATAATTTACATGTAATATAATAATTTATTGAATTAACAGTGACAGAAAGCAATAAACAATTCAATTAATGTGTTAGTATAGTTATTGCAGCATCGAATGTTACTGATTCTAAGTCGCAGAGTATAAAGTTAAAATGAAAAATCCCTTAAACTCTTCACATACATCAAATATTCGGATAGCTTAATCAGGGTTAACAATATAACTAACTATTCAATGGTTACACATTTCATATGCACATAGACTTAAGATTTGTATCATGCTGTCTATGTCATTATCGAAATGTAAACTTTTTGACATCCACAACTGCTATAGTAGGCTAGACTACCACTAGTCATATGATTGCAATGCATCTAAAGCTCTATGGTACTTTCTTATTAATTATTTAATTAAAATCGCAATGGTGAAGCAAATAAGTAAATGGTGTCGACTTGATAGCCGAGAAGCTTGTTTTGCAAAATTTAAGCAACTATATTAAGAATTTAAGCACTCAAAAAGTCTCCTTAAAAGCTTAAATTGAGCATCGAATATTGCTTCTCGACCGTATTGCATACACTAGAATTGACGTCCATGGCTCCCGCTACGCAACCTGATACTGTACTGTATCTATGAGTGTTTTTCTACGTCAAGATAGTTTATTTTGATAATTGAAATTTGCAAGCAAAAACGATTGCATAGTAATTGTTAAAATTGTTTAAAACTGTTACGCAGCATTTAAAACAAGTTGAGCTTAATGAATTCCTTTTAATCGGCTTACAGCTGCCAAATATTTACGACTGATAGTGAGAGAACAGAAAACTCTCTTCATAAAATACTTTAGAAAACTCTTGGGTGACAGAAAACAATTTAATTTCAATTGTGTCGGTCATCACGCGTCAGCTGCAGAAGTCTTTTCCTGTGGAGATTAATTTACGAGAAATATGAGCAGCGGCGGCAGCGGCCGAACAATTTTTTGCTAAATTTTATTAATTTAATCCATCTGTCAATTTATAGTTTTAACGTTTGATTCCCAAAAATACGATAAAAGATTACTACTAAAATGTGAATTAGATTAAATTGACCATAGAAATTCTTCAATACTAAATAGTTAGTAAATAATTAAAATTTCATTTGAATTGAATCGACCTTAGAAATTCATAACTGGTAAATAATTAGTAGGCATAAATTATATCGGGGCGGGATTTTGAGGATAGGTAGATCAGTCAAGTTCCAATCAGAGTTGCTAGGTTTCCTTTCAAAACCTGGGTAAGTCAGCAATAATTTAACCGTGAGGTATGGAAGGTAATTTCTAAATCTGAGCCAGTGCAAAATACCGCAATATTAAGGGCGACGATTACTAATAATCATGCAGAGAAGACAATAAAGAAAATTACAAAACAGCTACTAAGAAAGGAAGCCGAAAGGAAGCTTAAATATTTGCTGCTTTGTGGTATACGTGTAACTAAGACGAATATATAAAAATCACATGAATACAATTCTTCATACTTGTCAATATAATCATCATAATTGCGATCTGTATTACATATCATATCATATCACATCATATCATATAATATCTTATCATGTCATGTCATATCATACTATACCATATCATATCATATCATAACATACATGATATTATATGATACTTATATAATATATTTATTAGAAACTATGTAAGTATCATACATTATACATTACTTATATAGGCCTATTGTTAGGAAACGACTATGAATAGTAGGACCTATCTCATAGTCATCTCCATTTTACTCTGTTTACCACTGTCCTAATGGAATCTAATTTCATTACTTTCATTCCTACTTTTTGCAGCATTTCTGACCGCCTAGAATTCATCAGTAAAGATGAAGCTCTTGCCAGCCTTTGAACTCTCTGACCACTAACTGATGTTTGCCAACCACTCAGCCGACGAACCCACTTCGTATCAGATGCTCAAACTTCTCCAGTCCTCCCTCAAAGTGACCATCGAGCTGGAGTAGCGAAGTCCTCAACGTAGGATGCCAGAAATGTGAATGAAATATGAATGTTAAATAGTTCTTTTATAGCAATAGTAATTTTTGTTACATCGGGTAATACAATAAAATATTTTACATTTGCACAAATATTTTCAATTTGGTTTCTTTTTTTATCTTAGTTTCCAAAAGTAATTACTTAATAGGCTTTAATTGAAGGGGATGAAATCGAATCGGAGTATTTTACTTTTTCAAGTTTTTTACATTTTTATTCTGCATAATTTTTATATACATTACTATATTTCTAAAGAATAATTTTTAATATCATTTTTATAAGTGGTTTAAAATTCCTAAATTATTAGAATTAATAAAGAATTGTTGTTGGCGCGAAAGTGAAAACATTATTAATTGAATTTCTCGACTTCAGGAAAATATAAAACTATTTGGAAAAGTTTCTTGCTCACTCACTTGAACAGAATTTGAATTTAAATAAAGTTCGCCTATGTAAGTCGTCTTGTCAGTATAATTTCTTCGGTTTTCCTCTCTCTAAGCTCTCGTTGAAAGTGGCGCAAACAGGGCAATTTGTTTGATCAATTATACGATGTAGACATTAAAACTGCCGCTATTTACATTGCCATACTTGCTACAGCACAACTGCTAAAAGTGTTTAGGTTCTTGCAATAGTCAAATCTTAAATCTTACCCTAATGCTACTTTACCGTTTCTTATATGATATATCACACCACTGATTTCTGTATCGCATTTACAACCAGGAATTTTTATTTCATCTTACAGTATGGATTAAAAGCTTTAGAAATATAAACTTCAAATATACTAAAACCTTGCAGAAAATCTGGAGGAGGTAATTATTGAATCAATATTTTTTATTAATTTTAATTTCACTAACTACTAATTTGAACTTTAGTATAGTATTCAATAATGATTTTTTTCATTTAATGTTATTTGAAATTAAGGAAAATTATAATTTGAAATTTGACCATAACATGACTATTCTAATAAAAGTTGAAAATATTTCATAATTAAATCTAAAATTACTAATTAAAATGTTATTAAGTTAAACTTGTTAAAATTTAATAAAAATGGAATCTAAAATTACTTATTGTAATATTATAAAGTTAAACCATTTAAAATGAAATAATTATGGAATTACATTCACTTTCATCTGTCAAACCAACAACGCATTCGCATATGTTTAAAACTGATAGGTGCGCATACCATCAGTGACCTTAAATCTTGGAATTATTTTCATATGTCAATGGTACTAAAGTCACTTATGGTATGCGTAATCATCATCATCTTTTCTTCCCTTGAATCCCAGTTTCTCTATGGTCAGGACTTAGACAATTTAGTTGTAATTTAAATATTACTTCGCTAAAAACTCTCGATGATTCGTGTATTGACAAATTAAAGGACTCTAATGCATCTGCACAGTTGGAGCAAAATATTGGATATTCTAATTGAATGAGCATATTGACTCTTACTCGAATGTTTATTGAATTAATGTATTAACGCATTAACGAATGTTAATTGAATTACTCAGTGCGCTGGTAAATTATATAATTAAAACCTCGGAATAGGTTTAGAGAGGAAGGTTATGCGGGTTTGATGGTTCCGGTCTCGAATCCCTACAAGTCTTTATGAGAGTTGAGTGGAATTATCAGCTGAGCTGTTGCGAGTAAAACAAAGATACGTCATAATAGATCCCTCATGTCAACGTTTCACACTGATTGCATTCAAGTAACTTAACTAAGTTTATAACTACTTTTAAACAAAAACATCGAAATATTAAATCATTAGTTAAACTCTGATTAGGACTTAAACATCCCCCATGAAACCCAGCATTATGCAATGATGACGTAAATAAAACTTTAAAGGACGTTATCGTAAAATTTTTACTTAACCCGCAAAGGATATATGATTTATCCCACTCCACATAGCGCACATTATCTAACACTGAACACAGTGGCGACTAGAATTGGGAAAGGAACTTTAAGGCTAAATTATAAATATAATGACCTTAAAGTTAATTTTTCATCTCCATTAGATGCAGATCCATTCGTCACCACTATCTTATATCCCAGGCTGACAACGAACATCAGGTCATCCTCGTACAACCTTTCAGGCAGTTTCCATAAATGTATTTAGAACTGATTCATACGTTACTCGCATTCATTTCAGAAGACAGCAAATCATTTGTCAAATCCGAGTAGTTTCAATGAGAGGCTCGGATCGTTAATGAATGCTCGGCACGCGACATATTGAAAAGGAAGTGTCCCGCTTCCGGTTGGAGGTGTTGTCATGACCGGACATAATTCCGGATCAGGAACTAGCCTAACAAGACCAGGGCTTAGTGGCTCTGACCAAAGATTTGCATCGTCTAGATTTCTGTGATCATTAATCATTGTACTAATTAGTTCTACTTATAAGTAATTGTACAAATTCGCAGTACAATATAATTATTTCGTAAATTAACTCAATAGGCGAAGTAAAAGCAAAAGTGGTCTGGGAAAGGTGTTAAGGAATACATTTCTTTTAGCTGCTCCCTCATATATGAAATTTGCAACAGAACTTGAGGACAGACGAGCGATCTAAGGCTATCCACATCAAGGTTATTCACTTCAAGGTTATTCACTTCAAGGTTATCCACTTCAAGGTTATCCAGTCTTGTAAGTCACAATCCCGCACAACTCGTCATGGAATCAACCATCAGATGATTTCACCAGGCGACGCAGGCTGAGTGCGGATGCTTATATTATGCATAGGGTATACCCAACGACATTGTATTGCATTACATACTCTAAGGCATTGGCACCAAAACATGCTCAAAGTTTCCAAATTAATGAAAACTGATTATTACATTGCAAGTTAAACAATATATCAGTCTTCAATAAAACCTGAAGGAATAAAATAATAACTTTCGTGTTATAGTGTTTTCTCGGCTTAGCGACTGCGATTGTAATAGTAAATATTCCATTTTCATTTATGCAACTATAACTGATCGTCATCATCTTCCCTTAAATCCCAGTTTAACCAGAGTCGGGATACGAATAGACTATTTTCCAATCGTTTAAGTTTTTGAAGCAATTTCTGGAGCCTAGGTCCTCACAAACCGAATCCCTTTCTGATATTGGTTTGGATCTAGTTTTTATGTCGCCTTCTATGTTACGTGCATATTTAAGTTCCGTGCCCATGGACCTGCCAGTGGGCAGTGCACTAAGAGAGAGAGAGAGAGAGAGAGAGATAGAGAGTATAATTATTTTTATTATAAATATTAAGCTTCCATATAAGGAACTCTGCCTTTTATCTTTAAATTTATTAGTACGTTTCTCTTGCCGGCTTAAGATTTTTCTGTTCCTACCGTAGACACATAATATCTACACCTAAAGTGCTGACCACCGGACCGGTACTCTTTGTGATCTTATTTCCATTCAATATAATGTTTCTTATAAACTCCGTTTGAGCGAATCGATTTGTAGTGACATGCGCAGTGAGGAAGCCCTTGACTGCTTATATAGATGATAAAACGAAAGTTAAATTATCGTTATTTATAATAATAGTCTTACACAGATGAGGAATCAACATGCCAGTAGAAATGTTAAATAGCTACATAATGCAAAGATAGGTACCAATACAGAAGCCTGCGTACATTTTAAGTTAACATATTTTGAGGTTATAAATGAGTTTGACTCGTTTTACACAACCAATATGGAAGTCAAATTAACGACAATCAATATTTTCTAAATAATAAAGAGTTCGATTGTTTTATTATCTTTCATTTGCTACAGGACTATGAAAATCCCGTAAATCAAGAAATCCCTGGAGATCCATACAAGGAAGGAATCGATCCCTGACTTCCCGTCCGGCTGCTCCTCTCATATCCGGGTGGAAGACAGGACTTTTACTTCCAGTAGAAGTCCATTGTATGTCCTGTCCTCAAACTAATGAAGGACTGGAATTCTAATATTTAGCCATCTTTAAAGCTTATGATGTATAAAATATTTGTATTTTTGGAATCTTCATATTGATACTGCACACTAAAACGTTTTCTCATGCCCTTCTCATCGTTTCAAATTTTTCATATAGGGTTGCACATGACACAACGCACAATGTTACATAAATCCTTAGCTTAGGTTACTTTTTTGGATGCTACGTTATTTCATTCACCTATGGTTAATTGCATGAATCGGACTCAGGAAGCAGTTAGGCTATTTAAGAAACATATTTCAACCCTCTTAGCTTTAACTAAAAGCTGTAGAATTGGTTATTCTAAAATGGTCTTCACCCAAGTAGCTAACCGACCTCGACGCTGCTTAATTTTGTCAATGACTCGCACGCTTTACCACTGCGCGTAACTCCGGCCTCTAATTTTAAGACGGAACGAGACCGATTACTTCAATAGACTAAGAGTAACGTCATGAAGTTCTGTTCTTGACTACTACTTTCAACCTCAATGTAAAAATAAAAGTAATCACTAACTGGTTTATCTTCAACTGTTGCATAGCTATTTAAAGATTTGACCCTCCCGGATGTTATTGCATCCCAGGTCCATTGAATGTCCTGCGTCCCATTCAGTCGTCCACTATCTCGGGTTTATGCTATAGTTCCTCGTCTCACAATTGTCCTAATATCGATCGCTCAACAATCGATATACTGAATTTAGTTTTTCAAGACACTGTCAACAGCGAAAGAAATTCTTTATTTTGCTAATTTAAAGTCCAAACTCTTACTAGTTCCCCTCTACCACCTCTGCAAGTTTCTGTTCTTCTCAAGCAGATAAATCTTATTCAAAATATAAAACTAATTGCCATATACCACTAACGATAAAATCAGCTTGATGAATATGCATAACTGAGATTTATAGCAAGAACTGAAAAATAATTTAGTTTTGGGACATGCTAATTTCAGCAGGCTCATCATTTATAAGTATGTGTATGTGAATATGCTATTGATGATTTCCTAGAATTACACTTGAAATATCGACCGTTTTTACAGAGTAACTCTAGGCGTAGTTCATTCTGGTATGAACTTTTTATATTCTTCTCTATCTATATTTACATCATCGTACTCTTTTATATTTTAATTTATTAAAAATACAATCTTCTTCTGCACAGACAATTTTATTCATAATGTTCACTTCTCTCTTAATTTGAAGCATTAGCGAAATGAAATATAGAAAACATATTTTTCAAGCCGATCTCAATGAAATTATTGCGCCTCTCTTGGTTATTTATGGCTCTATAACAAATTTATCTCTGACTCGATTTTTCTTGCATCCAGTGTGCGCCCCAGGAGAGAAGAGTGGAATAGAAGCGTCACACGCGTATAATATTATTTATTGCTGCCGGACTGTTGGTCGCACAGTTTGTGACTGGGCGGTCGGTCAGAGGTTTGATGTAGAATGGGTACTGTTTCTACTCTAGGGCACTGCTAAAAAGCTGGTAAAACTAAGGTTAACGTCAGTTTCCTCACTCGAAAGCGATGTCAGTGACGGGCGAGCCCAGGATTTGTACCCCGCATCTACTAAACCGCGGTCGAGTATCTTACCGACTTCGCCACAGGCTCCAGCCTAATTTCTATAACAATGTTTAATATTAATAGGAAATGATTCTTTAATCAGTAAACACTTTTTATCGACTAGTCGAAAAGCTTGATAGTATATATCAATGGCGCCTAAGAGGTTAATACAAATAATGTCAAAATATTGGGTTATAATCAACACAGCATTTATAAAACTTCCTGCTTATAAAATTATTCATCATATTAGATATACTATACTTTATGACTATTACATTTTTCCTATATTAGAATCCAATTGAACAAATTTTAGAAGCATCTTGAGTTGGGGACACATACCCCCTCTACCTCCTCAGCGAGCGGACTCTGGTCGCGGTGTCACAGTGGTTCTCACAAGGGTGCTGACCGAATGGTCATGTGAAGTGATTTGTTATAGAATATATAGAGCTCCGTGTATCGATTTCGATTCTTTTTGTCTCATGGTATTGCAGATAAAAAATCACGTAACATACATGTACAATCGGTCAATCGTTACGTATCGTTTTAAATAGGCATTGAAACTTGCATCACAAGCAGTGCATCATAGGCAGTGTATCATAGGTAGTGCATCATAAGCAGTACATCATAAACAGTGCATCATAAGCAGTGCATCATATGTTATGCACCAGGATCCATGCATCAGGCGCCGTGAATCCGAAACCGTGCATCAGAAGCCCTGTATCTGGAGCTCTGCATCTGAAAGTCTGATTTAATAGCTCAAAATAAGAAGCCATGCATCATGTACTGTGCATCAGGAGCTTGGAATTCAGAGTATTGAATCAGGGGCTCTGCATCAACAGCCATGATTCCGGAGCTCTACATCAGGAGCTCTGCGTCAGGAGCTTGGAATCCAGAGTATTGCATTATGAGCATTGCATCAACAGCCATGATTCCGGAGCTCTGCATCAGGAGCTCTGCATCATGAGCTCTACATCAGGAGCTCTGCAACAGGATATCTGCATCAGGAGCTCTGCATCAGGAGCTCTGCGTCAGGAGCTCTGCGTCAGGAGCTCTACATCAGGAGCTCTGCATCAGGATCTTTGCATCAACAGCCATGATTCCGGAGCTCTGCATCAGGAGCTCTACATCAGGAGCTCTGCATCATGAGCTCTGCATCAGGATCTTTGCATCAACAGCCATGATTCCGGAGCTCTGCATCAGGAGCTCTACATCAGGAGCTCTACATCAGGAGCTCTGCGTCAGGAGCTTGGAATCCAGAGTATTGCATTATGAGCTTTGCATCAACAGCCATGATTCTGGAGCTCTGCATCAGGAGCTCTGCATCAGGAGCTCTGCATCAGAAGCTCTACATCAGGAGCTCTGCATCAGGAGCTCTGCATCAGGAGCTTTACATCAGGAGCTTTACATCAGGAGCTTTACACCAGGAGCTCTGTATAGCTCCAGTTTTCAGCGAGGCACTGAAGAATACAAATCGGAAGACCATATCAACTAAAAGAATTACATTCAGCTTCATATGAAATTCATATTCGGAATATGAATTTGCTATGCTCATAAAATTTTATTAGTATTGAAAGACTTTATTAGGTGTAGAGCAAGTATTTGTGTAACTTACCAGCCTGCATACAACTGTATTGCTGATCAGAGTTGCAAGTGGACTCTGTTATAAAAACAGTAAAAGAATACATCTTTAGTAGGAATAAAATGTTGACATAGTAGAATTGTGGTATAGCATTTATGTTAATGAAATTATACTCTAATTATATCTGGCATTATGCTACTTTAAAATGTGAAAATTAACTTTCTCATTGCACTCTAGAGTAGAATAAAATGTAGACGAAGAATAAAAGATTTAACTATACGGTGCCCAGCTATGTTTAATGAAAACTTGCACGAAACATGCGTCAACACATTAAATCTAGAAGATTGCGAAACAATTTAAAAGAAATACTTGGTTACAACCTTAGTAGCTATGTTACGACACCAAAAGTAATATTTCTCTAAGATTAAGAATTTATTATGCGAGGACTTCCCTGACATGATCGTTGTATCAGTAAGCGGATGTTAAATATTTATTACTTTTCATATGATTAGTTTTTATCTATATTAAAGTCTTAGCCTTTTTACAGGATCTAACGACGGCAACTTTAATTAACTAATATTAAAATAGAAAACATTAATAAATAACAGGTAAAACACAATGCACTATTGAGATTATTTTGAATAATTAATAAAAATAAGCAAGATGGCAGTCATGTCATTGTTATTTTAATGCTCAGAACTTTTATCAATTATTTTTTATAAAGTTATATGCAGAATATATATTAATTTCCTACCTGTTAATCTGACAAAAATCACAATAAGTGCTGCAAGGAGTCCCATAATCTGATGATGACGCATATTTGAATTTGTGAGCATTTTCAATATTGAAATATCTTTGTTCACTATCTGTGCCTAGAAGTGTTTAGTAGAATTTTAAGAGCTTAAAATTGCTCTTTATATAAGCTACACTTATTTGTAGAAAATTCATTCGAAATATGATCTTTTGAAGTAAACAACTAGATGCTATAACAATAATCAGTGCAGTAAGACTGAGTTTACCAACTCAGAAATGAAGACTCATTCTTTTGTTTCTTATATCTTTACATTCTTTATTTGATTACTTCGATAATCTATTCGTTGATTGCTTGATTTTTGAATTGATTGTTGTATTGACTTATTGATCGATTGACCGAGTGATTGATTGATTTATTGATTGATTGATTTATTAATTGATTGATTGATTCATTCATTCACAATCATTCTTCTTGGCGAGTGTTCTAAAACGTACAGTAGGTATCTCTCAATTTCTTACTGTGTGCATAAAAGATGAAACTGAAGAATAAACGAGACATAAATAAATAAAAGCTATTACATCACCAAGAAGCATCACTCTTATTTACGACAGCTTTCATGAATTTACAATTTCATAATCTTGTTATGGCCCTCCTACACATGTGTTGCAAGCAGGTTCGAAGCGAATCGAAATACAGTGATACATGCTGTTTGGACGTATCTGGCATCATATTCAGACGAGGAAATGAACGTTCAATCTTCTATTTTTAAGGAAAATAGCAAGTTCCCGAACAAATATTTGAATGATTACTTGATGCTAAAATTCAATTTGGAAATCATTATTTCGGGCAGTATTGCAGTTATGCTGGCAGGCATCGAATGGTATTAAAACATTTATGAACCGTCTAACGTTAAGCAGGTTATAGATCAAAAGCATAAATTAGTTTCATCTTAAGAATTAAAACATATCTTTTGCTTATATTCCGTATAGCGAATATACGTACATGTAGCTCAACTACCTTTACAGTTTATGGCGTAGAAATGAATTGCTACAAGAATCATTCTACTCTAAGGCTACATCATTCATATGAAGACTGTGTTATTACATTATCTCCAACACTCTTTATTATATATCATCTGAATACTCCTGTACTTACTAGGCTTCTCAAATTTAATAAATTTTTTTAATAAATAAATATAATAAAATAAATTTAATTTAAAAAAATAAATTTAATAAATTTTTTTAATAAATAAATTTTTTATAGTTTCTGGCATTTATGGAGTTATTTCTTCTATTACTAAATTTAATTAGATATTATTTAAAGGAGTATTTGACTCGAACTAAATATTAAATGAAGACCTTTTTATTAAGTCTCAAAATCTGAGACTTAATAAAAAATATATCAAATAAATTATCTTTCACTTTATACGCTTGTAACTCAGTGCACAGTATGTCATGAACTTTACGTATTTACCTGTAAATTAGTACAGCATGCTTTAAAAAAAGACTGTCTCTTGCGCACTGAGCTAAATCTATAATTATATAAACGATTTCCTACTCATGCGCTTGATTCAGAATCTACGTTAAGCTCTTAATTTTAAAATAGACATCAATCAATAGTTTACTCTTATCTTTCGCACTGAGCTAAACATACAAATTATATAACCGATTTCCAACTCATCGCTTAATATAGAATCTACGTTAATGCTCCTAATTTTAAACATTCAGCCACAGTTTTACTCTTAAGACCTGATCGACTACTATTAAGAGCTCAGGCTGTATTTATTTACGAGAGATCGTATAAGACGAGTTTCATCTCTCGAGAAAGCAACACTGTTGCTCTCGCGAGCTTACAGTCTGCAACATAAAATAATGGCGAAACAATGACAACAGCTGCTGCAACCGCTGTTGCCACCCGGTGCTAATAAAATTTGTGTTGTCATAGCAATAAATAATTTTCATGGCATCATATTGATCTCCTCAGTTTTGGCTATTTTTATTTCATCGCATTTGACATGAAATTACAGCTTTGTAATGAGAATGTCTTAATAGCGTAGGGGTAACGTCATGAAGTTTTAAATGACAGATCCTGCGGTGAATTAAACCCTCGTGGGTTCGAATCCCGGCCGCGCTGATCTGAGAGTAAAATCTCGGACATTCACTGGACTGGTTATACGGAAAATGGTCTAAATAGCCTAACGGTTCAAACATGTGATATTAAAAAGTGATAGATATCAACATAGTTGATTATTCACTATAATGCGTTTACTTTTTTGTATTGGTTGGCAATGAAATTAATGATGGGTTTATTATATGCTGGTATGCCTATTTACGAATTTTCGAGATATGGATCTCATTATTTACAAAAAACTTGTTTGGATACTATATTTGTTCTATATGGTAAACAGAAAATAGTTTGAAAGTCGTCTCAAGAAATTATGATTCTAAGTTATTCTTTATGCTGATTTGTAATAAATAAATAAATATATATACTTTAAGGCGCTATTTTTATTAAGTTCAGCCTCTTCAAAAGTCAAAAATTGCCATTTTAGATTAAATTCATTTTCGAATTGATGTATAATGGGGCCTATATAGATCCATCTAATTATTTGTTTACCAAAATCCTCAAACATTTCACCATGATCAAATAAAATAATAATCTTAATCTAAAAATAACAAAATAAAGGCAAAGCAAGAGTTTAACGTCAGTTTTATCTCTCACAGAAATTAGATATGAGTGGAGCACAGGATTTGAACTCAGAGCTATCAATTCGCGCTCTAAAGCCAAAACGATCATGCCATAATTTTAGTAAAGCATGCATTTATCAACTTTCAAGCATTTTAATTATCTGTGGTATTTGGTCTCAGCGGCTTCTTCTAAACCTGAACTCCGTTCTCTGTATACATGCTCCACCAAAACTAATTTCCGGTTGGAAATCCTGCGTTACCTCAAAGATTTTCAACTCACTTGAAAGTATAGACGTATATGCAGACAAAAGTATGTTAAAACTGTCGCACAGACATATTGGGTCCCAGTTTTGATTAAATTCGATGCAAAAATAGCCTTCTTGGCTTTTAAATTCCAAAAAATATATCAGGAATATATTGTGAATTATCGAGATCTTTTTAGATTTTAGGCTTAATAGCATAGTTGGTAGCACATTTGCTGAATAGCGAGAGACCACTAATCTTAGTGATGCTAAGCAGCTTTACATAATCACAGTCCATTTCATGACCCCATTCAGGCATACTCCTATATATTAATATATATATATATATATATATATATATATATATATATTGTAATATATCGATATTACAATTTTTAATTATTTGGACCTGCACTTGTATATATCACTATTTATCTTATTGAGCTATGTATGTGTGATATTCAGGTGTTTAAATAGGTCTCAAACAAGCATTCAATTATTTTCTAACCCAGTACTCTTATGTTGCTTTGTATAAGTGATACTTGAATAATTCACAGCAGGAAACTGCCGTTTAACTTTGACCTTAATAAGTATTTATATATTCACTTTCTTTATAAGATCTATTGTGTTCTACTACAGTGTATAGGATGATTTAACAGGCATAATTATTGTAGTTTTAGTTACAATGATTAAACTTGCAAGCATTTATGATTTACCTAAAGTATAAATGCGTAAGTAAGCTACATTGTGAACTGAATAAAGATGTAGATACAAGTTTAACGTCGATCTCGGAAGACGACGATGATGTTGTATGGGGAAACTAGTCGTAGATATCAGGTACGTGATCTGCTGTCATTGTAGACAGACAGGCCGCTAACAATGCGAGAGACCGTGAAGAACACACTTGACGCGAGATACTTTATTTATTTAATATTAATTAACTTTATTATTGCAGTTATTATCTAAATTAAGTCAAATCATTACACTTGCAATTACACGAAAGTAGCTTTCATATCTGACCGGCTCTGTTCACATTTACGTCCGCTGTATATGACGCTCCTCTTCTCGAAGGCACCATCACAGCCCGAGCCCGAAGGCTGCGCTTCAAATGCGCTCAATAGAAAAGTTCTGTAGAGAGTAACTGCAGTAATGTAATTTAGGTACATCAAGTAACGAATGTATTTTCCCATCTTCATCTTTCCACTGAATCCTGAACCTTCTTCTGTCACCAAACCCTTTCTGTTCCACGATTCGACACACGATTTCCGGTTAGGGTTCACATACCTCCTCTTGCTTTCCTAAACCATCACCACCATTGTCATGTTCCGAATTCATTTCCTCGTTACTTTTCTTTAATTGTTTCTTTTCTTCCACTGATTTTCCTAAATCACGATCCACTATAGGCTTCAGACGATCTACATGGATAATTGATTGAAGCTCCTTATTCGTGATAGTATTTGTCAACTGTACATTGTGTTCATTAAGTATTTTCACGATTTAAAACTCATCAGTGAAGTATTCGGGTTGTAGTTTCCTGGAAATTCCAACAATTCCAGTAGGGTCTTTTAAATACACCCTACTCCCCACCTGGTATTCATGTGTTTTCCGAATTCGAGAATCATAGGTGTTTTTCATCTTTTCTTGCACTGCCTCTAACTTCAGTCTATGCGTCTCATGTAACAACTTAATCTTTTCTTCCAAGTCTCTGGCGTATGCCCCCATACTTTCCGCCGTGTTTTCCAACATCTGTGGTGACGACTTGGACTCCAGCTTCCTTTCCACTGGCAAAAGCATTTGATGTCCATGCATTAATTCAAATGGACTTCGTTTCGTTACTGTCGAGACAGCACTGCGTAGACCCTATACAATTTCTTGTATTTTAGTGTTCCATTTTGACACGCCACGTCCACTCAGTAAAGCCCGTAAATTGTCTCCCACTACGCGAAATACCCGTTCACACTTCCCCATTCGACTGCGAATGATAAGGCGCAATATTGACACGCTTTATTCCAAGTCTCTCGGCCATGCTTTGCATGACTTTTGATACCAAATTCGCGCCATTGTCCGATATTATGATTTTTGGTACTCCTATTTCCGTGAATACCTTGAAAAGTTTCCTGGCAATAGTTTCACTAAGACAATCTTTCAATGGGAATGGCCATACATATGACGTCAGTCTATCAATTACTGATAGTACAGCTATGTGCCCGCTAGACGACATCGTGTATGGTCCACATAAATCGACCTGCATTACTTCCCCTGGTTGGCTGGGTACTTCCACTGGCTTCAACTTAGCTTTTGGAGTCAAAATACCTCTTTTCGCAATTGAGCACGCCTTACATGAGAGAACATAGTTTCTGATATCCGACAGCATATCCTCCCATTTGTATCGTGCTTTCAAAATTAGTTCCTGCAATCTTCCTATCCCACAATGCGAAAAATGATGAAATTCATGCATAATTTCTTCTCGCAAAGCAAGAGGTACCACCCTGTATTCCAGCTCTGGCGAATTTCCGCGAGAATCCACCTTTGGCGACAAGGAACAAAGTACTCCTTCTTCATCCAGGAAATGCCAACCTGCCTGATTACAAATCTTTTTCTTATTACTTTCTGACATCCCTTCCAAAATGCCATCTTCAAGAAATTTCAAATTCATGGTGGAACGAAGTTCTGTAGAGAGTAACTGCAGAATGAACAGAACGACTGCATTACCTCGGACCATAGCATCGACTGACTAGAATGAAACGCAACTGACTAAACTAACTTTGCGGCCTAAAGCTACCAACACTCATCGCAACGCAATGCCTCAGAGCAACCTATTCCCAAAACATTACCATAGAAGTAGCCAACTTATAACTTCAACCAATACGCAAGTTTCCCGTTAGAATGCCGGATGAGATCAGCAGCTTCTAGGAAAATATGCAATGTTCTAGAAAACAGCCAAACTTGATAGCCTACAACAATAATATGCTTAGCCTCAGTACCACTGCAATTGTACAAACAAAATATTGTTATTTTCTTTGCAAAATAGCTAAAATTTTATAAATAATTGTTACTTCTTCTTATCTATTTATTTCCACATTTTATAACAAAAATATTGCTATTCAGCTTCTATGTGAAAATGTAACAACGAAGTCCTGTTTGATGCCCTTTCCTCCCTATTCTTATTTGCTGATGATGTAAAGTGTTTCTCGCCCATAAATTCTTTCTCTGATTGTGGACTCTTTCAAAAGTCTATCGATTGTATCTCACGTTGGTCTAGCCTTTGGCAGCTTAGACTCGCTATAGAAAAGTGTGTGATAATCTCCTACTCTTTCCAAAAATTTGTACCTTTTAACTTTAATTATAATCTAAATTCTGTTCCCTTATCTATAACTGAAAAAGTGACGGACCTGGGAGTAAGGTTTACACGCGACCTATCGTTCTCTACTCATATAAAATATATTTGCAATAAAGCCAGAAAAAGGGCTTCAATAATCTTACACTGCTTCAAGTCTAAAAACCAGGTCACATTGTTTAGAGCGTTCACAGTTTTTGTGCGTCCAATTCTCGATTACTGTTCAAGCCTTTGGTCTCCTTACAGAAAATGTGATATTGTCCTGATAGAATCAATCCAGAGACGATTCACGAAACGGCTCAGTGGTATGAAGGGACTGCAGTATAAGGAGAGATTAAAATTATTGGCTACTGAATCGCTAGAACAGCGAAGACTTAAATCCGACTTATGCACGTACTATAAAATCATCTCTGGATTGGTCGACCTACCTTTAGAAGAGTTTTTTTGTTTTCAAAAAAGGCGTCGCCAGAAACAATGGTTTAAGTTTATATCTGAATAAATTCCATTTTAATGCTGAAAGGTACTATTTCAAAAACCGATGCATTGATTGTTGGAATTCACTACCCCCAAGTATTGTAAACGCATCTAACTTAAACTCTTTTAAAAAGAGTTTAGACGGTATCGACCTTAGCAAATATTTGAAAAGTAAAGGAACTATATTAAAAGCATTATCTCGTTATCTGTAAGATTTCCTTCATATAATTACTTTTTTTTATTCTAAGTAATCTATTGTTTTTACCTATTTTAATATTGCCATTTATGACAACTGTGTGTAAAGTAATCTGTTTAACTTAAATTAAGTGCCTGTATTTTCACGTTTATGATGTTCAATTGTGCAATATCCTAATCATTTTAATATTTGCACTTGCTAAATGTACCTTTGTGTATATTTTAATATGATTACTTCCGTCAGTTTTCAAATTCGGAATATGTGGTGCCACTTGTGGCCTTTATCTCCGTTCATGCGCTGATGCTGTTTGTGTACTGTATAATTGTAAAGTCAATGTTTGTGACATGCGTATGATAAATAAATAATAATAATAATAATAATAATAATAATAATAATGCAGTGTTAGCAGAATCTATGCCGTCAGCTTTGGATGAGATATTCTATAGCTTGATAGCTTGTAAATTATATATATATACATGTATATATATATATATATATATCACTATGCGCGTGACATACGCATCATTTAAGCATCTTTAATTTAGATCGAAATTAAATCTCACCGCTACTCTAAATGCTCAAGTTCACAGAATATATTCGAAATTTGATTTCGGATATCATTTTTCTTTCTCGCCGCAAAATAAAACAAAAATAAACTCTATCTGGAGAGATTTGAACAAGCAAACAATCCAGCACGTACCGGCAGTTCCTGCCTGGGCGCATGGTATGCCTTCCTATAATATGCTTAGATACTCTACAAATGCTCAGAGCCTAACAGCCCTTTCTCTAGTAGTACATGTAACTCATCTTTGAACTGGTATCTGATTTCACCCATTCCGAATTTGCATCGTTATAATTATGTATCTCTTTAAATTCAGCTTGGCTTTGGCTTTTTTGGGCTCAATGTTGTCTTGAATAGCAGTAGTGTTAGAAAATAGACATTTTTTCAAGTAGTTGATATTAGTCTGATATAGTGTAATTGCTTTCAAAATATCTGCATTTTTTTACTTTTGTGTCGCATAATCATTGAAGAGAGCATTAACTGCTAAAAATATATGTTGATTTAAATATATTGATAAGATTAGATTTTTTGACGCAAAAGACAGTGATATCTTATTAGAAGATTACACTGAGTGCAGCTTTAATCGATGTCTTATAATAGCCAATTTTACTTGACTGTTGACAACTCAACAATGACAGTTTGAAACAATAAATCGTACAATAAATATGACGCTCTTGTGAAACATCTGGAAGTGATGTTGTGAAAGATCGCAAGAAGATAAATAACCATCGCGCTTTCTCTTTAATGAAATTCAAGTCTTCACTCTAGAAAATAGTAACTTCAATAAAGACAGCAATTTGATAATTTACAGAAATGCAAAATTTGAACAAATATATAATTTTGCATCGTGCTGGAAGTATTGAAGTACTTTAGGTAGTTAAAGTGCTATATAAAATAGTCCAAAAAAGTTTTGAAAACTCATTTTAATTAATTACTTAAAATCACTTTAGTTAATTCAGCGATTAAGAGTTCATTTTAAAAGTATTCTTCTAAATTCTGAACGTTTTCAATAAACCTGGTTCAGCTTCGGGTTGATAGCTGGAAATGTTCTGAAACTTTCAACTGAAGCAATGATAACACTTAAGTACTTTAGACTTTATTCCCTACATCACGTCGACTGGATGCTGAATCCTGGAGTCCTAAGAAATGAATCCCATTAGTCCTCTACCAGATCCATTCCAAATCCTATTCAATTCTCCATCTCGCCAGGATTCATTCGCTTGCGGATATTTTAACCGAGCCGTGAGTTGAAATGTTTTAACGGAATTAAAATATCATGAATTCCTGAAGATGTCTTTCTCAAGTAGTATTACTTGTAAATAATACATCCAGTTTGTATGGGGAGAGTCTAATTTGTATTTTATTTTAATGAGCTAACTAACAGGAACCTATAGCTTAAATTACGTCTTATTGCCATTATTTGTTTTTGGCGATATCTTACACATTTTTGGGATCTAGGCCTATATTTACCTTGTATTTAACTATATTGTGTTCGTTTTACGTTTAACTCATTCTTAACGCTCTTTCATACAAATTACAGTATAATTCAAATAATGAATGAATCAGAAATTGAAAATGTTATTAATTTTAACATGGCTAGAAGTTCACAGAAGTTGTATTTACAACTTCTGTAAATACACTAATTTTACAGAAGTTGTAAAAAAACTTGTAATTCTAAATCGAACCCCTCTCAGTAAAATGTTTCTGTTCTTGAAATATGATGCTGAATCAGCACATCGATATGTGTCAATGTGTCATGTCTTTTTTAATCTGTTAGAACAGTAATATACATGTAGATATAATGCTTTCATTTAAGTCGTCGTCAAATTGAAACATTATTATCAAAAACAGAATAAAACTAACTACAAATTGTGCTTAACAACACAAGCTACATTACAAATCGACTCGCCTAATGGGTGAGCTCTATATAAAAACGATCCAAGACCCACTAAAATTAATATTATGAATTTATCCTGTTTAGTTAGTAGAGTGAAGAATGGACCAACCGTTAACTGCACGTGCCAAGAGGCGACCAAGCCAAAAATGGAGACGAAAACGGGAAACCACCTCAGCAGCTTTATTTGTTACCAAGACATAGGCTACATAAGGCATGAATAAGACAGACTATTGTGAAGGGATTAATTTGTTTATCTACGGTATGCTCTTTATGGAGCTTTAAATTAAGTTCTGAAAATGAATATGTATCTTCTACTTGCCACTTGGGCTTGACTGAATACTAGAGAGAGAAAGAAAGAGAAAGAGAGAGAGAGAGAGAGAGTGAATTATGCCTGATGACCAAGAGGCTATCGGTTAAAATCCAAGTCCGGATGATTCTGAGTATGGCCCTATTTGCATTTAAAAAGATGTTAAACTTTAATTTGTAGATCTAAATTTAAAAAAGAACCATGATAATTAATAAATGTATTTGGCTATGATATTTCCTATTACATTTTGAAGTAAAATGTAAAATGTTTTAAGTATTCCTAAAGTTGAAAAAAGAAAGAAAAATTCCAAAAGCAGAGTTGGCTATTTTATACCTATCGAATACAGTTTAATGTGACTTTGCTTGACTCCATTCCGGAGTCCATTTAGAAATGGATGCTGCTGGGGTAGGCCATCCTTCAGTGTAACTTAATTACTAGAAAATGTCTCGCATGCTTGGGATCTTAAACCATACGAGTGTTGTTCTATCTATTATACGCGGCGTTTACCCATCTAATATTCTCTCGTAACTCGTTTCACATCTTTCTTCTTTCTACGCTTAAGCCTACATCTTGTCTTTCCACTTTCTATTCTCTACATTGTATTTCTAATATCACTTCCACTACCCTGAAAAGTATACAAGTCTAGTACATAACAAAATTATCTACAAGTTATTTGTATCGCTTTATTTACATAAATTCTGATGTCAATTTGACACAATTTTCTAATTGCAAATCGACTGCTAGGTCTAGGCCTAATCCTCAGTTATTATGTATAATATATATACACGTATACACAGTATATATATATATATATATATATATATATATATATATATATATATATATAGGGTGAGTAAAAAAATGATTACACCTGCAAAAAGTTTGAATATCTTAGGCTATTGTTAATATTTCCCAATAAAACTTTTACCAATTACTAAAAGGGCTAATTTCAGATGGGGAGGCCAATTTTCATCCGTTTTAGTACATAGATTGGCCAGTTCTGCAAGTTTCAGCAGAGCAACCCCCCATTTTTACCTAAAAATGGCGTAAAGCACCTCCCGCAGTTCTGTCTTGTTTTTAGGCTTCGGCTGGTGTTTCTGATAGAGATGCAGCATGGTTGCCCAGATATGGTAATCCAGAGGATCACGATCGGAAGAGTTTGGAGGCCATTCATTCTTCTTGATGAAATCCGAGTTTTGTCGCTGATCCATTCCTGTGCATGACGAGATGCATGAGCCAGAGTACCATTCTGCTGAAAGACGAAACCATTTGGTAGAAGAGCTTAGCAATCATAAAACAGCTCAGGAAGCAAAGTGTTGACGAAAAACTCTGAGTTTACCTTTACCTTCCTGTCAATGAAGTGCAATCTACCCTTACCGTTGTAGCAAACGCCATTTTAGGTAAAAATGGGAGGTTGCTGAAACTTGCATAACTGGCCAATATATGTACTGAAATGGATGAAAATTGGCCACCCCATCTGAAATTAGCCCTTTAGTAATTGGTAAAAGTTTAATTGAAAAATATTAACAATAGACTTAGATATTCAAACTTTTTGCAGGTGTAATAATTTTTTTACTCACCCTGTAAATATATATATATATATATTCTGATATTTCTTCGAACTCTAACTCCAAAACTCTTATCTAGCAATGCTATAACTACAGATGAGCCTAATTAAAATCTAGTAAATCTGTTTAATGTAATTCGCTGTACATGTAGATACAATTTCACAAATGTCTCTATTAATCTACAGTATAGTCACTTGGTCTTACAGTCATAGATATAGTCAATTAAACACTTTACAGACCGAAATCATAATTTACAATACTTTAGCCTTCTAATTACATTACTTCTAAAGCTATCGTAATCTTTAATTAAGCAATTGATGAGGCTTGAAGTATGCCAGTTTTAGTATTGTTAATCAATGATTGATTGCTACTAATTTTGAGAACGTTTTCTTACAAGTGATACTAAAAATAAAATATATATCATACCGGCATCAATAATTTACTAAATATTAGCTCGTATTACTTGTTGTGATAATATATTCTCTATATTTTAAAACTGATCACGCCACGTTCATGCTTAAATATTATTTATTTTCCTGTCTATGGAGTTGTGTTTGCAATATAACTACTTAGTAGTCATCTCAGATCATAATGGACCGCCATTGATTTTTTCCATGCAAACCCATTTGATTCTGCCTATTGCTAACGGCTTTTGCTTCAAGAGCTTACAGGAAATTAAGTCAAAACTTAATAAATATTGCAACATTTCTCATATCAGTAGTCCCTCAAATCTTCTGATAAGATCTATACAAATTTACTCAACTTGCTTGACGAAATCTATAGTGAAACCTACTGAAAACTGAGACAAGGGATGAATGCCATTATAATTCAGTAATTAGCAAACTGTATACGGTAACAGTCCACTTAGATGAAAATTTTGAATTAATTAAAATTCAATTTAAGCAACACACTTTTTCAGCATTTGTTTCAAGTTACCTTGAGATCGGAAATTCAGGATAAATTTGTTCCCATTCTTTTGGCGACATCACATCTTACTCTACTATTACTATCGTAGTACACTGCCTATTGGCTGGTCTAAAGGCATATAGCTCCTCCACATATTTCAAACCTATGCTTTCTCTTCATATCAACATGCGAAAAAGTTATAAAATCATCCAGTATCCTTAGCCTCTATTTTTCTCTTACCTGTTTACTTTAAAGTAGCCACAGACGTTCTCAATTGTAACAGGTATGTTAACTAAAGTAAATCCCCTGTCAGTCTTTATAACAATGACTTTGAGATGGGATCCTAGCTAGTCCTCTCTTGAATGAAATCCAGGATTTAGGTATTAAGCGTTTAGTATTCTACACGTTTTTGTTGAAATATCCTTATACTCGCATATTGTGACAGTCTCGATGAATTGTACGTAATGAAAGAGAGGTCCTGGGTTCATATCAGTTAGTCTAGAGCCATCCTCGTTACTCGAACCGTAATGACAGGACTTAGTAATTATTTTTTCAAGGATATTGTACGAATCTGCACCATGTCCACAATAGTTTATTGGGTGCCTGGTGTAGCATTCTCTGCCTTCTCTTTTATGCAGTGTTTTACAAAACCAGGACTGAAGAATACTTAGCTAAATTTTATTTATTTTTCGTCAAAAATGCTGAATAAGACGGTCCGAGCATTAACGGGCTGATGCCCTCCCTATTATTTGAAAAGTGCGCTGTCAGCTGAACCAAACAATCCTTGCTGTGATTTTGAAGATAACCAAAGGAATGTTTTAATATTCCACAAACGTTTTGTCTGAAATTATTCAACATGAAAAAGCGTTACTATAATGCACACGTTACGACTTACGAGTAAAACTAGTGAAATAAAATCAATATGAAAAGGAAGATTGTTGCCAGTATTACGCTTAACCCCATAGTAAAATGAACCAAAGCAATAATATATTGTCAACGGACAATATGTTATATTAACATTATTAATATTAATAGAGTATTAGAGGTGTCGATTCTTCATTTTGCAAAAATTATGTGAGTCAGCAATATATTGTAACTATAGCTCAGTCCGGACTGACAATTGAATATATAACTATAGTCGCTAAATTATAAATATTCCAAATCAGGAACAAGATTCCTTATCTCAATTAAAATATGGCTTCAGTAATAAGAGACCAGTTTGATATGTAAAACCAATTAGCCGGGATCCTGTTTAGATTGATACTCTGAAAACGATACAAATTAAAGTTTGCATATAAAATGTACATCCTGATTAGATCACTATAAAATGACTACTTCAAAGCCAGGCGTAGTACTCATTGTAGCTGGAAAGGACGACTATTATATCCTGGTCTCAGTCTTCCTCAGTTGATCCAGAGTCCATCTAGAACACAGCTAGGTTGGTAGAATCTTTATCAGCTATTATTAATTGTAGAGTCTAATTTTTAGTTGGGGAAGGGGTTAATGACGACGAGTATACGTGTACATATATATACATATATCTATATACATGTATATATATATAATGTATATATATATATATACATGTATATATATTATATATACATGTATATATATAAATAATGTATATATATATACATGTATATATATATGTATATATACAGTGATATATAAATTTCTATATAAAAATATACATGTACATATACATGTAGAATTGTATATACTATATATATATATATATATATATATATATATATATATATATATGTGTGTGTGTGTGTGTGTGTGTGTGTGTGTGTATACATGTATAAATATATACAAAATGCTAAACAAAGATTATTTAAAATCCCTGGAGTAAAATGAGTCTTAATCATTACTTTAGCTGTGAAGAGTAAAGATCCTATGCTTAATCATTACTTTAGCTGTGAAGAGTAAAGATCCTATGCTTAATCATTACTTTAGCTGTGAAGAGTAAAGATCCTATGCTTAATCATTACTTTAGCTGTGAAGAGTAAAGATCCTATGCTGAATCATTACTTTATTATGTAGAAGAAGAAGAAGATGATGATGATTATGATGATGATGATGATGATGATGACGATGATGATGAAGATGATGATGATTATGATGATGATGATGATGATGATGACGATGATGATGATGATGATGGAGGTGATGAAGTGATATACAAGTATGTAATTGTTAAGTTAGTGTGTATCTCTGCAGAACCATGAAGATGATCGTGTGCTCAGTTATTCTTTGCCTCTTGGCCGCTTGCTCTGTCGATGCAACCCATGGAGGTTCAAGTGATCAACTTGATGCACGTGCTCTGATCTGGCTGAGAAAGGCACAACAAAAAGGAGCTGTTCTTACTTTTGAAAGAGACGTCAATATTGACAAACATTGCCCCAATGGAAAGCTGTGTCCATACAACTCGACTTGCTGTTCCAACGGTTGCTGCAAACATAAAAATGTGAGTATTCGAAAATAACATTAGGAATTATTTTAAATAAGACTTTGAAACTTAGAATAACTTTCAGGTACTCTAATAAATGATAGTATTTTTCATGACAAACGATATTAAAAGTGTAGCCCTTGTGGGCATGCGTCAGAGCCTTCGGACCTGTATGTCCATTTTTTCACGTCGTTCTATGTGTAGAGTGCCATTGAAATATATTCGTGAAAATAAAATATCTATCTATCAATCTAATTACAAACGTCAAATATTAATTACTGAGATTATATTCCTGAGAGAGTTATTAATAGTAATAATAACAACTGCAGTAATATAATACTAAACGGCCTCGTTTCGTGGTCCCATTATTGCAGAAGACGTACTGTAGCATGAATCGAATCTTAAATTTGCACGCTATTAATTTTATCAATTCTACGGACTATTTAGACATAAACGACCTAGATTTCACCATCAGACGACGAGCCCAACTGAAATTCCTCACTTAACGACAGTTTGAATTGAGTAGCAGTGAATCTAATGAGGAGCCCAATATAATACGAGACTAAATGTTTGCATATAGGCTAATTTCTGTCTTTTTCTTTTATTTTTTAGATTCGTTTTGTTTGTTTTGTATAATTGTATCTGCCATATAATGGCGAATAAAAGAATATATAAGCTTGTCAACTAACAATGTACTTACCATATTATTAAAATATAGCTTTCAAAGTTCAATGTTAATTTTCTTGTTATGGGTATGCACATTGTATTTGCTAGATATCATAGCTAGATATCAACTAATATTTTCGGATACCATGCCTTCTGATGCTGCTTTATTTTCACAGGGAGTTTGTTGTGAGGAGAGTGGTAGATGTTGTCCTGAAGGTCACGAGTGTGCCTCTCATGGAAAGTCTTGTGTCAAGCACGTGGAGCAAGTGGAGCTGAACAGATGGTCTTCCATCGATGAGCATCTAAATATCGGTATGTGGCTAGTGGAAGCTTTCACTTCTTGAAGGGACTAGTAGAAGCTTCCACCTCTTGAAGGGAAAAAAGCTAAAAATGCTAAGGTTTACGTCAGTCTCCTCACTCGAAAACGATGTCAGTGACGAACGAGCCCAGGATTTGAACCCCGCACATACTGATCCGCGGTCGAGCATCTTACCGACTACGCCACTGGCTCCAGCCACTAGGAATAGTAGGAGATTTCACCCCTTTAAGGGACACCAGATGCTAAGATTTGACGCACTGATGCTGGCTATGAACTCGCATGTATCAGGATCACCCACACAATAGACACAAAATAACATAGTGCAGTGTCTCGTTATCAAACCTAAAGATTTAACGAAATATCCGAGTATTAGAAGTGAAAGAGATCACGTCCTCAACTACAAATTAAATTTAGAATTATACATATATATATATATATATATATATATATATATATATATATATATATATATTAGGACTACATCTCTCTCAAGTATTCTGACAAGTGGCAGGTCCAAGGCATATATTCATTTTCAGAGTCACCATACTGTATGTAGCCTGCAACTTGATTTCGGGATGTTTTTCAAATTCCTTCCTCGGATTTTGCTTAATGGACTCTTACGATACTTGCAGGAAACGATTCTTCAGTGTCCCGGATAAAACACGGGAAATATGTAATAGTATTAAATATAAGCATTATATACCCTTCCAATCGTTATTTATAGAACAATTTGATTGAATGACGGTGTGAGTACATTGGAGTCTGAATTGTGTTGACATATTTTAGTTTTAATGGACCTTCCCTATGAAATGAATTGCCTAAGCCTATCAACGTATGCTCATGAATTTCTGGTTCTAAATAAATTTCTAAGTATCTTCGTAGTAATAATGTTCATAACGGCATAAAGTAATAGATAGACGACTCAATTGATTTAACGTAATCTAAAATATTTCAATTCTAAAAACAAAAATTTATAGTGTACTAAAATTTCAATGTTATTGTGCAAAACTTATGAAATTATTGCTAAAATTTTGCCATCCTAGTTCTATATGTTACGTAAGAATTTTCATAAATCAGTAGAAACTAGACACTTCATAAGATCTTTCAAGGATTTAACATTAACAACGTTACAGGGCAAAGAATTCCAAGAAGCCTCAAATCGATTTTTGAAATAATATCTTTCAGCGTTGAAACGCAAAGAATTCAAATAAATTATGATTTTACCATTATTCCTAGTAACACTTTGTTTGAAATGGAAAACTCATTAGATTTTAGATGAACTACGTTGAAAATTATTTTCCAATACATGCATAAGTCTGCTTTTAATAGATGTTGTTCCAATGACTCTGTTTAAGAATTTGTGTTGCATATATTAAGCTGAAGTATATCCTGTTTGATGGAGGATGGGTTCCTCATGAAATCACAACTCAACCACTCTATTATAACAGTCAAGCAATGTAGTCATTGCTTGACTTAATGAATACGTACAGTATAGCGGACTAGAATATTTAGTGGACCATTAGTTTATTAGGCTCCTGGTGTTTTTTACCAGCACCCATTGAATATTGTTGTAAACAGATGTACTACTAAAAACTAACAATACTAACTGACAGATATTAATAAATCACGCTTCAATTGATTGATATAGGGAATTGTTATTGTAAATTACTCTTATAGCATAACTATACATCACCCATAGAAGGATTTGGTGGCATATCGGACAGCTATCCTACTGCGGATCAGCAGCTGCAAGATTCAAATCCAACAGACTTTCGACTACATTTGTCGTTCAGTTACATCCAAATTGCGTATGCCTATGTTTTTTGTAATTGAAAGTAAATCTTTAAAATAAACTAATTCTTCATGATAATTGTTTCTTTTATGACGATCCGTCTTAAAGCGCTAATTTGAATTTTCTTTTACAATACAGAGATGCTACAGAAGAGCGAAATCTTGAAAACTCCTGACAATGGATGTGATCATTGCAAAGTTCTGTGCTGCATTGTTTTTGGCGTTAAATTCTGCTGTCCATGAATGCATCGAGCACTTCTCTGAGATTTTCATAACAAGCGCTCTTTGGTAATGTCTACAGAAGACCATAACAGTCTTAAGTTAATAACAACATAAATGACTTATTTGAGAGTTCGTAGTTTCAATTAATGGTTCGTTAAATAATTCACATACGTTTCAAAAAGCTATCTACCTGGTTTCAATGATTTCTAGATTTTAAGATCACATAAATAGTGTACATGAAAATGGTTTTAGAAATTGTATATTATCTCAATTTGTATATTATTTAAATCATATGTATACATATATACATTGGGGCTTAGTATACCTTTACCAAGTCTCTAATTGTTACTAATAAAACATGGAAGAAATAAATAAAGGAAATAATTTCAAGCTCAAATTATAATCGCATTAATGACATTCTGCCAAAATGAAATCAGAGTATTTTAATTAGAATCACACTTTAATGGTACTACCATTGATATAAATGTGAATATATTGAAATAGGAAAGAATAGAAATAATAAAAAGGTTATTAAATGAGATATTATGATGAAATGATATTGAACAGAGATTTGCCATGAATATTTCACTTAGAAGCACTGGCTATGTAGAACATAATGTGCTTAAGTGTTTGGATATGATAACAAGATATGCTTGTAAGCCACGTTTCAATAAGAGTGTCCCTGACATTACGTTCTATTGAAGCAACGAGCAATTACTTGCCGACTTATTGTTTGATAATTTTATTTTCTCCCTTGTTGTGCTCGAGTGTGGTTGGACCACTGCAGAATACGGCAACCGCAAACAAGCTGCTGCGTGTATGTAAGAGTCGACTAAGGCAGAGCGGAGGAAGGCAAGAGGGACCCACCTCACCATGAAATATGTTCCCCAAGGATTGAATGGTAATTAATTCATCTAGCTGAGGAAGGCAACGGAAAACCACAACAGAAGCCATACTTTTCCCAAGCTATAGGCTACATAAGGTATGGATAAGGCATAGACTTTGTGAAGGGAGTAACTTATTGATCTTAGTAGTGCTCTTATGGAGCGAGAAAACAGACTTTTGGTATGAATATGTACGTTGAACCTGCCACTTAGCAGTGCACTAAAGCGAAAGTGAATTTTATTTACTAAATATGCAAACAGTAAACTTATAAAAATCAGCTTAACGTCTCTTAAAATAAATTGTTAATATTTAATAAATCAGCTCATTGATTGATTATAACACACATTTATTTGCCTGTCTTGGAATTTTATTACATTATACAAGATATATCAACTTCATTTAATCATAAACTAATATTACAAAAAACCTGCTGAATAGGATTTATAACCCTTATTAATATAACTATTTATTTATTAATATATTAATAACAGTTATTTTATTATAGCCAAATATTTTATCATGTCAACGACAAGTAACGTTATTTAAGCCAAAACAAGATTATTCAACTCTTAGCGCTACGGCAGTATTAAATCACAAGAACATGCTAAATATTTGCAAGGCTTGGGATACATTTAATCACACTGGCCCAGTTGTTCACAGCATTCCCTGAGAGGAACGTTCGCCAGCTGGATAGTCTGCTCCACTATCACTTTATCCAGCGTCCTACAGCCCACCTTCGATCCACTCCAGTGCATCCTCGACATATCCTGACAGCGAGGCTGTCTCGGATACGTGCAGTTATCGGCGTACTTGTTCAAGAAATTAGTGACGCACTCTATCGAGCAGTCCATCGTTTTGGTGCACGATTCGTAATCTAAATCATAAGCAAATAACTGGCAGTTACAGAATTATACTATATTATATGCCTAATCCTTTTACTCCTTTTACTTTATTTTACTCCTGACATCGCTTTCGGATGAGGAAACTTATGTTAATATTAGCTTAACCAGCTTTTTAATGAGTTGGAATTTATCGCATGTCTTCAACCCCTAGCGTACAAACAAATGTGAATAAATTTTCTGTCATAGTATTTTCATTTGTCAAATCTTTGGTTAATCTTGCCATTGGTATGCGAAGATTATACATAAACGGAAGCAATGGTTATGTAACTAAGTGTATTTCAACTCGTATATTTTACCATCTTAAAGAAACCTTTTGCATTCTTAGAATACGAAGAGCTACAAACTTTTAACAAAATACAATAGTATAGATTATAGGCCCTACACGGAATAGCATAAACAAATCATAGACATGCTGAAGATGGTCTGCTTTGTTATAGTAAAATTTATTGTTTTATTAATAAAACAAATATAAGAAGCAATACACAGTGCCGGATTTAGACCGTGTGGGGCCTGAAGCACTTGTGAAAGGGGGGCCCTCGAATAATCTTACTATACTGGGTTCAAAATTCTTTTATTTTAAGTCCATTGTGTCAGGGTAACCCTATTCCTTTGAAGTCCAAAGAATTTTTTAAAGAAACCTCGGGGCCCTTTGGCCGAGGGGCCCTCAGCACGTGCTGATAAGTGATTCATGGTAAATCCGACCCTGGCAATTTTAATGTCATGAGAGTCAGGCTCAGCAGAAATATTTGATGCAGCTGAGTTCAGTATTTTCAAGAAGATGAGTCAGTAGAAAATGGCTGCTCAATACCTTAGAAAGAATTTTGATTCAAATTAAGAGATAAAGAATTCATCCAAGAATATTATTCAACAAACTACGCACACTCATCTGAGAAATTACAAGAATATGCCACACAAATCAATACTGAGTCCTGTGGATTAATTGAATAGATTGATTAATTGAACTGACTGATTGATTGAATGAATGAATTGATAGATTGACTAGATGAACAGTCATGCCTGTTCCAGGGCTGCCACAGTCTTTGTAGTAGTCGCGTGTGATGTAAAAGGGTCCACACACACCATCCGTGCATTTCTTTCCTACTCTGCCTTGACAGTCATTTCTCTGCATTCAACAATTTGTCGTTTTAGTGTCATTATTTTGTTATTGTTATTTTACTGTTGTTGTTATTATTATTGTTATTATTGTCTATTGTTGTAAGTTATACAATAATATATATATATATATACATATATATATATATATATATATTGTAATATAGTATAATATATATAAGTATGTATATATATATATTATACTGAGGAAGGCAACGGGAATCACCTCAGAAGCCATATTTTTCCCAAGCAATAGGCTACATAAGGTATGGATAAGGCAAAGCCATTGTGAAGGGATTAACTTGTTGATCTAATGAGTGCTCTTACGGAGCGAGAAAACAGACTTTAAGTATGAATATGTACCTTGAACCTGCCACTCGGCAGTGCACTTAAGAAGATATATATATATATATATATATATATATATATATATATATATATATATATATATATATAATTATATCATAGGCTATCTAGTGATTACCTAAAATCAGCATAAATCGACTAACATGAACAGATTAAAATGGCTTTTGAAGTAAAATATAATTCACTTCCTTATGCTGCTAGCATAGATAGGCCTAAACATTGGAATAAAGCTTTCATAAGAGAATACATATCACCATAATATATAATTAAGCAACATATAATATAATATAATATAATATAATATAACATAATATAATGTAATATAATATAATATAATATAATATAACATAACATAATATAATATAACATAACATAATATAATATAATATAACATAATATAATATAATATAATATAACATAATATAATATAATATAATATAATATAATATAATATAACATAATATAGTGTAATATAATATAATATAATATAACATAATGTAATATAACATAATATAATATAATATAATATAATATAATATAATATAATATAATATAATATAATATAATATAATATAATATAATATAACAAATATAATATAATATAATATAATATAATATAACAAATATAATATAATATAATATAACATAATATAATATAATATAATATATCATAATATAATATAATATAATATCATATCATATATTATAATATAATATCATATAATATAATCTCGTACAGTATCGTATAATATAATAGAATAGAATATTTTCAATCACAAAATATATCAATGGAAAACAGTAGAGCCTTGATAATCGGTGTTTATAAAATTCTGCACGTTTTCGCATAAGAGTGACTGTTAAAGTCACACTTTTGCGCTCGGTTGAGTATGGATAGTAAATCCTCATTTACTGCATATAAGTACTGAGAGTCACGGACCAAGACGTCCCTGGTATCACCCTTTGCCGATGAAGCCGACATTAAATCTTTATATCTATTCTTACTCAAAAGGCCAAAGAAATGAATATCACAATTTGTATATCATGAAGCGTAGGAGTATGTAACGGTAATCAGAGGCTCATGCTAGATCACTGAGGCATGACATGTCTCACTGAGGCGTGACAGAGTAGCACTAAACTGTTAGACTAGCAACAACCATGAAAAACATCATGAACGACCCACAACCTTATAGTTTCTCGTGTTATTATCATTAAATCATATTGGCAGGTACGATTTGATTCTTTTAAAATAACTTGCAAAAATATGTCCAGTTTGCAGCTAATAATTTGAATCGTTTAAAATCAGAGTTTAGATTAAAAAATGAATTGAAAATTTAAAGAAAGCAAGACTGCTTGATTTCATATCAGCATTAATTCACATTGACAGCTCCGATTTGATTCTCTTAAAGTAAATTATAAAAATATTTCCAGTTTGCAGCTATTAATTGAAATTGTTTTAAATCAGTCTTTTGAATCTAAAAAGAATTAAAAATTTAACTTAAACAAAAACTGCTTGATTTCGTAGAGGAGACTAATAAATTAAAGATGTGAGAACAGGTTGATTATGTTTATGACTTCTGGGTTAGAGACTAATGTGTCAGCGATCAAATTCGACAAGTCCGCTATATAATTTGTGGTTATTGGTTGGTATGTCAGAATAATTTCTTATCACTGAAAAAAACACTACTAGTATTTTGATAAAACTTTACAGTACTGTGTTAAAACATTTGTATTGGATTGATTGCTAAGTATATTAATTAAATTAAAAATATTAGTCAAACGTCGATTTGGTTATATTTAAATAATTCAATCACTTCGAAGGCTTTGCTATAGTTAATTATACATCGGGCAAAACAATAGAAGTATTTAAACAGTAATTCATTTAATTTGATTTAATTTACTGCTTGTTTACATAACATTATTTAATAGGTCGTGACTTACCGCACATATGCACTTGATACAATTATCCTTTATTATAACTCCAAGGCAACCTGCAGAATGCATCGCAAAGTCAGACATTTAAGCAATATTTTCTGTTTTCTGATTAAAAAATATCATGTTATAAGCAATGATAAATATTCATATATATGAAAAAATTGTTATCCATGCTTGTGTATGGTTTCATTCAATTATGTGGACTGCAATGCGGCTGACTGAAATTAGATTGAAATTTCTAAGTGCAACAAAACTATATTTCTATTAGCATAAAGCCTTTATTGCCATTAAGTTCATTTAACCATGCGGTATCAAAATGAATCAATGTAAAGCCGATCAAACATTTCATAAAATTTTATAAACTTCTTACATTTATATAACGCCCCGAACTTTATTATTTCTCATTTCTTAATATGATAAATCTTTTCTTAAAACTCTATAACACAATAGGCTAACTGTACTTATCTAAGTAAATTTTAATAGAAACTAAGTGCTGACAATATATATCCAAATTACATTAAAATAAAATTTAACTAATGGGCAAATTTCTTATGCACTCGGTTTACTCTGTTAATCGACAAAATTAATATAAATAATTCAGATAAGCAAAGCCTAACTAGGAAACGGTGACTTAAGATAAGCAATGCTTATATAGGAAACGGTGAGTTCAGCTATAGCAATGCTTATATAGGAGGAAACGGTAAGTTCAGATAAATAAAGCCTAAATAGGAAATGGTGAGTTCAGATAAGCAAAGCTTAGATAGGAAACGGTGAGTTAAGATAAGCAAAGCTTAGAGAGGAGACAGTGAGTTCAGATAAGCAAAGCTTAGACTATAGAAACTTAGACTATTCGGGTAAACAGGATAGGTTCTCAGGGAATGACGCCCCCTGCCCGGTAAATGTCAGTCAAAGCTGAGGAAGGCATAGGGGACCCACCTCATCAAAAAGCAAAAAGCATATCCCCCAAGAAAACAATGGCATATCACGACAAATTGTCCCACTCATATGAGGAAATGACACATTCATATGTGGAACTGAAGAGGAAGGCGGAAGACAGAGAAGAGTGGAGGCGTTATTACCATGGACCTGCCAGTAGGCAGTGCACTAAGAGAGAGAGAGAGAGAGAGAGAGAGAGACTGTAGAAGAGAAACTGTTGGCTCAGGTAATTTAGTGAAGTGTGAACTTTCAAGCTGGAAATAAAAATAATACAATAATAGATCTATAATTTAAATGCTCGTAAGCGTAAATTAAATTGAATAAACTGATACTTACAGGCAATAATTACAGCTGAAAGTAAAATGATTTGAAATAGTCGTTTGTTCATATCCGTTGACATTTTACTTCCAACTAGTTCAGTGTTATCGAAATTGTGATTTTACAACAGTTACTGCTCTAATACCGTTAGTTTATTTATCCAGTTGCGATTTATAATTTGTATAATGCATATTAGCCTACGCGTTTAGTAACAACACTGTGCTCAACCACTGAGCATAAAGGCTTCAACTGGCATTGAAAGTAAGTTGCCTACAGTTATTACTGATGCCTTAGCCGAGAGGCCTGAGCCAGAAGAAATCTTCAGGCTGCCTATTGTGTGATCATGTTGGTAAAGCTTTAGCAGGACAACATTAGTAATATAGAGAGACCTATTGTTGCTTTAGGATGTGCCAGCAGTAACTTAGCCTGTACTGCTGGCACATTTACTTGGTTACTATGAAGGTAAATACTGCGCAAATTTACGTAACTGTATTGGATAATTATTGATTTATTTTCATTGTATAAAGGTGTTTTTGGAGAGTATTTAGAGAGAAAATTTCCATTATTGTAATAGGCAAAATTTACTAAAGGAAAGGAAAGAACGGAAAAGCTAAACCTAACCCTAACTGTAACCCTAGATTCTCCTAGTGTTGCACTCTGAGTTATTGCTCGTATGCACTTCACGTAACACTCAAAATATAGTGTGATTTGATTTTGTTATTAGTTATCAACTATCTAAATTTTAAGTGTATCGATAATAATGTGTATTTTTTGTGTATCTTATTAAATTCATCATATGTATGCAGTCTCTATTTTGAGCTGAGCCGATAGCTTATTGGTACATGTAAGTTGTAAGTTGTTCGATACGGATCTGCACGTATTGGTTTCAAATCTAGTGTTTATCTCAGTCAATTACATGCTATTGCGCGTTAAACCGACGTCAAACTTGGCTTTAGCTTTAAGACGTGCATGCATGGGACTGTAATTACTGTACGTTCCTATTAATTTATTCATTAACTATTCATTAAGTCGTTGAAATGGCTTTTATTACCAATAGGCTAAGTTTAACATGAATTCCGAGGCATGATACATGTTTCAATGAAATAAGGGGTATATACATCCACTAATAATAATCCACTTAATTCACCGATGATTTCGAACTGTTTGGTGGCTAACTATATATATGTAGATCATATAAAGTTATTCAATGATTAACCAATCAGTGAATAACATGTAGAATAACGTAACCGCCAATCATCAAATATCCATCCATCGACCGATTGTCTGAATTTTTCTTCTTAGCATTGTTATTATACTATGTATGAAACATTATACTAACCGGGTTGACTTTGATTTGTTGACGATGATTTATTACTGTCTTGAAACCATATTGACGAAGTATGCACTGGATTTAAACCCTAACTCTACTGTTTCGAAGTCGAAAGCCTAACCGATATGCTAAATGCTAAGCTTTATAAAATTCTATCACGAAAAAATAGGGTTACGAAGTAAATTAAATCGGAATTAAAATTCATTTAGCACTTCAACATAATTATTCAACTGCACTAAAATTCCCCATAAGGCTACCAAGGTTACTGAACTTGAAGTCCGTTTCATTCATGAATATTGGTATATTGCAGGTTATCCGTAGAATGAGATGAATTTTTCCGATTTTGTAGAGTCATACACATGTATGTGTGTATTATAAAGCTATCTAAATATATTTCTAAAACTAAAGCTATCTAAATAGATATCTAAAGTAGTACACCGTGCATGGTATTGCACTGCATATAATATGATACACGGTGCAGTATGTATATTAAAACTTAACCCACAAGGTACATCATCTAGAATATTACAAATTCAAGATTTTATACTTTAACTTTTTGGATACTTATAAGTACCTAGCACCTTAGAGTTGTCCTGGTTCTGTACTATTACCGTACGTGTATATGACGATGATGTGTTAATGTACTGTGTAAATCGAACGATATATACAAAAATATGGAGCATAACGTTGGTTGGAGCCTGTGGCGATGTCGGTAAGATACTCGACCTCGGATCAGTATGTGCGGGGTTGAAATCTTGGCACGACCATCACTGACATCGCTTTCGAGTGAGAAAACTGACGTTAACATAAGCTTTTTTCCCAGACCACAATAGGCTAAATTCGGCTCTGTTAGTGACACGCTAACTACAGTAAGATACCGTTAAGTTGATTTAGTTGGAAAACAGACGGAATCTCCTAATGATATAAAGCTTGCCCCAGACTTCTGTCAAACTTCTCTTTTTGAGACATTTAAAAAGTAGAGCTCAAGTAGCTTTATTGTGATATTTTCTCATTTTAGGAGTAAATATTTTGCTAAAATGAACCACTTTCGTAATTGTGAAAATAAGTTAGGATTATGTATTTTTTCTTAAAATAAAGTCTAATGTTGTTTCTATAAAGATGGGTAAAAAATAATGGGCTCATAAGTGTAATGAATCCAAAGATGGGTTCAATTAAATCAACGGTTGAATGTTTTTACAGAGGTCTGATTATCAAATGCGAAGAATACGTTGTCAAAATTTAAGTCAAAATAATTATGAAATGCATACATTACCTTGCCAGTGAAAAACTTCTTAATTTATTTTATTAATTCGTTTTTAGGAGTTTCCAGATCAAATATAGGCCTTTAATTCGATTTAGCATGTAATTATCCAATAATTCGAATAAAACTCTTATATTAACATCAAAGCGTTCGTAGCAGTCATAACAAACCAACAAGACAAACATGAATTAACAATAAAAGTAGATAGATCGTATACAAAGAATACGGAAGATATTGATAGACTGACAAACCACTTGCCACAGAATTTTGCCGTTCCCAGTTCAAATCTTGCCTGGGAACTGCATGCGATTGAATTCCTCCTAATTGCACAGATTTAACTGGAGAATTTTTCTGAGGAAATATTTCTGTAGGATTGTTTTTATACGGAGGATTTGCAAACTGAAAATCAATAAGTTCGTCGTCATCTTCATCAACATGCACATCGTCAAATAAATCATCTGCAAATCTATTTGAATCCGGTTTGACGTAAAATTCTCCAGCTACTCCTCTACTTTTAGAAGCACTTTGCTTATCAATATCAGAGTTTCTCAGATTGAATTCGCTCCCCTTTTGTTCCTTACCACTCTGCAGATCGATGCGGCTGACTATAAAACCAGGTTTTTCAGCATTGGACCGACCACCAAGAGGAATAATATTATAACTACTTCCGGCTTCCTCATCAAGATCATCGTCGGTGGAATATTGAAATCCGAGAAGAGTTGTGGAAGAGGTTGTAATGTCGAGCATTGTGTCTGTTGAAGACTTTTCAATATAGTCATCATTATCAATGTCATCATCATCGTCATCGTAATTATCATCGTAGTCATTGTTATAACGAACTATCGAGTTTCGATTAGTTGCAGACACGTCACCAACATCATAGGTAGGGCTAGATAGTTTTGTAGAAGAATCATTGCTGGAAGTGTAAGTTAAGTAAGTGAAGTTTGTTTGAAAGACACCTTGTGTTGCTTGATATGATTGATTGTTGACTTTGGATTGCCGGCATTCATCTGCGCAAACAAATAAATAAGGAAAGATGTATTATTTTAAAGCTCTGATCATTATTTTTCGTTACAACATTCATATCTGACTTTCATCAACATTCATACATTTTCAGCATTCTTTGTAATGATTTTAATTTCTTCGCTTTAGTTCACTTAGCATTCTTAGCTTCACTTTTAGTTTAGTTTAGTTTAGTTTAGTCAATTTTAGCTTCACTTCGTCTTTAGTTCTTCAATATAGCAATAGAGATGAACATCACAAATTAGCATAAATAACACACGGTAACTCAATGAAAAATTTCAACCTTTAAGCATTATTATATCGTTAACTGTGCGCAAATGAAAAGAAACTGTTCCAGACGATGATGCCAAGTGTGGCTTTAACGTCAAGGTCAGAAGCCCGTAAGGCTTTTCTTCAAGACGTGAGCTTAAAGCTGCCTACCACACCTCGACTAGTCTCATTAGCTAAATGCGGAAAGTATGAGAATGGTAAATAAATTTAGAACAGTCATTAATAAAGCACTTTTTGAAAAAGCAGCCATAATTAATCTAATTAATTAGATTAAATAGGGTGTAATATTAAAGTTAATACTATCACCAATCAATAATGATTTGATTTTTGTTTGATTAAATAACATAACTAATTATTATAATAGCCTACTAATAATAAAAATAAAGGTTTAACGTCAGTTTCCTCGCGCCAGGATGATGTCAAGAACGTCTATTACACATATATGATCCCTTATACATGTAATTACTGAATAAGTCAAATTCTACATGTGCAATTCCACATTATGATTATAAAATGATCACAAAAACTTTTCTATAGTCGTCAGTGACAAATGGATAATTTTCCAGGTAATTTAATATAAAAATTCTAACCTATTTTTGTGAAAGTTAGACCAACAAGACCCTTATCAATCGGCTGACTATCCTTACTACAGGACCGGTATAGTTGGATAGTTTCCTTCCCGTTATTCGTTCTGCTTATCATCTATTAACAGAAAACAAAATATATGCATTTGAAAAAATGTACAAACTGGTTTAGGAAAAGTGTCAATTTACGTTGAAATTAAAAGAACTGAGGCGCAAACAAACCGCAACTATTTGAAGTTGCAACCTGCATTAAGGTTTGTAACTATGTAGATGAAAGGATTTGATATAAATTTTATTATTTACGCTATATTGACAGAAAAGTCTCATGTTAGCAATTAAAATCAAATAACTGAAGTGACCCTTTTAAAGTTATTTTTCGACGTGGAAGAAAAACGAGAAAATAAAACGATTTGCGTACCATACAATTTGAGCTTGGAGCTTGACCTTCAGTTTCCTTTACAATTGCGATTATATTTGTTCCTTCCGTCCATGACGTTACGCATTCCAGAATCAACCGATCTAAGCATTCATAAAAATGTGCAATTTAAAAACTATATATAAATACATGTATATATATATATATATATATATATATATTGTATACATAAAATAAAGATAGAAAGAGACAAGCACTAAGGTCCAAATCAAAGTAAGAAAGGGCATTCGGTTGGTGAGGGCCTAGGCTCAAGAAATTGCTACAATATTTTTCTAGAATGAATAGAAAGTTTCAATTAGTATTACGACCCTAGTTAAACTGAGATTCAATGGAAGATGATGATTTTGATGATGATGACGATGATGATGATGATGATTGATGATGACGATGATACTAACTGAAGATAATCGATCCAAATCGATGTGAATTGGACTCCAAACGTTGTATACCATATACCATATATTACCATATATATAAAGCCGCCAGTCAGCAAGTACATATTGAAATACTCGTGTTTTGGCATATACAATATTGCAGTATATATGAAGAGTAGGCCTATAAATTTGTGACGTTTTAAATATTTACAAGTAACAATACAATACCTTTAGAACCTCTCCCGCATGTGAAATCTATCTGTACAGTATTGCTATGTCTGGAAGTGATAACTTTATATCTGCCTTCCACCACCTCTGAATTATTTCTTATATTATTTACATTATTTAAATTATTCACAATGCCTCTTTTAGCCGATGAAAACAAAGTATTGCTTGTTGAACTATTCATGCTGTTATTGTTTTTTATTTGTCGATTTGTATTATTGGGTTCAGTCGTGTTATTCATTCCACTGTCCTGAAGAACTTTTGACGGTTGCTTCTCAGACGGAATTTTATTTGAGCGTCGATTTCGAAGACTTCTTTTCACGCGACCTTCTTTAACACGTAGATCAGGCAGTTCTCGAAGAGCAATTTCCGACACTGAATTCGGAACGGTGGGCTGTGCTTTTGAGTGTCCGACGGACTGAGATGGACAGTTGATGGATATCTGCTGAGGGCAGCCTTCTTTGGGAGTGCTCTGAAACACTCCTGAAGTTGGGCACACACTTGATGTTTTGGAAGCTTCATCCGCTAAAAATTCAACAATGGTAAAGAATTAAATATGGAAAATATACAATAATACTAGTATTGAAAGCTCGATTATTATAAGCCTATAAGTATTAATAATAAGAACAATTAGAGTGCTACAGTCATCAACGACAACATCGAGCACTATTGAGAAAAATTCTAGCAGGCGAGCAAAAAGAAGGTCCAACAAGGGTGCAAAAAGTATCGAGATAATGGTAATAAGCAACTAGACCCTCTACTTGAGAATTGACTTGAGCATTCTTTTACCTAAAGGTATGTACTTTGTGACGTTTTTTTATTTTAAAAAACATATAATCCTCCTCCTCCTCTAGTACTGACATTCCGAGCAAAATATTTTGAACATTCGCTTGGCATCTTTCTTATCCAAATCGAAGCCCTTATAAGATCTGAATTAAACAGTTAACAAAATAGAAAATTACAGGCAAACCCGTCACTGACACCCTTTAGAGATTTGAAACTAATGCTAAGCTCAGTTTCTCAATTTCTCTATCTTTATCTCTCTCGCTAGTGTTCTGCTAAGTGGCAGGTCCAAGATATATATAAATACTCAGAGTCTGCTTTCACGCTAAACCTCTAGCACTCCATGGATCAACAAATTAATACCTTCTCAAAAGACTATGTCTTTCCACACCTTTATGTAAACTATAGCTTGGAAAAAATATTGCTTCTAAGGTGGTGTCAGGTTCTTCCTTAGTGCTTGCTTAGTCGTCTCTTACAACTTGTGCAGTAATAGTTGGTCAATTCTTAAATGACCATGACGTAACACCGGAAGCACAATTTATAAATTGCTGAATTGATAAATAAATTTATATCTAAATTTTGTAATAAATTGATATAGAAATTAATTGATAAATAAGATCTAAAATGGTAATTTTTCACATTGCAGATCAAAATTTGTCACAAATATTTCTGACAAGTAATAGAAATATAAATATTCCCGACAGGTATAGATAAAAACAAACACAATGCTAAATGGGCTTTGTGATTTTTTAAGAAATCTGCAGAATATTCAATAACGGGGTTACTAAAAAGCTTTTAATTGATTCGCATTTACCTATGAGGATGACACCAATGCTGGTAAATTGGCACTGCCCATCCACGAAATTTCCTGTTAACATAAAAATACAGAAATATAACATTGAAATCAGTATTTACAATATAGAAGCATAGAAAGCAGTATAAAAGTGCAAATTAAATGAGGTCATATTAAAGTGAGTATATAAATGTATGCCGATTTGAAAGTGGCGCCCTAAATAAGAACACCAATTGACTTCTTATTGGTATATCTGTGCTAGCAACTAATCTTCAGGTCAATCGTTAATTTTAAATTGACGAAACAGGAAAAGTAGAAAACTATGCGATTTGAAATTTAAAATACAGAAAGCATCAGGTTAGTAGTAATTTACTAGCAAATTAAAAGTTTATCATACATAATTCATAATTTTTTAATAATAAATTAAATTATAGACATGTATATTTAACGATAGATTCGTTGCTATCATATCTAGATAATAGCTATCAACTGTATCTCTATAAGTTTAGAATATCTTGTGATTTGTTCTTTAAAACTAAACTGAAATGAAATCTTTCACAGTTTTTATTTATAAGTTTTTTTGTTAAAGAAATAACACTTATAAAACTGATTTAATGATGTTTGTTATTAAGAATACAGCCGATAGACAGATATTTGTCATAATTATATTAATGTTTCCGTGTTGCGTCCGAGACACTGAAAATTAGACCAATCAATACCTGCTAGTGTCGTAAGAGGCGTCAAAGCATAAACTGAGGATGGCAACGAGAAATCATGTCAGTAGCCGTTTTTCTCAAGCTATAGGCTACGTATAGCATAGGTAAGGCATAGCTCTTTGTTAAGTGATTAACTTATGGATCTACGGAGTACTCTGTATGGAACGTGAAAGCAGACTCGAGAGTATTAATATGTTCCATGGCCCTGTCGCTAGACAGAACACTAGTTAAAGAGAGAAAGAGAGAGATAGTGAAAGAGAGAGAGAGAGAGAAAGAGAGATAGAGATCAATGATAGACAGATATAATCTCAGCCCAACCTCTCTGCAGCGATACAGCATCTCTAGCCAGTCTGAGTAGTCTCAAGCATTGGGTCTTAGAGTCACTGAAACGAGAATTTATTCATAATGAAATCATTACAGAAAGAATTTAATTTTTCGTACCTAACAAAATTTCGAAATATCACAGTCTTAAACTTTTCTGGTAGAAATATTTTAAACTAAAGCACTAAACTAAACTTCTAACTGATTATATTAAACATTTTCAATTTAGTGGCAGAAAGCTACAAAAGGCTATAAAGATTATAGAATTACATTTGAACGTGTGTTTTATTATTATTGAATGTCTCAATAGCGTAGGGGTAACGTCATGAAGTTTTAAATGACAGATCCTGAGGTGAATTGAACCCTCCTGGGTTCGAATCCCGGTCGCGCTGATCTGAGAGTAAAACCTCGGACATTCACTGGACTGGTTATACGGAAATGGTCTAAATTGCCTAATGGTTTAAACATGTGGTTTTAAAAGTGATAGATATCAACATAGTTGATTATTCACTATAATGCGCTTTTACTTTTTAATCATAATTTAGGTCGTATTATCAGAGAAGTTAATGCTGCAAGCATTTTGGAGTCATGGAATATTAACTCCAGCATTCCAACATTGTTGATTGCACACTTAATTAGCAAAACTCTAAAACTTTCATGTTATTTAGTGACTTCAAAGGAAGTAATTTCAATATTTACCAGTCTTCAATTGAATGAATCTTCAGAATTGCGATCCTGTTGAGGTCGGCCACCCCTCTGGGTTCCTTCGACCCAACCGACTCCACGCAGATATGTTCTGCCCTCAAAATCTGGCGAGATCTCTTGCGAGAGAGTTCCTGGAGAGAAGATCTATGAAGTCCTTCAACTGCTTTGTAGGCTCTCTTTCCATCCAGTTCCACCCATGTTGTGTTCTTTCCCACTAACCACTCCGGGAAGCGACATCCAACCTTTGGGAGTGTTCCGAACGAATCTGAAATGATATCAGTGTTACGTTCCTACTGTAGTTTAGTCAAAATCCGGATTTTTGTGATCAAATCTTGATGCTGTATTGCCTCCAAAAGTATATAAATAAATACGTCTACTAACTCTAAATTTTTACAAAGACATAAAATATCTTCAGGGTAAGTATGAAAGATCCCCCCCCTCTCTCTCTCTCTCTCTCTCTCTCTCTCTCTCTTTCTTCAGTGTACTGCCAAGTGGCAGGTTCAAGGTACATATTCATACTCAGAATCTGTTTTCTCGCTCCATAAGAGCACTCCTTAGATCAACAAGTATGAAAGAGTATTAAAAGAGTATTAAGAGTTAGTAGTATGAAAGATGATATTTAAAAATAACTAAAATTTGTAAGAAATACAGAAGAAAAGAGATTGTCGGCGCAATCGTCGAACAAAGACTAGACTGACTATTGTTGATTAATCAATTTGATACATAAATATAATTATTATGATCCCTTCTAACCTTGTATAAGTTCAAGCGTGTACTGCCCATCTCTGGCTGTTCTCAGACCTCTACAAGTGGCGTCACTGCTCATCGATATGAACACTTCACTGCCGAAATGCTGATAATTCTGAATATATATATATATATATATATATATATATACATGTATATATATATATATATATATGTGTGTGTGTGTGTATATACATGTATATATATATATATATATATATATATATATATATATATACAACTATAGAAAAAAATAAAGAATTTCTACATAACTCTACCGTTATATAAGCAGATATTAGAAATTTAATAATAAAGGTAAATGAATCAACCTCAGAGCCATATTCGTAAGATGAATGTTAAATTTAGGTTTGTGGAAGAGTTTACTTTTGAAGTGGGATTAATTCATCAACGAAGAGCTTTTTATTTTCAACTTGAAAGCTATTTTTACTCCTTTTGATAAATTCATTCATAGAAACAGTTCGAGTTCGTCATGACAAATATACTTTTACATGCTCTTCACACTCATTGATTTAATGAAAATCAGATTGCTGAAGGCTGCAAACGACTGGCATGGTCATCAAGACACTCTTTAAATCCTAGATTCTCTCGTAAGTAGTTACGATGTCTTTTAAAAACTGATGCCTTGCGAAGCTGATAGTTTTTTGATTGTTTTATACCAATTTAACAACGTATTTCTCACTGTCCTTCTTAAAAGCAGATGACTCTTCAAAATAAATTCCATCCCTTACCTTCACTTTTATCTCTATATACTATTGCGATACTCAATCATCTAGCATCCACCGTTTTGTCTTCTTCTAACCAATCTCCTTTGAATTCTTCCTTCTCTGTCATTTTATCTGTCATTCAGATATTGTTTCAATAACAAAATCCATAGACAATACTAAGTACGTACTAAGCATCGGTACTGATCATCTTTGGCGGTGAGACCTGAACCCGTGACCCTGCTGTACAAGTAGGACTCGGATCCTTCCTTCCAGGTGGCGAGACACTCCATGTTCAGGTCTAACAAAAATTAACATACAGACAGGTTCATATTAGTAATTTAGTACATATTGACAAAGGTACAAATTGACGGCGAGATTAGCGCACTTGGTTTTGATGCTCGTCAATGTTCGAAGTTAAGCTACATCGGCCTCGGGTAGTACTTTGTGGGTGACCACTTTGGAAGACCAAGTGTTGACAGCTTTGAAAGAAAAATCCCAGGGTGTTGTAAAAGGTTATTCTTAAATCCACGCCGGCTGCAATTGATGTTCCATCAAAAGGCAAAGATTACAAATAACCATGGAGAGGAAGGAGGAAATTGGCCTTGAACAAGCATCTGTGCTTCCTGACCCAGTGTGCCATTTTGTTGTTGCATTGTTGTGTACATATTAGAGTTACGCGCAATATTATAACGCGTACCAGCGAACAGATGCAGGCCTAATATCAGTTTTTGTGTCGAAAGGAGAACAGCGACGAGCTAAGGCTATAATTATAGTTATTGCTGCTACGTATGTGAACGGTGTGCTCTGTGAAGCTAAATACGATATAGATACACGTTATAAAGAAGTGCATTGATGAATTCAAAATATGTGAGAACGGAGCATTTGTTCAATGATTTTTCTTTGTTAACTCTAAGATATGGAGCGCCTAAGCTCCAGAATTTGCTTCACATATTTATACGAATTGAATTCTCAGGCATTTTGTGCAAAAGAGAGAATTGGAGTCATTGAAGAAAGTCCATTCGCATCCCTACCATGGTTAAACTAGAATTCTAGGAAAGATGATGATGATGATGATCTATAGCATGGAAAGTCTAAAACTTTCGGAGTTCAGACAAGTATACATGTTACAACTGAGGCTGTTCAGTTTAACACTGTATTTGATCACCTACCAATATTATGTACATCCTTTTTGCGATAAATATAAATATTTAGTTATTATAGTAATAAATCAATAAATATATTTATGTAGTGCCATTATGTGGAATATGTTGTACCGGGAAAAAGAAAAAAGAACCTTCAACAATTAAGCATGTAAAACAGAAAATTACGATATGCGACGTTCCAAATAATATATCGTCGAAACTTAGCATCCTGAGGTTATTTTGTGTTATTTATCTTTACATATTTGAACAAATAACTTTTATATATTCGTGAAGTTCAGTATTTCAGTATAGTATTTTATATATATATATAAATATCTCACTGCACTGCCTACTAGCAGGTCCATGGTATATAAAGCTTTCACCCTTCTCTGTCTTCCGTTTTTCTCTTCATGTCTGCATAAGAGTGTAACTTAAAATCATTTAGCAATAAAAGCTAAGCTAAAAGCTAAGGTAAACGTCAGTTTCCTCACTAGAAAGCGATGTCAGTGACGGGCGAGCCCAGGATTTGAACCCCGCACCTACTGATCCGAAGTCGAGTATCTTACCGACTTCGCCACTGGCTCCAGTCCAGCCAGCCAATACTCATTCTGGTTGTAATATACCATTTTGGGGGATATGATGAGGTGGGCCCCCTTCACCTTCCTCAGCTTAAAGGAATATATATAGCATTCTATTAAAGCTTCAAAATAACAGCTACCACTTATAAGCTCACATATTTCTGCAAATCATTGTTTTTTCTTCGGTCATTTCTCATCGCATATTGGTCGCATGTGTTCACGTGATTGCTTATTTAACAGTCCAAATGTCGGACTCTAAGGCTGAACAGTTTTCTGGAATGACCAATTTGTCGCCTGACCTCTTCTATCGCTTTAGAGATATTTGTCCATCGCTCGTTTACATCCCATGATTTAATATGCTGTCATCCCATCTCTATTCATCCCAAGTCTCCCTCCGCCATGAACATGAATACCACTCACAGACTGCTGCAGCTCAATTTCAGAAAGAAAAATCGGTGAGCCAAAATTAGTGTCTCAAACTATATGAAATAAAAAGTGAAAGCTTAATATTAGTAAACCCCAGAGAAGAATGAAGATAAGTTACATAAAAAGATTTATATAAGTTACAAATAAAAATCGAACTCTTATGTTTATACCCTGATTTTCGCTGAGATTGCTTTAAAAGTGGCCACACACGATCAAATTTATCTGAACAGATATCTGTTCAGATAAATTTGATTCGTCCACACACGGTCAAATTTATATGTTCAGATCTGAGATCTGAACAGATATTTTGGCCACACACGGTCAAATTTATCTGCAGATAAAACTGATGATCGCCCACACACGGTCAAATTTAACTGTTGAGATATCTGCTCAGTTATGCTAATTAGCTGTCAATCATTTCCAGACTGCAGCGCGCGTGACTGGCGTTGTTATTAATACAGTCAGTAATATATTTTTGAGCTATTTAAACTACTAATTTGAGAGCTACCCATCCACTGATTGAGGTAAAGCTAAGGTTAACGTCAGTTTCCTCATTCGAAAGCGATGTCAGTGACGGGTGAGCCCAGGATTTGAACCCGCATCAACTGATCCGCGGTCGAGTATCTTACCGACTTCGCCACTGGCTGGAGCCAGTGGCGAAGTCGGTAAGATTTTTGACGGTGGCTGTCCAAATGATGGAAGCATCATTTAATGACTTAATAGGTTCATTTTATTATTTTAATTTTTAATCTCAATTTAAAATTATACCCCTGCCTATTTTGTATGCACAAGTTCAACTATTATCATTAGTTTTATTTACGTTCACCATACATGTAGATCACATTTAGTCTGTGTTTTTTCAGTGGATTGTGCGTTTGAATCCAGGCCAATTGCATCCGAGGCGACCACTCTAACCGTTACGCCATATCCACCCAATACTTCACTATCAATACAACGGTATAATATAATACTAGTTACAGTCTATACTCCCACATGGTAGGTATTCTGCATCATTAAGTATTCTGCATCATCGTCATTATTTAGTTTTTATTTCTACATACCCGTATAGGCAAAGTTTATTACATGTAGGCCTATAAATAATATAACGGCACTGAGTCAGGAAGCACAAAACCTTGTTTAATGCTCATTTCTTCCTTCCTCTCCATGGTTATTAGCAATCGTTTCCTTTTGGTGGCGCATTAATTGCAGCCGGCGCGGATTTAAGAATAACCTTCCGTCACCCTGGGATTTTTTCTTTCCTAAGCTGTCAACACTCGGTTTTCCAAGGTGGTCACTCACAAAGTACTACCCGAGGACGAGGTAGCTTAACTTCCATTATTGACGCGCAACTAAACCAAGTGCGCTTAATCCCGCCATACGGCCTGTTTATGAAGTGTTCATAATCGCGGGATATTGTGGAACACTGTATAAATTGCGCATGGCATTTTTATTGTTGAGAAATGCAATAGAGATTGACTATAAACAAAATTATTATTCTTCGTTTATAAAATTTTAATTTGTTTAGCGAAGGTGTTTAATATTGAAATTTAAATAAATCCGTTTAGTGTCCCGTATATCCCTATTCGGGGTCGACACGAATGGGCCTAGGTAGGAAAAAATATGGAACATTAAGGTCGCGTATATATCGATTTGACACCAACACATTTGCACGACTATGTTTTTATATTTCACGTCGCAACGCAGTCCCGAACTCGCGACCTCTCGTTCCAGAGGCGAGCTCTCTATCAGTGCGCCACGAGTTATTCAATTTATATATAAAAATCAACATTTAAATTTAATAATTATATTTGATACGGTAACGATTATCTCTGTATGTCAAAAGCATCTTTGTGATTTATAATAATTTTATTTTAATTTGGTCCCACTCAATAAAAAATTAATTCTATTTAGAATGCTCAAATTAAAATAGGTATAGGCCGATAAGTGCGCCAAAATTATTGGTGGGCGGGACAAGTCTTCAGATCTGAAATCTGACGCGGCCACACACGATCAAATTTATCTGAATAGATATCTGTTCAGATAAATTTGATGGTTTTCCCATCAGTTTTGAAAACTGACACTCGTCAGTTTCCCATCAGTTTTGCCCGCACACGATCAAATTTATCTGTTCAGATATCTGAACAGATATCTGTTCAGATATCTGTTCAGATAAGTTTGATCAGTTAAATTTAATAGTGTGTGGAGAAACTAGGTCATCAGTTTTCTCGTCAGTTTTCAAATCTGACGCGGGCACACAAGATCAAATTTATCTGTTCAGATATCTGAACAGATATCTGAACAGATGAGTTTGATGGCAAAACTGATCGTGTGTGGCCACTGTTAGTGGTACCCTACTTGCCCGATAAGCAGTAGGATAGCGATATGCATTGTTTATTTACATCGTCCGCCGTGCGTCGTATATAGTAATAGGTCTGGGTTTCAATCGCGTCTCGAGTTAATCAGAGCATAAAATTTATATTTACAACAAGAGAGTAAATCCTTAAAATTCTTAATAGTTTATTGATTGATGTAAATTCAAATGTATGGATGCATACTTCGGACGACTGTAAAGTTTAAGACAAAAGCATGAACATAGTGTCTTTCCATCATTGAACAGTTGTGATACCACCTTTGGATTTAAGAATATATTCCCCATTTTGAGCGAATCCCTTAATTTTACATCGACTTTGGTGTCTGAGACTATAATGAGCGCGACAAGGACTGTCTTTATCGTAGATAGTCGGATCTGAGAAGATAGGATAGGCGGACGTCTGAGAGAGGTGGAATGAGGGGAGATCAAAGAAATGTGTCGTATGAGGAGATCGATTTCTGATTTCTGATCTCCGCTGACACCATGAACCCAGTCGTATCTCGCCCAATACTGAGGAAAACTAGCACAAAACTAGCACAGTCAATCCACTGACTCGGAGTTCGTCTATTTTCCATTTCCCACGATGATTGTATCGTAATGACGTTGGCGGCGACTTATCGCGAACCCTGTCCCACGTGACAATATCACGTGGTCTCTCTTTCTCTTCCCCTTTCTCTCTCTCTCTTTCTCTTTCTTCTTCCCTCTCTATCCCTCCCATCCCTCTTTCCCTCTTTCTCTCTCTCTCTCTCTCTCTCTCTCTCTCTCTTCATATCGATCTGATTCTATCTCTCTTCTCATTTATTTATTTTAGAGTATCATTATGTAGTGTTGAGTATAATATACAATTTTTTGTACATAGCGAGATTTATTTGGTTCTTCTTTCTCTTTATTATCCCCTCTCTCTCTCTTCTCTACATCTGGAGTTCTCTTCTTCTATCCTGTCTTCTTCCTCACTCTTACTTCATTTTGCTTTTACTATCTCACACACACACACACTCTCTCTCTCTCTCTCTCTCTCTCTCGCTCTCTCTCTCTATTCATTATTACCCTCAAGGGAATTTAGTGGCACCATTCATTGTGAGAGTGTTGCGCAACAAATGCATTTGATCAGATGAACGTGGCTTCCACACGAGTATTGCACTACAGCATCAGCTGCTGAAAGTGTAGAAGATTGCGATAAAGCTTTGAAAACAGTCTCTTCTAGTCAATGGTTTTCTAGATTCGCATATGAATATTACTGTTTTAAAGCCTTTGCATTGTCTGATCACCTTCCCTTTGACAGTGTATGTGTGATTTGACGCAGAAAGAAGCCTAATCAGTCGAACACGACGCACACTTTTCAGATGGTTAGATAATTATTGGTTGACTGTGGTTGAATCCAAAGTCGCTCAGATAATTTTCCACCTTGGAAATTTTCCAATATTGACGCTAATATTGGCTTTAAAGCTCTTTACATCGTTATTTATTACACGGTCATTTTATACAACCCCAGTTATAGCATTATTTATTTATTACAAAATTCCATTATTGATCATATTACAGGATTATCTTTATCAAATGATCTTATCCAACGATATTATTGCAGCATCTTATATCTTGTATCTTACAGCATCCTATATCTTAACTATTTCTTGTCTCATTAATGTATACATGTGGTTTTATTGTGCAAGACAAACTCATTAAATTAAATTATAAATTAAAATAACCATAATAATATCTCGCTTAACGATTTAGTAAAGGACTATACATGTCATGTAATACATGATTATAATTCAAAATGGCCGCCGAGTAGTCACCACTAATGATGTCCATATTATAATTACTACTACGCACTCATTTGTCCCCCACGGATGGATTGAATTCTATCTTGTTGAAGGCTTACAATTCCATCAGCGGAAGATAGTATATACATAACCCCAAGGACCTCTGACATCCTTGGAGACCATCGCAACTGAGTCTGATATTTGATAACATATTTCCATTACGATCATCATTCTAGTTATATATTGCTCGGAAAGAATCAATTTCAATCGCGGGACAGAATTATTGCGTTTTGAGGAGATTCTGGCAAAAACGTGCTGTATATTTTCATGATTATGAAATTGTTTGCACTAGTACATACTAGTGCAAACAATAGCACATATTTTTAGCAGCTACAATTCTACTTCGACTTCTAGTGCACTACCTAACGGCAGGTCCATGGCATACAACTCTTCGGACCAATTATATCCTCAGCTTCTCTTTTCAGCTCAATGATTTTTTATCAAATTATCCAACTTCCCATGTCTTGGTCTATCTTTAAACTTTTTCCCCTGCAATTTTCCTTTTAATACATCCTTCAAAAAACCATTCCCCCTTATATTATGTCCTATCCAGCTTTCCTTTCTATTCCTTATCACATCTCTGTACCGACTTTTCAAGAACTTCTTCATTTGTTGTTTAGCTCTGTATATCATTTAGTCATGGGGAAATTTAATTGTGATGTGCCAGATGTGGATCCCCTTTGCCTTCCTCAAATCCTTCCTTAGGCGTCTCTTGCGCACAAGCTGCAGCTTGTTTGCGGCTGCCCTATTCTGCAGTGGTCCTACACACACCCTGGCTCAACACGGCGAAAGCTATAATTTGCGAAGAAATATCATGCCCCGTAGAATTATCGTAAGCAAATATAAATAAAGTGGTAACATGAAAGTGCTACTTGCAAAACTGAAACGTGGTGCATCATTGGTCCACTGCAAAATAGATTAGTAAAAACTTTAATTATGCCTTTTTTTGCAAAAATTACTGGCTGATGCTAACAGTTTGTTAGATTTGAATTCAATGTCATTTGTTACAAAAGTTCGAAAGAAGCTTTTTATTATAGAGAAGCAATTATTGTGCTAAACTTCATATAAACGCATGAAACATAATGAACATAACGCATCAATAAGGTGGATACACCAGAAGCTTGTAGATGAACATAGAAAATGATTCAAGAACAAGGAATGGTGGAATGAACATGGAGATGATGGATGAACATAGTAAATGGTTTAAGAACATTGAAATGGTGGAATGAACATGGCGATTGTGGTTAATACAGAACTCTACAGGAACATGGTGGATGAACATTAATGAGTAGTATGATGGACGACTTGTATGAGGGCACAGAACAAAATCCTCGTATATTCTGTCTCGCAGATCACTAAGTAATAACAACAACTATTTGATAGGAAGCACGGCGTCAAGTGCATTACTACTCGTTTCACTCATTTCATACGTCGGCCGGTATGCTGATATTGATATTTCCTAAGGGGATTGCAATCAAGCCAAAATAGAGATCTTAAATTATACATTATCAAAATAGTACCCACATGCGCAAGACTTTCTTTAAAGTTTAAATTTAAGATTTAAAATGAATAAATACGATAAATTATATTAACTAAACTTAACTTATTCGTACTGGTTAGCGAAGTCGTGAGATTTGTAACACCAGTCTATAATGTAAGGGTCGAACTCCTACCCCATACCAATCGACTGTATACACTCTCAATTCGACCGCAATGTTATGAGTCCCATTGGTTGGACTTCCGCTAGAATGGACAATGTAATTGTCCGCTGTATTTATTGTTTATATGACAATGAAGCGTAGGGACGCATCACGCCTTCATGGATCCCCTTATCGATCCATCTGGATAGGACAGAACGAGGACAGGCACGGAGATACAAAGATAATGAAAGATTTGTACAGAAAGACAAAAGTGTTTGAGAGGAAAGAAGATTATCTATTTAAATAATTTTCTGGTCAACATTGATTGTTAATTTTACCGGAGAGAGTTATTATTGATGCTAGACAGCAAAGTTTAATCTGCAACTCTTGGAAATGAATCATTTAGGCTACGCGTGCATTTAAGAATTCAGTAAAGATTACTAGCTTTGAGTACGGCTAGAAGGTTCTTCGAAACCCGTAATATTCCACTGAAAGGAATAACTATATGGTCGGTTGTGAAGGCAGAAATTCTATTTTAAGTTATATTCAGTGGTCCATGCAGAACCATAAATCAAAAACAAAAATTACAAAAATACAATTATGCACGACACTAGTAAAAGCAACTGTAGGAATTATGGAAAATACACAGAAAGAATAACTCTTTTATTTTAAGATGTCATTTCTTATCATATTTATAGCTGTGAAGGCGAGAAATTAAAGGAGAGAAAGACAAAAGAATAAATAATAATAAGCGAAGTCAAGTGATGAAAAAGTTTAGAATAACAGAAGCCTGAATGAATAAGAGAGAGAGAGAGAAAGAGAGAGAGAGATTGTAAGAGTGAGAAAGAGATAGAGAGACAGAGCGAATGGGAGAAAGAATTTTCTGCTACAGAACTGAACAAGTGAACTGAACGGTGGAGTATCTGCCAACAAGTCCTATCTGATCTTGCTGTAAATGATCGCTCTGCGGTCCAGTGTAAGCAACGGTAAAATTGTGTAATGTTATTAACGAAAGCACTGTACAGTGTTATAGTGCTGTCCCATCTCTAGTTCTTCAGCGTTCTGTTAATAGTCATTTCATATGCACTTTTTACATGCGATATTCTAACTCTTAGTGCTATATACGTGTAAGTATAAAAATTGGTGTTATCAAAACGACGATTCAACGCGTATTGCTCGAATCGTTTTTATCAAATCTCGGGTTCTTTACACCCGAAGTAAAAAATAATAATAATAATAGCAATAATAATAATAAGAAAAAGAAGAAGAAGAGGAAGAAGAAGAATCATAATAAAATCTTAACGTTCGTTCTATATCAAGAATGATGTCAGGGACGTCCCATGGCGCACATCACTACAGATTAATTCTCCCAAACTGAACTGCAAAAGACGTATGTTGAAGAGAAGTATGGTCCGAAACGATGCAAAACCGGTGATCAAAAGATAATCAAGGTGGTTACAGTCTATCTACGATGGGAAGAGATGTGTTTTAAACCTGCAGAGAAACTTTCAAGACTAGATCAAGAGCAAAGATTTGAAGGCAAGTAGTTCCTGGTTGTGGAAAGCAAGGTTCCAAAGCACAAGGTTTCTCTTCATGATTACTCGACTCGTGTTGACTATGTATAAAGGGGTTCTGTTTAAATATTAAACCAGCCTCAGCAGAAACAACTGTGGAAATTAACATAAATACCGTGTTCATCATATTCTCATGAAAATTGATTCGCAACTTTGACAATTATTTCAATTTCGGCTTTCAAAACTGTAAGTTAACTAAATATAAGACAGATTTAAATGAAAAATAACTGGTGTTTACTTTATACCGCTCGACGTTGTCTTGAACAACGACATGACTGCTGCTGTCGATACCGTTGTTGTTGCTGTGACAAGAGGAAGAAACTTCCGCATGAACAAACTGGAGGAGTGATGAATATAGTTTATAAATCGGGATTTAGAAGTTCAGGGAGGAATAAATTGATATGAAGTGGGACGTTAGATCGATCACGGATCCCGGGCTGGACGCAAGGCTATCGATTAAAGACGGATAAGCAGTTTATCTCTCTACATATGCAGTACAGTGTCAGATGATCGATGAAGCAACCGGGTATCGTTCATTAATCAAAAGTTCTTGTAACTCTTCTCAGCTTCCGTTATTGAGTTTCCGAGATTGGAGATCTGACGAATGATGTGTTGCATAAATTTATTGAAACAATTAGCTATTGTTTTATTTCAAGTTGAAATATGTTATATTAATAATTCTATCTTGGCCAGAGTGATGAATATACGTAATTTTATATTTTATTACTCGTTCGAGGAACACAAGAAGAGAAACATCATCAACCGCATTTATTAGAAACACGTAACTAAGCAGGATCGTATATATTAACTTTGTCAGCCAAAGCTCACTCGTTACAGGTATCCCTTCAGGCTACCAAACAGGCTGTGAATTTGGCTATAGCCTTAGCAGACATTTGAAGGAAAAAGGCATCGTTCAGTATCTTGAAGATGAACGTTGAAGACCATGGTTACAGCGAGAATCTGGGAGACTAATATTTATTAATTAGCACTTTCACATTTTCTTTCGTGCAAACATACTAATTCAAAATATTATTTTAAGATTTAGTTTATCAAATTTAATTTCATTGATGCTTGAGATGATTCATTGGCTTATAAAATTATAGCAAAGTGAACTGTATAATAGTATTAATTAGACATTTTAACTCTATTGTATTTTTAATTGATTAAGTCAAATTTCTAATGTAATTTCTAAAGTAATTTCTAAAATTCTAATGTCTTTATCTTCTACTTCAATACTCTGATCGCTACTGTCATTGGTGCCAACACGAAGCACTAATAATCCAACGTCAAGTCGACATGCAAAAGTTAAAAGTTTCAACTAAAGGTGCAAGTCCAATATCAGGAAACCCAGCCCAAAGATGCCGACCTTAGGGAAAAGAAGTAAAACACAGGTTCATTTGAGATGCAAATGCAGCGTAGTATTATGAATTACTGAGCGTGGAGGAGCGTGCTAAGAAGAAATACTCAGCCCTATTATAAATAATGACTGTTTAACAGTGAATATGTGCTATCGACTGTGTGGTTTTACAATTACCGATTCCATTAAGAGACGCTAGCGGCATGCAGTGCTTGAAATGGAAGCGGTACTTGACGGACCCCGCGCAGGGCTTGCTGTAGGAGATGGACTGCCCGCAGAAACCACTCAGCTGATCGTTGTAGTCGAAGTAGTATGACTCGTCGAATGGACACGGAATGGCAACCGCCGGATCTACATGAAAACAGAATATAGCAAACATTATTTTGATTAATTTTCACTGCGAATATACAGAATTTAATAAGTACGCACGTAAGAATACAGTCGTATTAAAACGGTGAAACAGAACAGAACAAACATTATTTTGATTCATTTTCAATGGTAAAGGTAAAGCTAAGGTTAACGTCAGATTCCTCACTCGAAAGCGATGTCACTGACTGGCGAGCCTATAGTGAATATACAGAATTTAAAATGTACACACGTATAGTCATGTTAAAACGTTGAAACTTTTAATATTTTAAATAACTATCTAACCGTGGCGTGTGGATAGGATGTTTGAAGAACGAAGATTCAATGATAATTGCTATGATAACTTCCTTTTTCGTTTATATCCTTTTTCAATCTTTATCGATGTAATAACCAGGGTTGTATTTACTAGGTATTTGGTGAGGGAGGGGGTTCAAGCCCCCTTTGGCAAGTGTGTGACCCCCGCTAATGTTTTAACACCCGAATTTGAAAGTCTCCCTCTGACAAAATCTTATAACCCCATGCAATCGTTTAAACCCCAACGACATGCCTTGGAAAAATATAAAATACAACCCTTGTAAAAACTTTAAAATTTAAATGTTTATTCGCAAAAAAGCTGGTAAAGCTAATGTTAACGTCAGTTTCCTCACTCGAAAGCGATGTCAGTGACGGGAGAGCCCAAGATTTGAACAGTGACCGGCGAGCCCAGGATTTGAACCCCGCAGATAGGCCCCATGGCGTTGTCCCTATCGCTTAATGCATAAACACATACACTGTACACTTACACAAACAATAAATAAACACATTCATTCTTCTATACACCAATAAATGCCCTAAAGTCGCCTTATGATAAATGTAGCACAATAACTTATTAATACGTGGCAAAGTTTTCTCGACCGTGCGTGGACTCGCGGGGTTGTGTTAAATATTAAATAAAGCAACTGACGATGACCTTCATAATTCAGCCATAGAGCACAGAGTTTGACTCGACAGTGTCCATAGCATTGTCTCTCCAGGGTCCATAGCGTTATTAATTTGCAAGCCAACCTGCTCGATTCAGAATATGCATTTGCAAACTTATGTGGGACAGCACATCAAACCATGATAACACACGGCCGTCAGAGGTTTGTTTCTGCGGGGTTCAAATCCTGGGCTCGCCCGTCCGTCACTGACATCGCTTGGAGTGAGGAAACTGACGTTACCATTAGCTTTGTCAGCCTTTTACTCTAGTTTGTTGCATTGAATAGCATTGAAAAACGAACAAGAATAGTATTTAGCATCCAGTTGGTACAGTTGATAGTGAGAAGGAAAAATATACATCGATTAGCTAAATGGCGCTGTCTACTAGTCACCTGTAGGGCATTACCAATGTCAGTTCTAGATAATTCTCAACGTATAGCAAATTATATAAATCCATAAAACTAACCTCTAACAAGATTGTAGAGCGGGGTTTCCACTCTGATCTGGGCGCAGATAGTTTTTAGCCGATCCGGTGGCAAGCAGTAACCTAACAAACATTCAAGCGATATTTAAATTACTTAATATTACGATTAAATAACGGCTGAGAATGATGTAGTGAAGATATTACAGGAATGAAATGGAAGTTAATTTAGGAAAAGGTAGATCACAACTAACGTGGGATGCGGTGAATAGAAGATATATGAAAAATAGGGAATTTTACGGATTATATGATATAGGACAGAGCGGAGTGTAGAAAGTCTATTCATATCCCGATCCTGGAAAAATTGGGATTTACGAGAAGATGATGATGACGACGACGCAGTTAAATAATGGATTAATGAAGTAAGTTGCAGGAATAAACTGCCTAAACCCATTTAAACCTATATTTGGTTGCCGACGGCTGCACCAGTATTGGAAAAGCCTGGATTTAATGAAAACAATTGAAACTCAAACGCTGAAACAATACTCCAGACAGCTTTAGGCTTAGATACATTTTAATGAGGTTAAATTTATAATAGTGGATTAGTTTTCTACTTGGTGACAGCTGAATAGATGAGGTGACAACACACTTAGCATAAAAGCAACGGGAGTGGGATTAACGCAGATAGTTAAGCTGAGAGTCAATGAACGAAGTTAAGCTACATCGGGCTCGATTACTACATGGTTGAGTGACAACCTTGGAAGACCCAGTGATGACAGCTTAGAATGAGCAAAAATCCCGAAGGTGTTGGAAGATTATTCTTAATCCGTGCCGGCTGCCATCAGTGCGTTATCAGTATTCATGACCAAAAAGGAGGATACAATTAAAATTAAAAAACCGCAATTAAGAGAGGAAATTTTGTAAACACATGCGGTTGTCGTGTGTCTAATCATTCGGCCAAAAATTGCAAAGAATTCAAAAGTTCACTGATTGTACTCCAATAATATCATAGATATTAAACTTAACTTTAGCTCTAGAGAGCTTAATTCGATTATTGAATAATTTCATTCTATTATATTAAATAATAATATTATGCAAAAATAATATTCTAATACGATATTAAACATAATATTATGATATTATTAGGTAATATTATCATGTAATATTATCATAATATTATCATGTAATATTATCATGTAATATTATCATGTAATATTATCATGTAATATTATCATGTAATATTATCATGTAATATTATCATGTAATATTATCATGTAATATTATCATGTAATATTATCATGTAATATTATCATGTTTTCTATTATTATTATATTTACATAAATTAAAAGCATATGTAAGATATTTTTTAAATAAATTCATACTGAAGTACATATATGTCATACATGGTTTTACTTACTTTCTTTGTATTGTATGACGTTTGGGTGTCGTTGTATCATCAGCAAACACTGAAAGCAGGTATTTTCTCTGAAAAAAATTAAACAAATAAAAAAATCATTCAGTTATTTTATAACAGAGATGTCTCTTTCATTTACGCGTTGAAAGCATATCGTGGACGGGCTCACACAAAGCGTGTCAACAAGTTATCTCTCTTTTAGTGCACTGCCTACTGGCAGGTCCATGGTATATAACGCCTTCACTCTTCTCTGTCTTCAACTAGTCAAGTCGAATAGCAAATCGTACAACAAGTCGTACAAATACGATAATCAAATTGCAAACTTTTATATTGCAATCCGACGAAAAGGAAGTCAAACAGTAAATAGTAAATGTAGTGAATATAGATTTGCACATTAATTGAAAGGTTTATGTTGGTAACATGGAAAATGCCAGGAGTACTAATTAAAGCAGAGGCACTAATTGGATTACAATTTAATTAAGTAGAGGTACTAATTGGATTAAAATATAGTTAAGTAGAGGTAGTAATTGGATTACATTTTAATTGTATTTTAATATAGTGATAGAATTTTAAAATGCTCTAGATCATGTCCTGGTACAGATCAGTTTTATGCCGAAAATATGCCTTTAGGCAGTACACTAAGAGAGAGGGGGAGAGAATGACATTAACTGTAACTTGTACTGTCCAATCACAATAGTAAATAGACTTACTTTAGCTTTTAATTAACTTTAAATTAGCTTCATGTACTTTTCCTATTTCTTTCATATCCTCTGAACGTTATTCGAAAGTTGATCACGCAAGCTCTCAGCAGTTGAATAAATAAAAATTTACGAGTAGTTTCGCTTTACACACAGTATATTAATCCTCGCTCAGTTTGTAATGCATCTTAAAACTTGTCATGTCTCGTCCAGCTCTGAAAGTGGCGCTAAATAAACATTCTTCTTATAGATTTACGTATTATAGAATTAATTATGTCGGCATATTACAGCATGGTATTCATGCCTGAGCACGAGTGAAGTGTCAGAAGTAATAACACTGACGACATTGATTGATCGTTTAACGATAGGAATTTTTAGATGACTGAGCAAGATAATTTGCGATAAGTAGACAGACAAACGTGAAAAGTAGCGACACTGAAAGGAGCTGAGAGAGACAGCGAATAAACCACGCGATGCCCAGTAAGTGATTGAAAAGAAAGTAGAATGACAACTAATACATCAGAATAAAAATTACAAATAAGAATACATGCATATGTTAAATTCACATAACTACACAACACACTGCACAACAATTTCAACAAACATATTGTAACAAACATTAAAAATTAAATACAAATTAGGCAAACTGTTGCATGCATATACTACCCTATCAAAAGAGGGTGCACGAGAAATTATCAGTTAGAGATGGGAATCGAACCTAACCCGAACCGAACCCTGAAATCTAGAATTTTGACCGAACCGAACTCGAGTCCAGACTCTGATCGAACAGAACCGAACCCGAACCCAGACTCTGGCCGTACAGAACCGAACCCGAACCCAGACTCTGGCCGAACTCGAACCGAACCCGAACCCAGGCTTCGTCCAAACCGAACTGAACCAAACTCTTGGAGTTCCTCTCTTCTTCACCAGCCTGACATTAAATGAAGATAGTAAGAACAATACAAATATATATTAGTTTTTGCATTTACATGTCTTACAGTATCTATCAACACAATATTCAGGTAAGGCTGGTTCCGACACAAATATTAAAATGGTAGCGGTACAAAGAAATGGTAGCGGGAAGCGAGACGGGCCTACAGAAGATAATGGATAGTCTGAATGACTCGGCATTGAAATATTGAATGAAGATTAACATCAAAGAGAAAAAAGTGATGAGAGTATCCCATAAAAGTCTGAAAATGCTTGCCTCAATCTAGATGGATTTGTTCTTGTTAAATTCAAATTATGAATTTTTTCAAATTTTAGTGTGCTACCTTAATATTTTTGCAGCCAGATTTACAAATAATTATATATGATATTCAATATGTGTTAAGGCTATCTGGAGTAAATAATTTTGCATCATAGCAATGTAATAACTTCATAACTATTTTCGTAACTTCATAGTTGATCTGAGAATTTAAAATTTGAAACCCTAAGGTAAATTATGAAGCTTATTACTGGTCAGTTGATAGCAAAGGTGTATATTATGATCATTTTTCTATGGAAGTACAGGTGTTTACTAATTCATCTTTATTTGACATTTTTATGTTACTAAATTGCACTTTGTCTCTGAAATATTGGATCAAATTTTAGCCAAGACATTTCCACTTAATTATTAACGTATCTAATATATAGGCCTATAGTGACAATAAAAATTCAAAAATTGCTATAAAACTATTATTATTCTATTTGCTCGTTATAATCAAGGAAACTATTACAGATACAATAATAAAGCTAAATTATCTATATTATGAACATTTTTTGTCAACTAACAATATTTTAAGAAATGTGCAGGAATAAATACCACTTCTCTCCTTTTTTCATTGTCATATATTTACCCAGGTGAAAAAATGTGGCAGCTATTATGACTTAATTAATTTTTAAGCATATTCACCATAAACCATTTTAAACATGTTTGTCATAACCATAATTATTATAAGTAAAGTTAAACAATTGCAACATTATCCAAACCAAACCATTTCGAACTCGAATCGAACTCTTGCACATTGGAAAGCAAGCCGAACCCGAACCGAACCCCGAACCCTTGTTAGAACCGAACCCGAACCGAACCGAACTTTCATTTTCAACGAACCGAACCCGAACTCTGGAAATTCATAAAATTCCCATCTCTAGTATCAGTATAAGGACTAGATGGAAATATACTGACAAACTGTAAAATCGAAGAACGACTCTATGAAACTAATGAAAGGAAGAAGAAGAAGAAAGAGGGAAGAAAATATAGTGTGAATTAAAGAGATCGCAGAGAGATACTAAGAGACCGATACGTAGAAGATAAAACGAGGAAGATATTAGATATGCACACAAATCATCCGCCACTTCTGTCATCTCGACACGGAATGAGGGATGGAACGAGCCTCCAGAACAATGAATTCGGTGACGACACATTGAATGTTACCCTCGGGATACGATAAGAAATAGCGTTACCAGCTTTCTTGTAACCTTTTCACCTTATTCAACATCGAATCTTCTCCCCACATAAACTGTTTATCAGTCGAACTATCTCATTTCATTACTGCCCTTAGATGGCACCGTGTCCACTACAGTTTCGACAGTCTCGATATCATTTCAAAAGGCTCAGTGATATGTTATATAAGATATAGAATATTACTTATTTATAAGCATAAATGCATGTCCAGTCAGTGGCGATGTCGGTAAGATGTCCGATTTAGGATCAGTAGGCCTATGAGTAGGTTAATGTCCTGGGCCCCCGTTTCTGATATCGCTTTCCTGAGATGAAACTGACGTTAACATTGCCTTATATATAGAAGGGAATAGAGGCAGAGGCAGGCCAAGGTTAGGAATATTAGAAGATTTAAAGATTCAATCATAAAGGCGTTATATACCATGAACCTGTCAGTAGACAATGCAGACTTGAACCTATATATGCAGTATATATAGGCCTATATATATTCATGCATATATTACTACATATAAATGTATATATATATATATACATGTATATACATGTATATACATGTATATACATATACATGCATATATGCATGTATATATATATATAGGCTCATATATGTTTATATATATATACATGTATATATATATGTATAGATATATATACATATATATATTTATATATTATTCATGTATACGTATATATATATATATATATATATATATATTTATATATTATTCATGCATACATATATAAATATACTATATATATATATATATATATATATATATATATATATATATATATTATGTATAAATAGGTACAAGTCTGCTGGCACGCTCTATGGAGAACACTCCACTGATCAACAAATTGATCCATTCACAAAGAGTAGATCCTTCTTTCTTAGTGCACTGTCTCTTGGCACTTCCATCGTACATGACGCTTCCACTCTTCTCTGTCTTCTGTTTTCTTCTTCATGCCTAAATACAGTACCTAATATCTGAACATAAATTGTGGGGAATACCTCAACCAAACTTTTATTCAGCGCAAGGCTTGGGAATATTGGATCCTGAGATGGATTTACGTTGCTTTTCGAAGTTCTAGCTTAGTCACCACTTAGACATTTTCTGTTTACGGATGGTTTTCAGAGGCTGAGACATAGCACGGGGATGACACACTACCAATACGTGTATACTTATTGATCGAGCTGACTATTTATTGGTTGTACCGGTCAAATCTTCTGCACCCCTACACAATTAGGCTTCGCTAGCTTCACGGATCTGGTTACTTTCTTCGTGTCCTAACCTACAATCACGCAGAGCTTATCCGGATGACCTTAACCTCCCATCCATCTCTGTCCTGCCGATCATTGATATTCAGATCTCACCTCGCCCGCTATGTGCCCGGATCAAGATCTGATTTATCTCAGCGGCGATATTGAGTGTGTGTTCACTTATCCCTTATAAACAATAGTGACCACGCTTATGCTAATCAACCTCTATACCCAGTGACGTGATGAATGAGTCGACATACACGCACAATGTTTTAATCTACTCTTTCTTTTATTTGTTTCTTTGTCGTTTCGTTGCATCTGATCTCGTCACTTCTCTAAGAAGGCATATACAAGTAGGCATACTAGCCCTCTTGTCCGTCTTTTTCTATGATGTATATCTAACTCTTTCTCTCTTCCTCCATCTCTCTCTCTCTCGCTTTCTCTATGACACTTTTGATATTATACTACCTAGCAGTAAAATATCAAAATATTAAATATAAAACTACAATAGAATAGTGTAAATTGCCATGTAACATATTAATGTTTTAAAAACTGTTTCTTTAACCTTTTTTCAAGTCTCGGTCAAGTTTATCAGTTGGTAAGACCTTGGTCAGTTTGAAGTAAGTTAAACTACTGTATAAACTGCATGAAGGTTTAAACATGTGGTTTAAACAAGTGATTAAATACAGCATGTTTGACCATTTAACTGTTTAGTGTGATTTACATTTAGGCTGCATTTACATGAATTAAATGGATATATTACTGTGATACGATAGACATCGTTGAGTCTAGTCTTCTATATTTAAATCACGTCTTTAACAATCGTACCGTAACCGCTCTAGACAGATATTAGCATAATAAATTTGAGATATTGTTCGTATTTCAGAAATTACCATTAAATAAGCATTACTATTGCTAAAGGATGCGGAACGGGTTAGCAACATTCTCGAAGGATTTCTATTATAAAATTTGGATCATTTTCTACATCGCGTACAAAACCGACAACATACAATATTCCCGTTGAGAGACTAGACCTTCTGTAGTTAATTCTCTATTTATTAGACTGAATTATTCCACAGAGGGGGTTGTAGATTTATCCTGAATTCTTTTGCGTCTCTATCAATCTTCACAAATATTTCACACCTCCCGTCTTATTTCAATTAGCAATCTAAAGAAGAGTCTTAGGCCACAGTATCGATTCAACGCTTATGACTTTCTAACAAACTAAACTTTTATTTAACATTAAATTGCACTTTCTATTTTTTATTATTTCTATCAATTTCTATCAATCTTCTAAATCATATATGTATATATATACTATAAATCAGTCTCGCACTGCATGTACCGAAAAGTTTTTGTTTTCTATTAAACAATAGCAAATTGTTACATTACAATGGTTTCTAACTCTTTCAGAATTTCGAATTTCAATTAGCTCTAATATCATAATATAACAGTTTCATTATTCTAATATTTGTTGACGCCTACCAATAGCCGCAAAGCAAAAAGTGAAAGGCATCTCAACGGCAGCTGATCCGGGGTGTAATCATTTGTTCCTTAAAGGAACTCTTATTCTGGACTCGGACTCCTTGTGCTTCTCCTCTACTTCAAAAGCTTCCTCGAAAGGTAGACAGCACAGAAGTCGTAAATGCCTGATCATGTCCATCAAATCTCATTATTTGCTTATAAAATATTACTTTTTAAAATATGTTTGAGCATCGTATCAGGATTCAGTTAGATAAAAGACTTGGTTTGGGTTTTGGGTATGGATTTAGCCGATCTTACTCAATTGCTAATTAACAAATCAGCTTATGGTACATGAATTATTACTAATATCAGTTTTGAGAAATTGTTATACATCAAAGGCATGAAGGCATAAAGGCTGGCTGCTTTAGACAAAGAACCGCGAATTTTTGCAACAATCGAGAAGCTGCCAATCAATAAGCCACCAATCATAATGTGATTTCGATGACCAAACAGATAACAGGCAGGCCCCTGAACCACAAATTAGCAGTTTTGACTAGAGACATTTTTTCCATGATTGTCCTATCCTAATTTTCTCGATGATCCATAGCTCGGACTATTCTCTTAGAGCGACCCTATCGACCAGTGTCTATGACCTGGGTCGACCTACGATCAGTTGATCATTAATTCTTATGTCAACAAATCTCAGCAGAGTTCTAGCAGTAGCATAAAGTAAATAGTAATGGCAACTGTAGTTGCCTTAGCGCCATCAGTATCGGCTTGGTCAGTAATTTTATTCGTAGGATTACAATTCTAGAGGTAGTTGTAAAAATAGCAGACTTAGTTAGTTGGATGATGATGCTGCAGTAGCATCATTAGTTCATCGTTCTATCTTCAGTCTCAGAATTGATAACATTTTAGCTATTCATATAACTGTTTAATTAGCTCATTGCTGGTGGACGTCCAAAATGTTTGATCCGTGAATCATCTTATGCTTCATATAAGATGACAAATTACCCAACAAATCTACCATAAATAATTTTTGACGCTATAAGAAAACGCTCTAAATCAATAAGATTAAGAAAAGATTTTGCTTGCAAGTGAATTTTAGCCGAAAATGGCAATTTCTGAATATTTTCTTATTAGACACAAGAAATTCTAGGATAGTAAAATCTAGATTTCACTAATTATAATTATTGGCTGATGACGACACATTCCGTGAAAAATTACATTGAAAGTCTTTTTTATCTACATTCTATGATTGACATAGGCTAACAATATAATTTGCTTTGAACTAAATAGGTGAACATTTATAGTTGAGCGAGATAGCATTGTTGCACGTCATGGTCATGCCACTTAGCTGAGAGAGAGAGAAATAGAGAGAGAGAGAGAGAGAGGCAGATAGAAGTTTGTTCATTTGTTCATATGTGCATCCGTCATGATTCTTTCCCATATACCACTTCTCCGTCCACCTATAGTGATTCCCTACCATACACGACATCACTATCCACCTATTCTGATACTATTCCACTCACCACTTTTCCCTCCACTCATCCTAACATCCCATACACCACATCTCCACCAATCCATATTAATAGTATCCCATACACCAGTCTTCCACCCATCCATCCTGATGTTATCCCATACACCACTTGTTCACCCACCCTGATGTGTTCCCATACACAACTTCTCCATCCATCCACCCTGATGTTATCCCATACACCACCTTTCCACCCATCCACCCCGATGTCATCCCATACACAACTCACTTCTCCACCCACCCTGATGTTATCCCATACACCAGATCTCCATCCACCCTGATGTTATCCCATACACCACCTCTCCACCCATCCACCCCGATGTTATCCCTTACACCACCTCTCCACCCATCCATCCTGATGTTATCCCATACACCACTCCTCCACCCACCCTGATGTTATCCCATACACCACTCCTCCACCCATCCATCCTGATGTTATCCCATACACCACCTCTCCACCCACCCACCCTGATGTTATCCCATACACCACTTCTCCATCCATCCTGATATTATCCCATACACCAGTTCTTCACCCGTCCACCCCGATCCTCTCCCGCACTGACCAGTGTTAATGTCCACATCGGTCAGGCTCCAGAACAACGCTACGCGACAAAATATTCAATCAGACCCGAGGGTTTATTCAATCAGCCTCACTAGGCTCATAATCCGGGCCGATTACCGCGCCACCTCGCGACACGACAGGGGAATGATATATAGAGACATCGAACACTGGGCACAACACGGACTGAGCAACGACCGGCAGTCCCGTACTCTCCCCCCCCTTACCCTCCCTAACTCCACAGTCCATACTGATCCAATCCCTGACTTGTGTGAGCAAGAAATTGGGAATACGCTTAAATGAAGATAACAATTTTTAATAATTTTTAATGCCCTAGTCTGTAAAGGGCCCTGGGCTAAAAAATAAGATAAAAGAGACTTTATTTAATTAAAAGTTTAAAATAAAGAAGCGATTAAAATAATTCCTCTACACTCTGGGAAGCCGCATTAGCCAAAGTGCCACTGAAACAGACTGCATTGAATCGCTGGAGATCAATAGACAGTCGCTGCCAATTATTAATGATTATAGTTATTATTATTGTTATTATTGTTTTTTATTTTGTTAAGTTTTTTATTAGATTTCTTGTTTTCGTAGTTTTTGTTGCTAAAATACAGTAGTATAGAGGTACAGAATAGGATTGAAGATAGCATTCGTGTCAGGGGATAATTATAGGGTTCAGTTTATTAAACAAGAAAGACTGTACATTCAGTAAGATTTTCCTCGGATTGGTATTCGCTATTCCAATTGCAATTTCTGATAAAATTCTTTTTTTTGCCCTTTTTGTCGACACAGTTTTTTTAGACAAATTACAAGCTGCTAAATTAGGTTGTTTCATTAATTATAACTGTTAAAATAGTTTTATGTATGCAGATGATCTAATTTTGAGTATCTCTGTCACTGATCTTCAGAAATTATTTAACATTTGTGACATGGCTTTTGCAGAGTTAGATTTACCTATAAATGTATCGAAATGTCACTGTATGCGCATCGGTCCTAGACACAATTTTCAGTGTAAGCCATTGCAAATTAATGATACTGGTATTAGTTGGGTAGATAGTATAAAGTATTTGAGAATAAATATTTTAAGAGCTACATCTTTTAAATGTGATTGGAAAGACAATAAATTGTAATTTTACACTTCAGTAAACACTCTACTGGGGAGACTTGGAACAAAGGTGCACATTGATGTTTTATTAAAATTAATATTCGCTCAGGCGGTTCCGATCTTACTTTATGATATTACGGCCTCTGGTTTGTCCTTTTCTGAATTAAAAGACTTTACTTACGTATATAACAGCATTTTCTTTAAAACATTTAAATCTTATAATAGAAATGTTATACTGTCAATGTTATTGTTATAATGTTATAATGTCAATAAATGTTATAATGTCAATGGTATTGTGGTTTCTGGACATTTGAAATATTATTTGATTTTCATAGGTATAACTTTTTGAGTAAATTAATTGCCTGTAATCAGTTAAATGATAAAATATAAGTAGACAATTCTGACTATTTTGATACAAAGTTATAAAAAATAAATATGCACTCCAGCCAAAAGATTCACCAGCTATGACTCGGTGTAGGTGTTGGTCATATTTTGAAAGTCTGGTTTTAAACACTGAATAGGTAAATTTTGATTTAAATAATTATCTATTTAGTAAGAATATTAGTTCTATTGAGTTTTATTTTTTGATGACAAGGTATATCTTTATGTTGTATCTATAGGTGATAATAATAATAATAATAATAATAATAGTAATAATAACAACAACAATTATAGTGCTACTGTCATCAATGACAACATCGAGCACTATTGAGACAAAATCAAGCCGGCGAGCAAATAGATGGTTCAAAACGATGCAAATTCCAAAATCCAAATAATCAGTCCAAAGTACAGGGTATTAAAGAAAAGGAGGTTTAGGCGCAGGTCGCTGCTCATGAACACCGCATGGAAATGAGAGATGGAAAAGATAGGTCTTCAACTGCCTATGGAACTGATCCTAGGAAAGCAAAGGCCGATGTGCTTCAAATGAAGATTTCCGAAGATTAGATGGAAGAGAATTCCAGATCTGCGGTGCAGCATGCTGGAAAGAATGATTAGATAGCTTAGAGCGCGAAGGTAAGCTAGGTCTCACAAGAGTAATTAATTTAGAAGACCGAGTAACAGCAGGCTGCATCACTTCAATCAAGTGAGACATACAAGGTTGTCCAGGGATGGTGATGGACTTATAGGTTAACGAAGCTGTTTTGTAAATGATTCGCTCTTTAATCTTTAGCCAGTGCAAAGACTTTAAAATGGGCGTAACATGTGAGTACTTGGAACTACAAAGAATTGCTCGCGCAAGAGAATTCTGAACAAACTGCAATCGATCAATCTCACAGCCAGGGAGTTTCAAAAACAGGGAATTGCAGTAGTCCAATTTCGATTGCACAATAGCAGCACCAATTTTAGCAGCTGTCTCACGTGACAAATATGGACGTATTCGACGAAGATCTCGGATATGAAAGAAACATGCTTGTGAAGTTTTAGTTATGTGTTCGTGGAAGGTTAGGTGTTTAACAAGGATAACACCGAGATTTCTCACAGAAGAAACAGGTGTTATTGCAATATCCGAAGATAACGTAAGAGTTTTCCAGATTCAGCTTCAGAAGCTGTTGAGGTGTCCCAACCAACAAGAATTCAGTCTTAGATGGATTAAGTGCCAAAAAATTAGCAGACATCCAAGAGGATATAGACTGAAAACTTTGTTGCAGGATGGTTTCAGCATCAGAGTAAGAGTTAAGGGTGAAACAAGTGTACATTTGAGTGTCATCAGCATATAGTTCATGATCAATAGAATGAGAAGAGATCAGTGAGCTTAAGGGTGTTGTATATAGGTTGAAGAGGATAAGACCAAGAACGGAGCTTTGAGGCACACCATACTTTAAGTGAGAAGGTGAAGAGACGTACTCCATCACTTTCACACTAAAAGAACGATCCTTCAGATAGGAGGAAAACCAATCAAGAACAGTTCCACGAATACCGAACCAGGAAGAAAGACGTTCCAGAAGAATATTGTGATCAACGGTATCAAAAGCGGCCGAAAGATCAAGCATACATCATCCGTAAGCGTTGTGGCACATGGCATTAACAATAGATAGCAACCAGCTAGAAGCAGCACCGTTTCCAGTTGAACGATGCATCGTATAGCACTGATTCTTATTAATAGATCATGCAAGAGAGATGAGTAGAAAGCCTCTGAAGAACAATTCTTTCAGTGAGTTTAGATATGTATGACAGATTAGATATAGGCCTGTAATTCGACAATAATTCCTTATCCAGTGTGGGCTTTTTAAGCAATGGAGTAATAACTGCATGCTTAAAAGCGCAAGGAAAAATGCCAGTAGAGAGAGAGAGAGAGAGAGAGAGAGAGAGAGAGAGAAAGAGAGATTAACAATCAATGTTAATACAGGAGCAAGTATGTGAATACACTTCTTTAAAAGAGAGATTGGGATAGGGTCCAAGTCACAAAGTTTGGTTGGAGAGTCTAAAACTAATTTAGTAATCTCTTCAATTGTAACTGGCGTGAAATTAGAAAGCTCATCCTTGGAATGAGTCTGAACTGGAGTATGAGGAGTAGTGTTAGGAGCTGGAGAGATAGATGCTCTAAGATTGCTTATCTTATCACTAAAGTAAGTGGAAAATTGTTAAGGAAGTGACTCAGCAGGAGTAGAAGGGAGAGAAGGAGGAATAGATCTATGCAAAAGATCATTAACAGTTTTCCATAATCTCTTGACATTCACAGCCTTACTGACCAAAGAGGAGTAGTAATCTTTCTTAGCATTAGCAATAGCAGTACGATAAATCTTGTGTTGCAAATTAGAAACAGTTTTCCAAAAATCGGAATGGGTATGACGCCACTTTCTTTCAGCTCTACAGCATGCAGCCTTTAGCTTTCTCAGATCAGAGGTGTACCAAGGGTTAGATTTCTTAAGGTTTTTGGTAGTTAGAGGTGCATGCTTATCAAGTAGAGATGAAAGAGTAGTGTTATACTGTTTTACTAATTCATCAAGATCATTAGACGGAGACTTGATCAAAGTCGAGTTTTCAAGATCAGAACAAAAGAGGTCAAGATCAATATTATTAATATACCTAAATGAAACAGTAGCTGAATTTTTAATAGTATCTGGCTTAACATGATTATAAGTAAATACAAAAGGAAAATGGTCAGACGGCGGCGAGTGAGATAAAATATTAACACTTAAAGGATCAACAGCAGAGAGACTTGGTGTAATACCAACATCAAGTGTATGATTGTCAATATGAATAGCAATATTCACATGTTGAACAGCATTACAAGAGGACACCAAAGTATTAAACTGCTGAGTTAAGGGATGATCAAGAGGATTATCAAGGTGAATATTGAGGTAACCTGTAATCACAAAGTCTGATTTAGAAATTGTAAGGAAGGAAAGTAGGGCAGAAAACTCAGATAAAAAGAGAAAGAAAGGTTTGGCATAGGTGGAGGAAGATGGTGGTCGATACACTGCAACAACATGCAGAGTACCTGTGCCAAATTTTCCAGTGACTGAAATTGCTTCAAATGAAGAAAATTTATGACAGTCATTGCTAAGAAGGGTAAAGGGCTTCCTTAGCAGAAGAGCAACTCCACCACCCTTAGCACCAGATATCCTAGAGTCACGATTTGCTATAAACAAATCATAACCTGGAGGAAGAATAGCCATTAGTTCAGAAGGAGTTGTTATAGAGGAAAGCCAAGTTTCACTGAGCAAAACAGTCAAACTTGTGATTCTCCGCCAAATTATGCAAAGCAATGATGTGGTCGGAGTTAGAGAGATTTATACTTGTTTGTTGTCTGTTTTCGTTTTTGTTTACTGCCATGACTTTGGTGAAATAAAAATTAAATATAAACTCTGTGAATGTGAGTTGTGGTTGTTATGATTGATATGACTGTTATGATATATATATATATATATATATATATAATATTATATATATATATATATACATGTATATCATAACAGCCATATATTCAATACTGTACATGTATCTGTGAATTTCTCAACATCTGCATTACCGTGAAAAAGATTTCAATTTTTTAAATAATGTCAGAAATTCTCAGAACTTTCCATTAAAGTGTCGTGACCAAGTATTTTTAAAATCAACAGTTAATGTCGTTATCAAAGCTCAATACATGTACTTTGTATCGGCTAATAACCTTATGTAAATTAAATTATCAATAAGCTAAAACGAAAAACTTAACGGTTTTCGGAGAAAATACTTTTTATAAAGACGTAAAATCTCGAGTGTCGAAGAATATTTTTTTAATATTGGACAATAATGAAATTGAAAGGTTGTTCAGTCAATGAAAGCCGTGTTTCATACAGAGAATTCCAGAAATTATTATCTTAAACTTCAGCTAATAGGCCCATATTCAACTATTACTTGAATGAAAACCAAATGAACAGTTACTAAATTGCATGGCTACCATAATAGCAGACCATAATTAGTACACAAATTTTGGTTTTTTTCTGCTACTGACTGTAATACTTCACTTTTAGGGTCTTATGGCAGCCCTCTTCTTCTTGATTGTTGTGTTTATTTGCTAATTAAATACGTTTGTATTTAGTATTATAGTGACAAGATAAGCACTTAAAAAGTTTGAAGGTAAAAACAGCTTTTTAATTTGTTAAAGCTAATGAAAACGACCCATCATTAAGCAGTACTTCAACAAAAAATACAAGAGCAGGGTTATTTTTTCTTGAACTTTGATGATTGTATACTAAATGTTTTTTATTTGTCCGAACACGTGTCATTTTGAGATTTTTTTATTTGGCACGAATTACAGATTCATATAAAATCACCAGCCTTTGATAAGTGGTAGAGATCTAAATTTATATGGCAGGATCTGACGCTAACGTGAACGAGATAAGCTATTTCACCTGCCAATCGTCGACTAAAGCCGAACAGACAGGCATCAAATTGAACCTGTCGCTTAGACCTAGCATATTGCTTTCGTCAACATTATTGAGAAAACTCGTCATTAAAAAATCGTCGAGTTTTTAAGATATGACCTTGATAAAAGATTCTGTATGAACATTACAGAATTGTCAAATTAAATGGCTAGTCACGTATTGCGTTATTTTAGTTCATAGCTTAGTCCTGCTATCTTTGAAACAGCTGAGAGTAGTTGATGAACATGTATGTACATAAATTTTGTTATATATTTTAAGTTAATTAGAAAATAAAATTAGTGAACGAACATTAAGTATCACCCAAGACTGCCGTTTCATATTCCATGCGATTTATTGTATATATTCCTGGTATGTCATTAGTTTCGTATTTTTAAGAATAAGGAAATTACGAAATTTTCTCGACAAACTCTCGATGCTGCACTTCAGGTGCTCTTATCTCAAAACGTGGTGGCAGAGTTACTTCTATACAACTTTAGAGATAAGTTTAAACTGTGTCCGTCCCACTAGTATAATATCAGAGAAAGTCACGCTAAGTTTCGAATGCATGACAATTTGCTTAATTAACAGAAAACCCTAACGTTCTATCAATTCGGCCACCTGCTTCTAAGAGCGCTCAGTTATATAAGAATATAACTTGCAAAGTGACTGTATGATTTTGCTTGGTATTTTCTCAAACAAATTGAAATTTAATGTAGACGGTCAACAGGGAGCTAGAGCAGAACCGGTTGGGCAAACATTTGAAGAGCGACGGAGCATGTAAACGTGATATAGAGCTCCAGACACGCTATCCGGGCACAATATGTGAAGAGGGGAGATGAGAAGAGAAGGTGGGAATAGCCTGACGGGAAGAATAGGGGGGTTGACGGACGTTGAATGGATCAATGGAGAGCATGGATGTCAATCACAAAGAATGATTCCCCCTCCAGGTTCCACAGATCAAACTTTAGGGAATATACATGTACGTCAAGATCAAGTCTAAATTTGTAGATCGAAGCCTATCGGGATTGTTTCAAGCATTAAGTAACATTTAAACAGTGCGTCTAATACTGACACCGATGTATGGAACCTCCGATTTCAGATATTTTCATTTATGAACTTAATATTTAATCAATCCTTGCATACTGAAATTTTTATTGCTTTGTATAAAATTAAAGAATGTGTGCTTCTTTCAGTAGAAATAAACTAGCCTCTGGACAGGTACATGTAGGCTATGAATGGACAAGCTAATCTTACACAAAATACACGTTACAATATGGAGATTTTTTTTTTGCTCAGGATGCCGATTTTGAATAAAATGAAATAAATTAATTTCAGATAAAAAAATAATTTTCCCATATATAAACTATTCTAATTCTTAAGTAATTTTAAAGTACCAGTACGCTGCTTTAACTAATAAGTTAATTACTTAAAGCCTTTGCAACTAGTGGCAACAAATTTGTTCTGACTTAATTACAAATAAATACAGTCCTGGTAAAATGAATGTGTTCGAAATGTTCTTTAAAACTTTATTGTTAAAGAAACGTATTTGCCTTTAGATTCATTACAGCTCCAGAATATGGAGACAGAAATTTCGTCATTTCTGCAAATTACATTACGAATAAACTTCAACTTTTGCAGTTTAATTTCGGTACACTCCCATCCATCTATCTCTCTCCCACCTTCATCCATTCATATATTCCAGGCGGCTATCTCTGTTCCATTGACATCCATCAGATCCCGGAGTGAGTCCGGCAGTTAGACGAGTCCCATGAGGTCCGGTGCTCGTTCACACGTCCATCCATCCCTGATCGGTGAGATCTTCTATTATACTCCTTCATATCACTATCTGATGTATTTTCATTGATGATGTTATTTTCATTGCGTACGGTTATGGTGCATTATATGCATGAGTTTATTTGAAGCGCAGGCAACAGATGCAAATAGCACCTAACAGTTATTTATCCGGCTTTCCCTATGTGACTGTTTTGTGCAAAAACGTATGATTTTGAAAAATGACTTATATTTGTTATAATAAAAAATATTATCGACATTCCTATAACCGTAAAATGCAGATCAATTCCTTCTCCGGACCAAAAAATGTGAAAAAATTTACATAATTATAAGTGAGATTGCTTATTATTCTCATCCAGCATCTTTGCTTTTTGGAACTGATGAAACACATACCACAGTGCTCGGTGTCATCATTAACTTCTTGATATGAATATAAAACCCAACCACTAATATAAGAGAGACCTATTGGATAATACTGCGTTTAGATCAGCGAAGAACTTATTAGACCACTAGGCAAAATATAATTTTCTACTGGTTACCAGTAGAAATAGTGCTCATATAGCGACTAAATTAATTAAATACAATATTAGAAACGCACGGTCTTTTCATGCCTATCAAACTTATAGAAATAAAGACATAAAAATTTATGTATTAGATATAGTTTTAGCAACCACGTGCATGGATGAAATTATGTTTTTCTCTAGTTTCCCGATTATATTAATACAGAAATTGTGTCTAAACTTTTTATTAAAAATTGACCACTGCAGGAGAATACAATCAATGCTATTGAAATATATCAGCAAGTTTCTTCTAATACAAAATTCAAAGTGCAGTTTCAGATCATCAAAATCCTCGAGGAATTTGTATGAGTCCATCTTGAAATATTCCGGGAATTTCGAAAGAATCTAATCCCACAAGAATTGGCCTACGGAGATGGACGTATAGAGCAGGGCGGGCTTAAGATTTTGATCGACATAACTGCGAGGGTTTGTTTGCCATCTCTGTTTCGTTTTACTGGAAGGTCTTCAAATAGCAATGAAATGTCTGAAAATCGGGCTATTTAGCGTTAGCACTCTCAGTGATTAAGCTTGTCTTTACCGTATAAATCAAAGAAGCTATAGTTTATGATCAAATATTTGGAAACCTAGGAGGATGGCTATCTACAATGTGTTGACTGACCAATGGTTTTCCTCCATGTCTTAGCACCTAACTCTGAAGAGAAACTTAATTATAATTCATTTAGTCAAGTTCCCACACCCATAAAATGTATTTAAGTTCCTATCACTTATTGCAAATGAAATTGTTCCAACCGATTAATATAAGATCCTTGAGCAGAGGAGAGGGGTATAGAGGGCCAAGGGGAGTGGATGAGCATTAGCAGTGTTTTTATCAGTTGCACTGGGCACCAGTCGCACAGTGATGAGCCTAATTGTATTGTTTCAGCAGAATTTTCCTACTTGAGCTCCGCAATTCCACGCTAAATATTGTAGTACAAGGTTTTTAGCTTTCATGTGATTTGTTGATGATAGTGGACGCTGTTCTAAAAACTGCCAATAGTTATTACGACTTTTAAATGACACCTTCCGAGATCGAATATTTAAGTGACTTGTTAAATATATTGTTAGCTGGTAAAGCTTGTAAAGCTAATGCTAACGTCAGTTTCATCACTCGAAAGCGATGTCAGTGACGGGCGAACCCAGGATTTGAACCACGCACATACTGATCACTGTAACGTTAACGTAGTGGCCTTGTAACAGCAAACAATCGTATCTAAGTGAAAATTAACAGATTTCTGAATGAGTAAACATTAATGAAACAAATGATTTTTCGGACAGTTAAATCTTTTAAATCAGCTTTTTTGCTTCCTGGTAATTATAATTTACAAAAACGTTTAATTTTCAGTCAGACTTCAACTATATGATATGTACCGTTGATATACAATACCGAAATCGGGAAAAATCGCTGGATTAAAATTTACTTTAAATTAAAATGTACATTCTAGAAAAATATATCAAATACTGCTTATCATATTCTCTCTCTCACTCTTTCAGTTTTCAGTCTAACTATAGATCCATGCCATATAACTCTTCACATCAGTTCTAGCCTCAGCATTCTTTTAAATCTTCATCTAGCGAATTTGTTTTTAATTTAAATAATTTAAGCCAAAAACCCATCTCTTTCCGCCATAGGTCTAAATTTTGACCCGCTTGCCTTGGATCGTGAACTTGCACTGTTTTGATCTCGCTTTCTCCTTTGGTCTTTGCATTCTCAGTCGTTATCATGTGGCGCTTTGGTGTCTGTTGGTGCACAGTCTACAAGAGACGTCCCTGGCATTGCCCTATATTTTATTCGTTTTATTTATTTATTTATTTTATTTTATTTATTTATTGGTTCAAATCAAAATTATATACTTTCAGCAGCAGTATCCTCTAAACAAGTTCATTTCTCGCGAACAAAGCTAAAATTTAGATTTAAAGCTTCTCTGAGATATTGCTCGAAACCAGTCGATGATAGTCTGTTACTCTGATATGTCCTTATTGACTCCAGAAAATCTAGTCAATTTTATGGAGATGCAGTTCTAAATATTTGACAAAGTATATTATAAAAAGCAGCTAGTTTCACTAATCGATATTCAGAGCTCTTCGAATGTTAATTATACATGTTATAGAAAAAGTTTAACGCGCAATTGGAGACATAGGCCTACTGCAGTTTGAGTGCGAACTATAGTTCTAGGAAAATTAGAGTATACTGTACATTTGATAATGCACAATTAATAGAGAGAGAATCATTAGAAACACCAGTATAATTTAGATTATAGAAATATATGAAGATAGTTACAGAGTAAAGAACTGAGCCGGTGGCAGGTTAGAAAGTTGTACGTCAGCGGATCACTAGGTGCTGGGTTCAAATCCAGTACTCGTCTCGTAGCAGTAAGCGAGCCACCGAGAACGAATCTGACGCTTAACTTGGAGTTTTAACTTTTTAGTAGGGAAACCTTTAAAGTCTTAGTACAGGTGATAAAGTGGCTGATAAGTAAGAGATAAAAGAGAAATTATCACACAAGAAAGCGTCACTGTAATGTTTACCTATTTGCGAAGAGGAAATAATCTCTTTGCTGTTCGATGCAGGTTCCTTTGGTGGTAACGAATCCATCTCGTATGATCACATTTCCAAGACGACTTTGAAAGTAGCGGCCCTTCCAGCCTGGTGGAAATCTGCATCTCAATCCTATACTCAACACAAGTAATACATTTTAAGTTAAATTGTTTTCTATCTTTTAAATGTAACATTTAATAATGGACTTTATAGAGATCTATATGTGATCCATCAATGAAATAACTATCAGAATCAATATACCAACTAAGTTACAATTATCAAAACTTTGAGTCCATTTTGTTGTGAAAGATGAAAGAAATAAGCCCACGGATTGCACTGATTCTGAATAGATAAGTAGGATTGCACATAGAACTTAGAATTGTAACTTTTAAAGTACAAAGAAAACTTTTATACTCATATAGAAATTTGTTAATGAATACATAACATTTCATTATACATGTATAACTAATAAATGTAATCCTATATGAGGTCGGTAGGTTTATGATAGTATTGAGATTATATAAAAGAACTTGAAGAGTTGCGTGCGATTTGGAACAATGACTATAAATTGTCAGGCGTCATATGGAGCTTTCATTACTGCTCAAAATTAGATCAACAGAATTCGCTTATTACACCGCACGCCACGAGTCCACTGCATTTTCTCTCATTAGTCTTATTATGTTGGTAACGTAATGAGCATGCATTAAAGACTACGTGGAAAGCCAGAATTCAATCTGACGGCGGATGCATTGCATCACGTAGCTCAGATTGAATTTAGTTTCGTATTATATGCTTCAGTACGTGCGAGAAATGCGAAACTAACGAAATCGGAGAGTTAGAGCGGATAGAAATTAGCGAACTACGAAAATCAAGTTTAGCTGGCGGTCCCTGATGATTGCCATTAGACGAGGTAGGAATCGTTGAGTCCGGAGGCTGGAGAGAGTCCCAGTTTAGCTCACGGGATACTCCGGGACCTTCCTGAGAGAGAAAAAACCTGGAGCAAGTGGAACTGTCGTCGTCTTACTTTATCGTACAATTCATTTTTCTTCTGGAGACAGTACTACTAAGAATGGATAAAAGTTAAAACTTAACTTAAATATAAATCCTAACTTAACGTCTGTTTCCTGTCTCGTAAGCATATCAGTGACGGAATGAGCACTGAATTTAATTTTGTACCCTACCTATTCCTTTGCAGGACATCTAAAGGGTCTTGATACTTGTTTAGTTCATTTTCTTCAACATCAATTTATTATTTTGTTCAAGTGCACTCAAAAGGCAAGTCCTTTAATGTCACGTATATCTATTGTCAGATTTTGTCTTGAAGCTCATTTGAAAACACAACTATATTAACTAAAACGTTGATTCCATCACGCATTCTATGCCACATAACGAATTCTTAGTGTTGGTTTTTCTTCAACAGAATCTGATATTTTGAGTACCAGAATGCATTGCCGTACGAGTGTTCTCTACTCTCTGCCGAGTTTGTGTAAGAGCCCTCGAGCCACCTATATTAATGCTACCGTTGAAATCTACCAATTAATACTACAAAAAGTAAACGCGCTTTATAGTGAAATTATCAACCATGTTGGCATCTACCACTTTAATGCAGCATGTTTAACCATTAGGCTATTTGGTCAATTCTCATGTTATGTGAATGTCTGAGATTTTACTCTCAGTTCAGCTCGGCCGAGAATCGAATCAAACCCACGAGAGTTAAATTCACATTCACCTCAGGATCGCCATCTAAACCTTTATGGCCTTACCTGACTCCTCTAACCACTACGCTACTGAGACATTCAATTATTAACGGTCTAAGAACATGCATAATCCGTCTTGTGGGCTAACCAATCATTAGTTTGTTCAATTATTAACTCTAAAGTTTGCTCCTTAGACTATCGTGGCGCCGATGATGATGTTAATGGCTTAGTTAATTGAAGCTGAATCACTTCATTGAGATACAGGAGTGTGACTCTTACCGCAAGGGATTTCCTAAAGAAGTTAATTAGTTCTACAAAATCATAGAGATCTCATCACGGTAGATACTGAATTGGAAGAAGCTGCACCAATTTGTTTTAAATATTATTCTAAGATATTCTGGTATACATGTATATTCATGTTTTATGCTGCGTAAGGCAATAAGAGTGATTAGTTACTCTTCATCTGTTTAATTCAAATATTGCTAGCATGAAATTTTATACTGAGTTTAGTATCTGCAGAATAGTTCAGCTTCTCCGGCAAATAAGTTCGGTCATTATCAGTATACAAGTCTACAATTTTTATTTAGACGCAATAGTAATCAACTTAATAGTTCGTTTTCAAAATATACCGAATGTAGCTCACACTGAGACCAACTCCCGGCTACGGTGGATGTCGAGGGCATTGCGCCCTTAATTACCGAAATTTATAATTAATGTATATCTCCATTTAATCTAATTGATCTCTACTAATGTGAAAAGTTTTGCACGAAGTGCGTAAAAATTATTCAGGTTGTTAAATTGTTCAAATAGATCTCAAAGCATAGAAATTCTTGTTGGAAATCCTTTAATTTCTAAGCGAAACCAAATCAATCAAGATCAATCGTTGTAATATTTAGCGATCGAAACAAGAGAAAATTTTTGGATCCTGCAAAATTTCCTCGATTGAAGACACAGCTTGTAGACTCTGTAAAGGAGTTAAGAGCGCGGGGGTTAATGCCCATTTTATAGCACAGAGGGAGCGCTGGGGGCAGCAGAAATCGAGCGAAAACTTCATTAGAGACTCGAGCTATGGGGCCGTGGTACAAAGACCCCCTCCTCCCTTGCCTGAGCCCTGAATTCTAATCGATTTAGTTCACACAGTTGTTCCTCTGTCCGAGATAATACTGAGCGCATACAACGAGAACCAAAGCAGAATCTCAATACCGGCCCAAGGGTTAAATATTAAGCTATTTTAATCGAATCTGTACATAGTTAATCTAGCGTGTGATCTATGGCATAAATAAATGGTTCCTCGTTGCTAATTCCTTATTTGGAAGCATCTGATAGAGCGGTCATTTCATACTAACTGAGTTCTATCTTTGTACCGCAGAGCAGAGGCTGATATGAAATACTTTCATTAGTACTTTCAAAATTGTAAAAATAAAATTAAACTTAAATATAATTATTGCCTTAAAATGTTATTTCAAGATTCCTTTTTGATCTTCGCAATCAAACAATACGGATTTAATGTGCGGCTGTTTATACCTACGAAGAAGACGTCAAAATCTTCAATAGATCCGTTAAAACATTTCAGCCCGTTTGCATGTGCGCTTTTCACTAATTTCTATTTATGAAGCGTTATGTATCCCATTGTCTCAAACGAACCTATATACATTCACTCTGCAAGCATTGCGAACCGGTATAGGATTATTCTACCAGATATATGAATTATATTAACTTTTTAAAATTTATTTTTTATACTTTATTTATTTCATTTATTTTATTTATTTCATTTATTTATTTACACTCCTTATCAATAAAGCAAACTTAAGTTCTTCAAGCTAATGTTTGCACATTAAGGTTACTAAAAACACGATGTTGTGATTGCTTGATTGATTGATGCTTTGATTGGTAAATTGGACGTTTGCGTAATCTAGCCAGTAAAATAGATCTAAAAGTAACAGAATAGAGTGAAAGTGGTATGGAGGAAAGCGTGATATTAAAGAAGGAGAAGTAGTAAGAGAGAGAGAGAGAGAGAGGAAATCTACACAGAGCGCAACCTGCGCAACCTGCGTGATCGAGGGATATAGATGGTTGGTGATTGAGATGGAGCAGGGATCGGTAGGTATAGGGATTCAGGCGATGGGGGCATCAGCCGGGAAATAAGGACTGGAGAATGGAAAGGAAATGTTAAGGTCGTTAGGATGGAATAAAATACAGAAAAAATATTCAGCTATAAAGAAATATCAAGAGAGATTCACATTGCAAAAATAGCTTGATTAGATTTAAATTAGAATATATCGTCTCAATACTTGTATATTCTGGATAATCAGCAAACTACTTCTGTTTGTAAATGTTTTAGAATTGATACAAGTTTTTGGTGATCAATTTTAGAGATCCAGGCCAAAAATTAATCGGTTAATCTTCAAAGAAAACTGGTTTTCGATAGAATCAACAAATACAACAGAAAATGAAATCATCATCAGCATCACCGGCAACATCATTCAGATAACAACAGCAACAAGCAACATCATCATCATCTGTAAGATAACAACAACAGCATATCACCATCATCAACATCAATCAGAAAACAACAACAACAACATATCAACATCGTAACATCAATCAGACAACAACAACAGATCAACATCATCAACATCAGTCAGATAACTCCAAAAAGAATTTAGTTCAATTCAAACATTCTGAGCAATAGTTTCTAACAAAATACGTAAGTCGTCTTATTGTGCGATATTTAATCCTCTTTTTGTCTTTTTACAGGGAGATCAAAACTAGAAATATAATCTTATTTAATCTCCAGTACTTAAAATAAATTAATGTCATATTTTTAATTCTAATCAGTACATTTGCTATGGATAAGCACAAATAGTTAATTCAGTATTATCAAACCATCCAGCCTTACTGAAAAATTCAATATTTCTCAACAACGCCATTTTGTAAATCTGAGCGAAACATCAATTGGATTTCACCGCATAAGGTCAGAGCCGTGATGCTTATTCACTTTGTCTCACGCAATACACTTTCTGTTAAGCCGCACAAAGGTTTGTGGACAGAAAAAGCTTCCGTGCTGCAATTCCATTGCGAAATAATGTTAAGAAAATGCTTTGAAAACATTTGATTTATAATCATCTGTTTTTCATTTGTCAATAGGAATATCCTGACCTTCAGAGATTACAGGAACTACTTATATTCTAAATTCATAATCATCTTCCCTTGAATCCCAGTTTAGCAATGGTCGGATTTTAGAAAAACAAAGTAATTTCTGGAGCCTAAGCGCTTACTAACCGAATGCCCTTTCCGGCGTTCGTTTGAATCTTAGTGCTTTGAAGCCTTTTACGATACGTGCAGTCTACCAGTGATCTATTTTTCAGCAACCCGGGTAAACAGGCAGTGTCAAATAACCATTATAAATCAGAGGCTAGCGTTCTACATAATATTATACCTCAAATTTACTGTCACCAACGGTCTTGCAGGCATTCGAAAAAGTGATGTCTTGTTTGTCAGGCAACCTTGCTACTAACTGTTTTATCATCCGGATTTCAAGCGTTATTTAAAATAAGCCTTCAGTACAAAGCTCTCAGACTACTGGATTATAAGTTCTCGCTCAGAAGAATTTAGCTCGCGGTCAGGTCTAATGCACAAATTTCTACTCAGCAGCGAATATCACTCTATAAACACTCCATATTCAGTTAGATGCATTCACAAATAAATGTTATTGCAAATTGATACCATCACTAGGGGATAAACATTTAGCCAATTAAATTTAGCCCATATTTTTCAACATGTGCAAAGACACATGTTGGATTTTACAATAGTTTAGGGATTATATAATGCCGTCTTCAAAACATATTGCATGAGCATCAAGCATAGAATTTCTCCGAGCTTTTTACAACTTACAGTTTACTTGCTACAGTATTTAACTTTCAGTAGGCGGCAAATATTACTTATTTTTTATATATTTCTCATCCTATACATTTGATTCGCTTCCAATCAATGTTATTCACCATAGGAAGCTTCTTCGCCAGTTCACAGCTCATTTTTACTTAGAAGGAATACCAAACTGCACCTGATAATGGTATAGTTAGCCTACTTTTATCACTTAAAATAGGTCTTCCTTTGCGCATTCTACCGAAACATGCTGCGCAATTTAGAACGAAGTTTATACTCTATTTCACTTGTGTGTTATTTGATACAATTATATCTGAGATGTCGCAGTTTATTCGCATCGAGAGCGGCTCTGATCTAATTGTCAGGCTGGAATGGCGAGTTAGCCTGCGGTGAAATTACTCACAGACAACGCCCACCGGGATTTCATGGATACAATCTTAAAAATTTAATTAACCGGTTATGCTATTTGTATGTTGCTAATACACGGCTGCTTGCCGTAATAAGCACCTACGAACCAGAGTTCTATTTCAGATAACATGTTAATTTATAATTTAACCGCGGATAGTTTGTCAGGAATTTATAATTTTCGAAAAATAAAGTTTCTGCATTTATCAGATTAATATTAGTCTCTTAGATCACTTGCCTAGCGAATGTGTCTTTGAAATTGAGGAATTAAAATCAATTACACTAAATACATTACAACCCACTCAGGCCAAAAGGTTGAGATAGGATAAAACAAATTTATTATTATTCGCCCTCTTTCCATTCATCTCCAATTAGCACATCATCATTTGGGATGAGGAATGCTTCCATCCCATGGGTGTCGTAATGTGGATTAGAGTGCCACAGGTCCTAGTAAAGGTTGTTATAGCTAAGTTATTTCGATGGTATTTCACAAGATTGCAACGGATGTTAGAAATTTGTTCTTTCTCATTGCGCTTTTGCAAAAATTTCTTTCTCGGTTGTTTCTTTGGCCTTCTTAGCTGTTTCATCGTAATTAATTTTAATCTCCTTAATTCATTAAATTTGTCTAAATTATATTTATTTCATTCTTATTTTATCTTTATTTTGTTCTTTCTAGTTTGCTTCATCTAATTTTGCCTCCTAATCTCATAATCATTTTAATACGTCGTATTTCATTAGTTAATTAGTTCACTAGATCACTCTAGTTTTCCATAATTTTTTAAAATCGTTTTAATACCAATCTGGTTCGTATTTATTCCATTCTCATTTGCTCTTTCACACGTTTTCGTTCTAATTCTTGAAACACGCTTTAATCAACAGTTATGAATCTATGTGGTACTTACAGAGTAAGCTCTATAACATGATAAACATCAGAGCATCTAGCAATATAAAAACCACTTCAGGTAGATCTGAAAACACATGCTCGTCTCACAGATACATAGTATTTCTCAATTAAGCGACATAATGTGCATTTTATAATAAGAACGACTAAAATAAGAGGCGAGTCCATCAGGAATGTTCGTAGAATTTAAACTTTCTTTGCAGTAGCCTTTAGACTTAATGGTAACTTGCAGAACCATATAAATGCACAGAAAAATTTTAGGTTACACGAAATTCTATTTTTTTAAATAATAAACTATGACATTATGGTTTAGCTATAGTCTCAGTAATCAAATGTAGCTATTATTTAAATTTAAACTGAATAAACAAAATTGCATTCAGTACGTTTTTGTAAGTGCTAATCTTGTTTGTACCAGACTTTGGAGAGTGACGAAATATAGAATATAAGGATAAACACCGAGTAAAAACTATTAATATGCTCTTTAAGAATTCAGTAGCCTACAGGCCCTACAAGTTGGAAGCCCGAGTTGAGAGAGTTATTGCATCAAAATTGATGGCCGTGGTTCTCATCTCACTCCAGTACTCAATGGCAATGATCTTAGAGATACATAAACGAACATTAAACTCAAATGTAAAGCTTTTCATAACATCGAAAATGATAAGCAATAGCTTATTTAATCCCCAGTTGATATTTTGGCTCTCATTATATGCCTGTTAGAAGTAATTGTTCAACTTAATGCTCTATAAATTTTCTTAATAAAGCAACAAATTGTATTTAATTGCGTTCTTATACTTTACCTCCAAGTCAATTAGTCTTCTTGTAGCCTACAGAGAAAATGCTTCTATAAGAACCAAATAGTTCTACTAAATCTTCATTTCCGAAACACACAATTTGTGAATTTATTTATATGAATAATATCATATGCATAAGTTCTTAATTTTCGCTGCTCATATGATGCATTTCTCTCTCTCTCTCTCTTTCTCTCTCTCTCTCTCTGAACATAATGCCGCCCAAACAACGCTCAGTGGGTGAAGAGCTCGCCGAGGCGATCAGAAGTGGGGAAATCTCAGAAGAATTGGGAAAAGTTATCGGCCCCATAGTGGCACAGTCAGTCAAGACAATGTTTTCTGAGCTAGTAAACAACCTGCTTGAGGAAAACAAGAAACTACTGATAAGATTAACAGTAGCTGAGGAGACAATCAGGCAACTAAAAACAACGCCGCCAATAGGTATCAGCATCCCTCCTCCCCTCCGTGTTCCAGAAAGGTCACCAAAAAGCAGAAGCTGGGCCGAGATAGCTGATTCACCAAATCCAGCGATTTCTGCTCAACCTATAAAATCAAGTCAACAAGTAACTAGCGTAGGTGGTACTAACGGATTTAACCGCCAGGCGAGGCCCCAATCGATCACCTACACAGGGAAGAAAACCGACAGCAAAATCAAAGCTGTGCCCAAGAAACTATCAATATTTATGGGCAGACTCCAAATCGACACAACTGAGGACGATATGAAGGATTTGCTGAAGGATAACGGTATTGCTGATTCTGTCTGCAAAAAGCTGACTGGAAAGACTAAGGACGGGCGGGAGTACAAATCTTCGGCCTTCCTTATCTCAGTCGATGTTAAATACAAGGATCTTGTTTTTAACATGGATCTGTGGCCTGACAACATCACGATCAGAGAATGGTGGTCCTCCAAACAATAGTCGACATTTCACTCTTTATAATGGCTTGTAATTTTAATGGTTTAATTAACGATGATTTTATCACTAACTCACATGTAGGCCTTTATTCACCAGAGGACTCTAACAAACTATTGAACTCTTTTAAACTTTGTAACTTTGCTATCTTTCATATCAATGTTAGAAGTCTCAATGCCAATTATTTACACTTATTAAATTTACTTGATATTTATGATTACAAATTTAATATTATTTTACTATCTGAAATATGGTCCACAAACCTGGCATATTTTGATAATATATTTCCTAACTATGTTTTTCTTTCCTTTCCGCCACTGAACCAGAGAGCCGGTGGAGTTGGTGTTTTAATTCATAAATCGATAGTTTATAATATTGTTGCCTCGTCAAATGACTACAAGTTACTAGATGATGCTGCGGAATATGTTATACTTGATGTAACTACCAGTAACGGCAAACTTCGTATATTTTTATTTTATAGACACCCAAGTAAAGCAATGCCGATTTTTATTGATTCATTGTTTGATTTACTTAAGCTGTACAAGCCAACGAAGAGAAGCATATTATGTGGTGACCTGAATATTGATTTACTAAAATATGGTTCTACTGCATGTATTGAGAGATACGTCAATGAATTATTCTCGATGAACTTTGTTCCGTTCTCTGTTATTCCGACGCATTGTGTCAATAATTCAATGAGTATTATTGACCATGTATTCTGTAATTTTGGTATTGATTGTGTGCAAGGCTGTAGAATTAAGTCATTAACAGTGGCAAGTGATGTTAGTGACCACTATGCCAACATTGTTGCTATAACTGCAAACAAGAAAAGGGTAAATTACTGTGATCGACCCACGACACGAATTTTCTGTAAAAAGGCTATAAATTCTTTTAAAAATCAACTTTCTTTTACCGATTGGACACCCATTTATAGTTCTGATCAGATAGACACGTCGGTCGCCTACCTAACTGATACCTTAACTAACGCCATTGATAACAATTTTCCGTTAGTTCTACTGTCTCGAAAAAGTTTTAAGGACAAACCATGGATATCAAAGGAATTGAAAAAACGTATCAAAATAAAAAATTCTCTCTACCTACTTTTCAAAAAAACTAAAAGTATTGAAGATGAAGATAAATATCGTGCCTATCGGAAATCAGTGGAAAAGGAATTAGAAAATTATAGAAAGATATATTTCAGCGATAAATTAAATATAAGATTTAATTCCGCTAAAAATATATGGAAAAATCTTAACGACATCACTAGCCACAAAAATAAAATAGCTAACAATTTTATTGATAGAGTTTACTCTAAAAATGGTTTTATTTATGATAAATATCAAATGGCGAATGAATTTAACAACTACTTTATCAATGTCGGTATTAACTTAGCAAATGAAATACCAAATAATTCTAATGATTACCAGTCTTACCTTCCTGAAAATTTCCCAAATTCTATATTCATATACCCAGCCATCAATAATGAAATCTTCAATATCATTCAAAGCCTAAATAAAAGTAATGCCACCGGACATGATAAAATAACTAGTAAAATACTTCAGCTCGGTGCTGAATACATTATCAACCCAATTACTTTTATTATGAATAAATCTCTAGAGCAAGGCTTCTTTCCTACAAGCTTTAAACTAGCTAAAGTAATTCCTATTTTTAAAAAGGGTTGTAATCATGATGTATCTAATTATAGACCCATTTCTCTACTTAATAACTTGAGCAAAATTTTTGAGAAAGTGATCTACAAACGCCTGGTTGATTTCTTTAATTTTAACAATACTTTATCTGACAGCCAGTTTGGTTTTAGAGAAGGCCATTCCACAATTGATGCACTTTTCAGCTGTATCAATTTACTGACAAATAAAAATGCCGAGAAAAGTAAAACTATGGGCATGTTTTTAGATTTATGTAAAGCTTTTGATACAGTCGACCATGGTATCTTGCTCTTTAAATTATCTAATTATGGTATTCGTGGTATAGCTTATAATTGGTTAAAATCATATTTGTCCGACAGACAGCAATATACTGTAATAGGAGATATACCATCTGATATAAAATATATCAGAATGGGCGTGCCCCAGGGCTCAATATTAGGACCATTGTTGTTTTTAATTTACGTTAATGACTTACAATTTGCCTGCACCAATGCCACATTAAAACTTTTTGCTGATGATTCCAATCTTTTTGTGCACGGTAGCAACCTTGAAGAACTGTACCAGGCAGCTAACCAAGCTTGCTCACAAGTTAGTCGTTGGTTTATCTGCAATCGTTTAACAATTAATTGTTCCAAGTCGGCATATATATTATTTTTTCCTACAGATGACGATAGTGCAAACATTACGGCAAATGATATGTGTGTTAAATTAAATAATTGTTCAATTGGTAAAGTTTCAATCACTAAATTTCTGGGCATTCTAATTGATGAGAACCTTACTTTTAACAATCATATCGATGCTTTAATAAGCAAGGTTAATAGCTTAAATGGTATGTTTTACAGACGAAGGGACTACATACCTCAGGGATGCCGTAAAAATCTGTATTTTTCTCTTGTTTATTCGCGCATTCAATATGGTATAGAAATTTATGGAAAAACAACCTCTAAGTTATTACAGCCTCTGCACTATTCCTGTAATAGAATTTTACGAACTCTACAAAATAAATCCAGGTTTTGTAATGTCAAAGAATTATATGCTAATTTCAATACTTTACCTGTATCTCAACTCTATATACTCTCTATAAGTAAATTAATTTATAAGTGTATTAATTTTGACGGTATTATGTCTACGGCAATTCGTGACATCATTAATTCTCTCCATCAAAATCGTTATTACAATACTAGACTGTCAAGCACTAATTATATATTTTCTAATAATAGCAAGCTTTTCTTCAAATCTTATATTTTTAATTGTGTGATGATTTGGAATAATGTTCCCTTAGAAATTCGTAATAGTAAATCTTTGAATTTATTCAACAAGAGATGCAAAAGCCATTTAATTAGTATTTTGTAATGATAAATATATCTTAATGTTGACAATTATCGTGCTATTTCTGTCTTTACTTAGGTTGCTTGCTTCAATAATTGTGATTTCATTTTTATGCCATCAATTGTTGTACAACAGTTTTTCGAACTTGCACGCCGGTTAGTCGTTACTGCTTTTTCGCTAGTAACTTTTGCTAATTTTAAATGTACATGTATGTTTGACTGTTTTTTTTTGCGTGTTTGCTGGCTGTCAACTAGATAGGGTATATATGCCCTCTTTGATGACCTTGTGATTGTATGTATACTTGTATATGTACTTCAATAAACATAGTTCTCTCTCTCTCTCTCTCTCTCTCTCTCTCTCTCTCTCTCTCTCTGTCTATACGTTCAGATAAGCTGCTGGCCCGAGGTGTACCCATATAAGGACAATAACAAGACCAAAATTACAGTGCTACTATCGTCAATGGCAATATTGAAAATTATGCAAAATAAGTCAAGCAAAATATGCAAAAATCAGAATAGTTTAAAAGCGGTGTAAATCCAAAATACATAGAATCAGTCCAAAGTTAAAGAATCCAAGGAAAGAAGGTTTACTTGCTGGTCGCAAAACGTGGATGAAAAACTGACGACCAGCACTAAATCTCTCACTTTACTACACTGATTAGATCTACTTTAAAGTCTAAAAGCCTACAATGAGAATATCACTACAAACCAACCTAAAGACATTTGATATGCATCAGATGATCGTTATATAATTTTATGCCTGAAGGTGAATAAGAACAGAGCAATTAAACATGACGTCAACTCAATTAGCTCACACAGTTTGCTCATTATTCAAGAAATAGAAAATGGCAGCGTAAATTTATAAATGAAATTGCCTCTGGAAAGACACCGATAAACTTTCACCAGTGATACGCTTTGAGAATTCATTTGACGTAGGTAAATTGCAAAGGACTTGTATTATCTAGATTTAGCAATAAGTGAATGTGTTATATATTATATAATTATGTGGCAATATGCGTCATTGATGGGAACTGCACTCTGATGCACTAGTTAAACTTTAATACTATTTGAATATTCGATTCCTTTACAATAAATTGCAATAAATGTAAATCATATATAATTTTAAATAATAAAAAGTTAATATTAAATAATACTAATGTACCTAATGAGTATATAATAATAATGTACAAATTAATTCATATTATATAATTATCATAGGTTTATCTTTTTGCATAAATCTGTAATTTCAAATGGCAGAACTGACAATTCAGAGGCTAATCATCATGACTATGTGGACTATGTAAACATTAAAAGAAAATATTCAATTGAGATTCATGACTCATTGGCCTGCATCAGGTATAAATTTAGGAATTATTTTAAAGAGATATTGACATAGCTAATACTAATGATACTTAAGAAGAGTTTGAGTTTGGTACTTTAGTTATAAATGCTTACTTTCTTTATTTTCTTTATATTGATTTCGTTTATTTTGATTTCCATTGTTTGTGTTTCTTACTGCCATGAATTTGGTGAAAATAAAGAACATATATCTATTCATATCGAAATCAATGCCAGGTAAGTGGTGTTAATGGCACTATAGACCAACAAAAGCTGGGCATACATTGGCCTACATAGAAATTAACAAAACTAGTAATATAATAATTAGAATATACAGCAAAGGAATGTATAATTATATACATGTATGTAAACACTCAAAATATTATAATTGTACCATTATTAGCGAAAAAATATGCATCGAATACTTGGCATGCATATTGTATAAACAGTGATGAAATGATTGATGAGCTAAGCTTCAGTTTTGTAATAACCAGATATGACTGATGATTGAAAATTAGTGAAGGAAAAGACAGTAACACACGTTGTCATATAATTTTGAGCTTTAGGCCTAGAGTCAAATCAAGAATACTTATGCAAGGACCGTTAATGATAACGAAAAGTATTTAAATTAAATATTAGTACGTTGCTCAAATACTATTTAATTTTGATTTGTTATTCGGCGTTAGCCATGATAAACCAATGCCGCTCAACTAATTATTTATTTATTTTATTATTTTAAACCACAACTTACCACTATGAGACAAAATAAAACAATTGACAATTGCATGTATTCATCTCTGTCGTTTCCTTCAATGTTTTATTAGCCATTTTTAATTGTTATACGGTTTGTTGCAGTGAAACTAACTGTGGTTGTCAGATTGTGATGCAACAATAGACAATAGAAGAAATCGGCCCTTGATCATTATTAAATAGGTTTAGTAGTGGTGTGTAGAAATATGAACTGCCCTAGGCATTTCATATTAATTACACACAAAGCGTTAATAATTAATAAATAATTATATTTTAGTTATTAATGATTAAGTTACAGGTATTGTAAAGGGAAGACTTGAAGGAGTAAATTTGTTGAATCAAGATGCCACACCTACGAGATCAAACGAAATACCTTGAAGCTGCAACTTTAGATTAAATATCATCTGACATCCAGTATCATATTTGTAATGACAAATAATATTATATTTTCTTCAACATTTTTTAAATTTAAAATGTCAAATAAATTTACTAGGAAATATTAATCTAATTTATACGTTGTATGTCTTAAAATATTTTAAAATACTTAATATCAATGAATATGAACTCAAATTTCGCTCACCTTCAACATCCTGAAATTTTGTAGAATAAATCTGCAACAGTATTAGAATCCATTGTGCTTGAAAATTGGCAAATATTGACAAAATGTAATTTTCCTTCATTTTCATACCCGTTGCAAACATATTGCAGATATTTGTCGCTTAACTTCTGCGGTCATGAAATGTCTTTAATTAAACCATATTAAGGTTCATCAAAAGCTCTTGAAATGTAGCAATATTGCATTGATGCAATTGCTAGTTAATCCGCTTCTCAGAAATATTTATTGTTTACCTTAAACTTATTACTTTCTTACAAATGATTTTAATTTCTCCACATCGTTGATTTATAAGCTTAATATTTGAATTTTTAATCTATAAAAGAAAATAATTATAATACATATAGGTTACTGAATGAAATTTGAACATTAAATAGCAACTTGAATACCAGTATATGTGTATGTCAACAGCAAGATAAACTTCATTCTCTACAACAAGCTGTTTGTTTAACAGGTACAAAGCAAAGTATAGCAATAATAAAACGTGAAACACATAATTATTCCTCCTTAAATAGAGTCTCTCTTAGTGCACTGCCTACTGGCAGGTCCATGGTATATAACGCCTCCACTCTTTCCTGTGTTCCGTTTTACTCTTCATATCCACATGGAAGAAGAGTTGGATAGGACACATTCTAAGGGGGGAAGGTGTATTAAGAGAGGTCATAGAAGGTAGAATAGAAGGAAAAAGAGGCAGAGGCAGGACGAGATTAGGTATGTTAGATGATTTAAAGACCTACTCATATCTGGAAATGAAGAAGAAGGCGGAAGACAGAGAAGAATGGAGGCGTTATATGCCATGGACCTACCAGTAGGCAGTTCACTGAGAGAGAGAGAGATCCACACACTCGTGTGGATCTTTAAATCATTTAACTTACATTTCTAGTCTCGATCTACTTCTGCTTCTCTTTCCTTCCATTCTACCTTCTATTACTTTCTTTAGTAAACTATCTCCCCCTTAGAGTGTGCATTTAAATTCTTCTCCCTATTTCGTGTAGGATTTATCAGCTGTTTATCTGTACCGACTCTATTCATAATTCTTAAAATAGACTATCCTACTTAATACTGAAAATCATAAATTATGATCTACAAAAAAAGCTAATGTTAACTTCAGTTTCTTAACTCGAAAGCGATGACGGGCGGGCCCAGGATTTGAACCTCGCATATACTAGCCGCGGTCGAGTATCTTACCGACATAGCCACTGGCTCCAGCCGGAAGTGCAATAATGTACATTTAAAACCTTATAGACTTTATAAAGCCAACTTGTTAGCTTAAAAGTTGTAATCTTATGTATAACCTAAAAATTATTAAACAATGAAAATTGGTAATCTACCTCTACGAAACTTCAGCTAGATTTTAATTTTGTGGAGCACACTTGGCTTCTGATTTGCATTCTTTTATTTATCACATCTCATGGTAAATCGTATCTACTCATACACGTAAGCATGAATTTGTGTGCTCTCAGTTGTAAATGTTCTTAAAACGGGCGCAAAACGGACAAACCTTGTTAAATTATCCGACCTTTTTGAAACTTTGCTTAAAAAATCAGAGAGAAAGAATTCTACCTAAGCACTAATTGAACTGAACGTATCTGCCTAAATTCCTCTTTTTAAATCAGGGCACTGCGATTGAGAAATTTAATGCACATATTATTTCTCAAGTCATACATACGTAATATTCTACTTTTATATAGAGAAGAAAAGCTAGCTGATAATTCATGACTACTAATCGTCTAATTGCTGAGCAAAGCTTGTTATAAACTGCAAACAATCGTTGCGATCGTTTGCCTCCACACAAACTCGTCTGAGACACGACACAAGCTCAGTCACCGTGCTGAGTGGAGCGAAGTTGCTCTTACTCCTTCTTGCTTTATTTTTCATTCCTTTTCTCTCTCGCTCTCTCTCTCTTTCTCTCTTACTATCTCTCTCTCCCTCTCTCTCCTAGGCTGGAGCCAGTGGCGATGTCGGTAAGATATTCCACCGCGGATCAGTAGATGGGGGGTTTAAATCCTGGATTTCCCGTCACTGACATCGCTATCGAGTGAGGAAACTGACGTTAACATTAGTTTCTCTCTCTCTCTCTCTTTCAAAATTTATCTCTCTATCTATCTCATTCTCTGTCTCTTTCGCTCTCAATCTCTCTGTTTTTCTCCCATAAGTGTATCATGATGTTGAATTACACACAGTTTGTCAGTAAGCAACACGCATAACGACGACTAAAGACAATCAAAGCTTCAAGGAAAGAACAAGTTCACTTTAAGAGAAATAATTTTGCACTATATTGCAGCGAACTGATACCTTTTAAAATATTTTGATATAAATTGATAACGATCCATAACTGGAATCTTTCGTATCAAAATATTCAGAATTTATCGACAGAAACTATTGGCTAAGACACAATTAATAATTATTAATTGTGTCTTAGCCAATAGTTTCTGTCGATAAATTATATATGAATTAATTAGATATGAATTATAATTCATACATTAAACGTTCTTCTTGTTCCATATCCTCAAATTCTGAGAGAATCGGATTTCATTTACTCACTTTTAATGTTTAGTGGTTTATTGACTAATATTACTTAGGTTTTAACAATCAATTTCGTTTGGCTAAGCAGAAAGGTGAAGGTTGGCGCTAATCTGGCAGCCTCTGTTTCAGATCAACATGATTTGTTTGCGGTAGCTAAATAGAGTTAGGTGTTAGGTGCGATATGTACTGTCCATGTCTATAACATACATGTACTATATATGTATATACTATATATACACATGTATAGTTATATATATATATATATATATATATATATATATATATATATATATATATAGTATATAAACATATATATATATATATATATATATATATATATATATATATATATATACAGTTTCAGAAACAAATAAACGCTCTCTCATTTTGTAATTCATAGTCCAGACGGTCGGACTCGAATTCTGTCAGAGTGACGGCTAGCAGGACGATGTATCTGGATCCAGTAGCGGCATCTAACGGACTATTAGATCCATTATTTGTGTCGGCTAAGATGACACTAATTGGACTCGCCTGCAGTCCCGAGTTGTCCACTTCTAGAGTCCGTCAAATGGACTCAAAACACGTCCGTATGGAGAAAAATACCGGATATAGATTGCTTGATGTTAGTCAATAGACGGAATGCCAGCATAGTAGCCTAGTCAAAGAACAAATTGCTGTTTATTGCGTATTGATTATTCTCAAACTGTCTGCAACACTGCTTAATAATTTTGCCTCAGAAAATTGTTAATACTATGACGTCAGAAATCAGCAAACAGTTCGCTGCATTACGCACGAAAAATCATCATCATATATTTAGCAGAATACACCTTTTATTCTCGGACCACTAGAGAATACATAATCGCCTGCCGCAACTAGTCACAAAGAGCGACCAACCAGAAACTAATAAGATAATGAGAAACCACCTCAGAAACTCAGAAAAGGAAGAAAAACAAACAACATCGAGGAAATGGCAAAGAATAGAGTTGTGTGGAGGAACATCATAGAGATATCTTTGGCTGGAACCAGCCCCAGGATAATCACATGACATGACATCACCTCAGAAATCATATTTGCTGAAGCTAAAGGTTGAATAAGTTTTCGTAGAGGCCTGGTCTTTCATCTTTTGCTTCTCAGGTACTATATTACTAAAAATCGTATACACAATTTGTCGCTGGGCGATAATGTTAGTCAACTTGAATGGTTCTGCTTAAGACTCTCTTTTGTTCTGAAGCTTCCTAGAGCTCTTAGCCGACGAGTCGTCAGAAATCGTTAATTCAAGCACATATCCAGCGTATAGAGGCATTACGAGTTGTCAGCAACAATAAATGTACACGAACTAAAGCGATCCTAACAGGTTGTGCTAAAGTAGCAGCAAAAGAGGCATGGAGCCCTCAACCTTTTTACATTAAACTCAAAGATGTCCATTCTCGTAAAAATACTTGTTAATAAAAATTGTAGCATTTTCTCTGTGGTTTATAGTAAAAATAATAAATTTCTAATGGGACAGAAAAATTAAATACTGTTTGCTATTTTAGTTACGCGTAGATGTATTTTTATTAATTAAATTCTGTAACCATATTAGTATCCTTATCCGATTCATATGGAATGATATAAGTGCGTATAAATTTGAATGAATATTTAAGAGTACAAATATTTTTTATATTTACGAGTACAAATAATGCTTTGCGTATAGTCCATACTTGTAAATATTTCATCCGTTCAAGTTAATATCATATACTCAAATTATAAACTTGTAAACATCAACGTTATAATCTTCCTCTTTAAACCCCAATTAAATTAGGGTCGGAATACTACTAGAAATCTTTCATTTTTATTCGTTTGAGAAATCTTTACAGCAATACATAAACTCAGAATAATGATAAGTAATAGCGGTCACTCATCCAAGGATGATGTCAGGGACGTCTCTGTCACACAAGCCCCTTGTGACCTATGTATCAAAAATGACTTGTAAGAAGGGCATAATTTATTGTACTGAAAAATGTAAATGTGGTGCCGATCCGGTGATCATTCAATATAGTAAAAATATTCCTGAATAGAATTTGATCTTGTAGATGGCCACGGGTTGAAAACAGATGATCACAGAATTTCAAGATGGCAAGCGATTGGCCTCCTTAGCCAGTACTGCAATGAGATTACTGTCAAAAATATTTTAGTGAATAATGAGCTTACAGGAGATTTAAATTATTTATTTAGGAGATTTGGATAAGGCAAATTAATTCTGAATTTTAATAAATTTAACTGAAATTAAATTGTAAAAAATATATCACATTTATTTGCATCACATTGGGTTAACACATGGATTGAGTTAGATCGGGGTGGATTGATCTGATCTGATTGATTTGATTGATCTGATTGATTGAGCTGATCTGAGAGTAAAATCTTGGACATTCACTGAACTGGTTATACGGAAAATGGACAAAATTGGCTAACGGATTAAACATGTGGTTTTAAAAGTGATAGATATCAACGTAGTTGATTATTCACTCTAATGCGTGTTTACTTTTATTGGATTTTTTCGTATTTGTGTGTTGCATTTTGTCTGTAAATAACGTCAAATAAAGGCCCCTATATATGTTGAAGACATACAGAGCATAATCATCTTTTATGATTCAATATTCTAAAATGTTTTATTCACTGTGAGCTTAGAAATTCGCGTATCATTCCATGCAGGTGTAGGAATGTGTTGCTTGAACCATATTCGGGAACACTTCACTTTTGGTATTGTTTAATAGAAATTGAAAAATTAATACTGAAAGTAAAATAGTGCTATTTTTTAGTCATTGGGTTAGGTTGCATTTACAATGAGCTGCCATAGGTGGCGTCAGCTCTTTGAGGGATTGAGCTATTAATTTTGAATCCATGGCCATTTTTGTTTGTATGTACTTTCTCTCTCTCTCTCTCTCTTAGTGCACTGCCTATTGGCAAGTACATGGCATATAACTCCTCTAAATATTTCTTTCCTCTGCCTTTCTCTTCATATCGACATGTGAATTATCTATCATATCATCCATCATCCCAAGTCTTGGTCTTCCTCTAACCTTTCTCCTTCAATTCTTACCTCAAATACCTCTTTCAGTAAACCATTCCCTCTTAGTACATGACTCATCCAGTTATATATATATGTACCTTAATCCACTGTAGTATCATAAGTTTGATAACTCAGTCGTTATCGTATCAATATTCTACTCCAGTATCTCTATATTATTTTCCACCGTGCCAACAATGCGTAAACAATATAAATCAGGTCATCCATATGTGATTGATCTATAGATCATTAAAATGAATGTTAGGCAACACTCACATAGATCAACACTTCCTTAAAAGAAACCTAGTCCATGTTGCTTAAAATTCTTTAAATCATTTAATAATTTATTAATTCGGAAAAGTTATTACACTAATTAACATTAATTAACTATTCTTCTAAATAGATATAAAATTACATTTAAATTTAAAACAAGCGTGAACATAGTACGCGGAGATAAAGAAATTAATGAACGTCGAGCAATGAAAGATTGATTAGAAAGAATTTTGCTTGTAGTCTAACAACAAAAGGTTTTTATGTCGAAGTACTGCGAATAATCTGAAAGAGCACTCCAATTACGCTCTTATTGAGTCAATTGTATTGCTCACTTCACGTCGAGCGCAATGACACTAGAAAACATTAAGCGCACGTAATTCGGTTTTCTTTAGTGGTACATGGCGTGAGCATGACTGTGTAATTATTTCCTAAAGAATCTCGCCGTCATGCGGTCGAGTTTAGAGTCTAGCGTTGCGTGGTGTATGTTTTCTGTTATCAGGAGCTAATAATAGACTTTAATATCATAATAATGAATGAAGGGAAAAAGAACAAGCAGAAGAAGAAGAAAAAGAAGAAGAATAAGATGATGATGATGATGATCATGATCATGATCATGATCATCATGATCATGATGATGATGATCATGATGATGATAATCATGATCATCATGATCATCATCATCATCATCATGATGATGATGATCATCATCATCATGATCATCATCATCATCATGATCATCATGATCATCATCATCATGATCATCATGATCATGATCATGATCATCATGATCATCATCATCATGATCATCATGATCATCATGATCATCATCATCATCATCATCATCATGATCATGATCATCATCATCATGATCATCATGATCATGATCATGATGATGATGATCATCATGATGATCATGATGATCATGATGATCATGATTATCATCATAATGGACCTAGCCCATATATTTTTATATTATACAACATTTTGAAAAGATTCGCTCTAGAAAGGTATGTACATTGTACATACTGTAGATAGTTACAGGCATTCTGAATATAACAATATATCTGCGCAAACTGTATTTTTCTAGCTATGTGTAAGATGTTATGGAATCAGATTACCTTATCAAATTTTCTGAATATCAGAATATCTGATTTTTATTAATCAGATTCTTGGTTTTCATATTTTTATAAATAGAATCAGTACAATGACATAAGCATTTTATTTCATTGTACTTCTTATTTTCATTATTATTTATAAGAAATATGACAATAATAAAAATATGATCAGTCCTTTTTTCATCAAAATCTTAATTTTTTATTGTAACGCATCGGGGATTGATCAACATGCAGATATTTTGTATCGGCACATTTGATCATATTTCGTTGTGATAACAAAAAGGCTTGTATTTATAGTTCATAACATCTGCCAATTTTTACAAGACTACATTTAAGAGAGTGCATGTTACATCTACCATATTGACAACTTTGAACGTTCACCGCCCGTGATCAGATGACTGACGGGAATGTTCAAGTAGAGATAGACATGCATGGTCGCGCAATCGCGTCTTCTCTAATTCCTCTAATCCTGATTGAGCGAAATTTTCTTCTTAAAGTGGTGACAGGCGTGTGGAAGGCACTGATCCTATCGGCGTAATTATACACAGAACCGGTTCAACGCCGGCAATATATTATCAACTAGGCTCGTCTACGTGTCAGCTGCCCGAAATGAAATTGGATTTAAAATTTCGTTAACCGATGGAGTTCCGGAAGTTCGGTAGGGGATTTAGCGGTCAGGATCTGTTGTGACATGGAGTTATAAAACTTATATTAAATCAGGTGATATAGTCAATATCCTAGGTCTTATTTCAGTATGAAATACGACATAAATGTCGCACTCTCCTACATGTAGATAACTTTATCTATAAGTTAACGTTGAACGTGAGAAATACTTTGTTACATGTTTAGATAGTGATAGAGAAAATTTGCTGAAAGTAGATAGTTTTGGTAATCTTTTTATTTACTACATGACTGAAACTTTTCAAGCTTATTTCATTATCGATTGGAAGACCGATTCCAGCGTAATATAGTGGGATTTTATTTTAATAAAGAGGAGGCAATGGAAAGGCTGGTTAGGTGAATCATTATGAAATATTTTGTGTGATGATCGAGTAAAGACCTCAGCGAAGAAAAATAGAGATCATGTCAACTAAGTATCTGCGAACTTCCAAAAGAATGGAACATTAATTAATCCTTATTAATTCCAAGAGATGAGGAATTAACCCCAAATTCTTTATCGACTTTGGCTGGGCTACTGAGAATAATTAGTTTAGGTAGAATCAAAACTTAAAATATAGGCCTATATTAGATTTATTATATCACTTTTGGTTGATCTCATTGGTGACCGAGTGAGCACGCTCGACTGATAAATATGGGGCGGCCGGCACGAAACTCACATGCTGACAGTGTCCCTTAGCAACGAAACAGACGTTAATCAAATCTTTCATGTATCATAAGAAAGATTTAATGACGATTAATAAATAGTCAACCTCAAATAGTAGACAATCGGCCATTCAGCCGGTTACCTTATTCCAAAGATTATTGAAAAGATTCTTATACAGCCATGCCTTTTGTATAACCAATACTACTATAGAAGTATACATGTATGTTTTACAATATTTTACACAAAATTGTCAAGATGGTTATAGTCAAGTTTAACATTAAATTTAAAATGATTCAGACAACTGCGACGATTGAAATAATCAAGCCTGTAGAGAGATGGCACAGGAAATGTCAATGAACTAGTATTACCATTCATAGACAAAGGATCAAACGATACATCGATGATGACAGATTTTCTTTTTCTCAGCTAAATTAATCAATGCCATCGACGGAAAACAAAATCATTATCCGCATAGTTTAGCTCCAACAGTTGACAGGCCTAATGATTAGATTATGACCTACATGTAACAGTATGTGTTAAGAATTTGATATATAAAAAGGTTAAAGTGCCTAAGTCAAGTATGATATCAGTTTTCTGTCTCGAAAATTTGTGACGAAACACAGTATTTGAACTCCGCACTTAATGATCCATGGTAGGAGGATTTACATGTACCTATGTGCTACCGACTCCGCCAGTAGCTATCGCAAGCAAAGAAGCATTGTTGAAGTAGCATTTACAACATACTTTTTAACATTATTACTAAGTAATTTTATAACTCTTTTTTCTTCATCACTTTGTTTCTTAGAATTTCTAGCTTGTAATAAAGAAAAATCAAATGATAAAAGTTAGAAAAGCTACGTGTTGTTATGCCATAGTAAAAGAAATAAATTTACTTATTATATACAAGAATTCTTTTATAAATGCGAAACGATCGAATTTCTTAAAATTCAATTAGCTATTCGCGCCTATTATTTCAATTAGTTAATAACGGTTGAACAATGCTTTGAAAAGCAGCTTACTTGCAAAGAAAAGTTTTCTGAAGAATTAAAAGAACGTGCACTGATGTGAAGTTAATAAATTTCGTCATACTTTAAAAAGGAAAAGAAAAAGTTAAATAAGTCGCAGTTAAATCTCGAATTTCTAAATTTTACGTTTGCATGATATTATCTATAGAAAAAGACTGTTCGAAATAAAATTGTGTAAATATTGTGCAAGCATAGAAAAATGACCACTTATTCGTAACTGAAAAATGCATACTCAAGTCGCAAGTAGAGTAATACAAATAGAATAGAGTAGGCAAATAGAATAAGACATACAGTGTAAGTTATCTCTTATATCTCATATTAGCTATTATAACGATATCTGAATTTTAAGCTATGTTTTCTTTAACATTTTCCTGACCATCAAACGGTCTTCAAGACTGCTTCCTGTCCATGATTAATAGTATCTGTGTTGTTGATAACACCAATCGGAAGCAAGATCTGAAATATAACTAACCTTCCTGTAACGTAAGGAGATATCAAATCTTTGTTAACTTACCTAAATTTTGAATCCAGACCATTTGTTTGCGAGTCGAATATTCTAACCGTTACGCCATATCTCTTTTTTCAAATTTCGTTCGAAAACGTTTAGCCATTGAAATCAAACTATTATTGAAATATGCGAATAGTGAAATTATTATTTTTTATAATCTCTATGACATTGCTCACATATTGCTGCTCCTATCTCTTTATTGTTCTGTCATGTGTCGGATCTAAGGTACGTATTCCTACTCACAGGTATTCTTCACTAATTAATTTTTTTGCTTGATAAATAAAAATTGAAGGGTGTTCTGCCTTTGCCTTCCTCAGTTGCTGATTAACTTAGATTCCTCTTTAGACGTGTATGTTTTACGGTTGATGCATTATGCGATAGTATGGACACAATACATTGAACGTCGCTATGAAGGCACAATTCATGATTTTTTATGAGCAGATCATTTGTTAATTTAAGTTGCATTAGAATTAAATTCTAGTAGATTTGTCAGAGGAAGAAATTTTTAACTTATGGATTGTACGCATTTTAAAGCAAATTATGTCAATAATTTCTAATAGAGTGTTAAACGTACGTCACATTTCCACACAAGCATTAAATTAAATGGCTATTTAATAATACCATTTTGCTTCTAATATTCAAAACTATTGAACAGCAAAAAATAGTTAAGTTTTAGGCATGGTTAGTGAGTAAAACATTTGATGGGAACCACAATTATGATCAGGCCCTCAGGTGTTTCGCAGATCATTGCATACAGGAATGCCTCCGGATTAACCTGAGTTTAAATCGGACCTGGCAGAGGATTTTTAGATTAATCTGGAAGAGTACTTATCACATCAAAAAAATTAAGACAATTGTTGGAATTGATGTTTATTTTAAAGATCTGTTTTGTCTAGCTACCGTATCAAAAGCTAAGCATTGCCAAAGGATTACAGGTTAAGTCGCTCTGTAGAAAAAGGAATGCAGACGTTTTATCAAGCCGTAAGACGCTAGTAAGTAAGCAACAGAGGCATCTGTGTGAAATACACAATTCATGTTCATAATCTAAGACGAAATTGGGACTGATATCAACATGAAATAGTATCTTTATACTGGCATGAATTAGATTAAAAAAATGAAGAAAATATTAATATTTTCTACACTGGAGTCAAAAGACAAGGAAAGAGGTAAAACTAAAGTAGGAGACAGCGTTAATCATTCCATAGTCACAGACCGCATAAATACTAATATGAAGAGAGCAACCGGCACATTAAATTTTGAATAGAGGAGTATCAATATCCCCTTAAAAGCGTGAATGTTTTCAACTACTCTCACGCCGATCTAATTAAATAAAATTTTGCCTCAAATTTCCAATAACAATTCAGAATAAACTAATTCTGAGAAAAGAAAAGATCAATTGGTGTTCTAGTAGATATCAATCCCGTCACTCTGATCCAATTCCGACTAATAATCTTTCTCCCTATCCCCATCCCTATTCCTCATCATCATCCGGTGAATGGCTGGAAGTAAATCTCTCGGAAAGTTAATCAATCAAATATTCAGTGGAAAGGTCATGAAAGTTCCGGCTATAAACGTTTCTGTTAGGCATAAAACTTCTTTTAGTCAATCTCGTTTTGCTTATTGATATTTTGCATTGCTGAAAAATTAAAGAAAAGCTTTTTAATTTTAAAAAGGCATTTTTCCCTAGTGTTGACTCACTGTGTCAGAATGGAGCATTGCGAAATTATAATTTGTTCCTAAGATGTCACGTGTTCCCAATCTATTAATTTATCAATGTCCTGTTAAATGCTAGCTTATCATATGAAATTAAATCTTTATCATCATATTGTCTAGGCTAAAATATTTATCGTATTACAGCCAAGTTGATCGGGCTGAGCTGGGAACATGGCGGATGCTCCATCAGTAGGCTCATGGTTCAAAAGAAAGTACGCACCCGTCACTGGTACTCCTCCGATACGGTAAACGACGCTAAGCTAAGTATTAAGCTTTTTCATTCACTTCCAACGCAACTGCTGAACTGTTTAACTCGGGTCGAACCCATAGAATCAATTAGAAGAGTCCAGTAAATAAGCCCGGGCCTGACGCGGCGACCCATGAGACCAGGGGAGGGGTGGAGAGTGTAAAAGAGGGGAAGGATTGGAGTCCGGTGTGAACGTGATGTGTACAAAGAGAAGTTGTACATGGAATTCTAACGAGAAGATCCGCGATAATCCGTTAGAACGGGCTTTAATGAAAACAGTCAGAGTGGAGGCAAGGATGCAGTGGTAGGTTTGGTAGTAGGCCTAGGTGCCAATGATACGCTACAAATGACGTATGGATTGTTATCCTTTTTGATTCATTAATATAATTACGCTTTATTTTAATCCAATGCTAGTTCCGTGTCACCGACAGCCTTCGAAGTAGGAAGCTGACGTTAAAATTAATTTTAGTCATTAAAATTATAAAGTCATTAATCGTCAAAAGTTATAATTCATAATACTAATACTATTAATACTATTACTGATACTAAACTAATAATGGAAGTAAGATTATATCGCAGCCGATCCAGGGGGATTGAACTCCCGCGGGTTAAGTTCTCAGTGAACGGATCAGAGATTAAAATCACGGAAATTCAAACTCTCGAAATATGAGGAATGAGTTAAAACTGAATAATAATAATTTAAACTCGCAGCAATAGAACTGATAGAAATCGTTAACTATCGTTCCACAATAAGACATGTATGTGTTTAACCTGTAATTTCATAGCTTAAATAATTGAAATAACGAGCTCATTAATAGCTTATTAACAGCTCATTAGCAGCTAACTAACATTGCTTGTTGAATGCGTGATCCTTTGTACGTATATTCTGCAGAGATACATAGATCTAAGTAAACTTTAAAATCTTACTCGGTTGAAGTCCTATATTTAATTTATTAACTATATTTTTCTTTATTATATTATAACTTAACATGGATATTAAATTAAAGAGGAATCTTTTCAGGAATTAAATGAATTTAATTCGTGAATAAAACTCATCTATTTGACTGTTATTTTAGAATAACTAAGAAGATTGGATTAGAAAAAGATCTCTTATTTGATGGAAGAAACTCGAAATTCAAAACTTTACAATTCTAACTAAATTATTTGTGATTCGTACAAATTATCTTTCAAGCTCGCGATGTTAACAATTCGTTTAGATTAACATTGTAAGTTAAAACCTTTCTTCAGATTTTCTTCAAATCGATATTCGGGAGGTGTATAATAAATAGTTCACGAGCTTCAGTTTCTTTCTAATCATTTGCTAGCTGCAAAGAAATAGAAGAAGAGTAATAGTTATTATATTAGTGTTAAATTCATCATCTAAATACTAGTAAATCAATAATTGGATGTTCATAATTTATTCTGAATCTAACAAGTATTTAAGTCACAATATAAGAATGAATGTGTAGACAGGATAATTTTCTCCGGGAAAGATGCATCTGCCCATTAAATGTTAGACGAAGATGAGGAATGCATAAGGGCCCACCTCTCTATAAGCAGAACCCCCCCCCCCCCCAAGAATTATGGTATATCATGTTAGATCCTTTAAAGATCCACTCGTACATATATGTGGCCAAGAATAGAAAACGGACGGTAGAGTAGAGTGGGGAGTTATACACCAAAGATCTGCCAGTAGGCAGTGCACTAAGAGACAGAGAGAGAGAGAGAACATAAGGATATGAAAAATAAAATTATATAAAAAGATTTATATAACTGTATACCTGTATATAACTTTACAAATATACACATTTATATACAAGTTCATGTGCATACTACATGAATATACATGTATATACAATTCGGTGCGTGTTGTAGTTGTGTCTATGTATAAATGTTTCTGCACATATAGCTAAGATAGTGTCCTTGTCTAAACAACGTACTTCATTTTTATTTCGAGTCTTCAAAACTCGTGATACCAGACTGTTACTTATTGCATATAAATCTTATATTCTGCCTATTCTGGATTATTGTTCTCCTGTCTGATCACCGCATCTGGTAGGTGATATTTTAAAAATTGAATCGGTTCAACGGTATTTCACTAGGCGAATACGACAGCTAAAACATGCCCTATAGTGACAGGTTAACATTTTTACACTGAAAACTCTTGAACGTAGACAGTTACATTCTGATTTGGTATTTTGTGTTAAAAATTTAAATGGGCTCATTGGAGGTAAACCTGAAGACTATGGATTGCTATTGTCTAGTAGGCAATCTCGTGGTCATTCACTGAAGTTAATACTGACCAATCCAGAGTCAACGCCCGTGGTTACTATTTCTCTATTAGAGTCTGTGAACCATGGAACTCACTGCCAGACTCCGTGGTCACGATTAATAGTGTTAGTGCATTTAAACGCAATATAGATAAATTTGATTTTAGTAAATATTTGATTTTGTAGCTTAGCATATGCATGCATTTTACTGTAAATATTGGGATCATTGTAATGGTGTAAATGCTTTCATAATGCAGTGAAGCTTAATTCTTTTATTATTTTATTCTCTTATCAGGGCACATGTTAGAGTCTTCGGACCTTTGTGTCCTTTTCATTTCATGTGAATTCCTGTGTTTTATGAGACTTTTCTATCTCTATTGTGTGAAATGATTGAATCATTTAAATAAATGTATTGTAGTATATTAAATGCATATACATGTATAAGCGCATAGAACTTTAGACGTTTACACCAATTCGGCAATGCCAACTGATACTGATATTTCACTTCTGGTAGCAATCCTAACGTTGCCCGCCCTAGAAGCAACGAAAGGAAATGACGATTGCATTGCATGATGGAGTATCCACAGCACGGCATGTATCGCTTATCAAGTGAGAGGCCGACCATCCGATGCTCTAACATCCAATACTTCCTCTTTCATTGGCTTTGATACTATCTCGCTCGCTGTATAGAGAGACTCAGTCCTCTCCTCTCCACCGCAGGATCCCTTCCTATCTGTTAATTCGGAGGGGTAGTAAAACTGATTTTCTGAAGATATAGTAGGGGAGGGTGTTAATGTAACAGAAAAATAACACCATTCAATAAGATTCTATACATGACATGACTACCTGCTTCAAAGGTTTAAATGGTATAAATCGCTGATACGGAAATCTCATAGTGTTAATTTCACATATCGCACAACTGCATTCAATATACTAATATGTCATCATCATCATCTTGTAAATCATGTTGGGACTTGACAATTTGAAGTAGCCCAATTTCTGGAGCTTAGCGCTCACCATCCGAAAGCCCTTTCTGACGTTAGTGTGGATCTTGGTGCTTAATCGCATGCAGTCCGCGGTTGGTCTATTCTTCAGCAGAAAGGACAACACACGGGCATACAGGGTATTATAATATACACAAGTATATCACAATGTTGCAGGGTATAATAATATACACAACTATGATATTATCACAAAGTTGCAGGGTATTATGGTATTATAATATACACAAGTATAATATTATCACAATGTTGCAGGGTATTATGGCATTATAATATACACAAGTATATCACAAAGTTTCAGGATATTAAAACTTCTAAATGTAAAACGATCCTCTCTCCCTATCCTGGCGAGGATCTGATGATCCGCCCGAGCTATCCCGCTGCTCCGGGACGATTATCTCCCTCTCCATCCGCTCTCCTCCGAACTCATGATCCACAGTCCACCCGTATCCCGTCCTGAAATGCAATGCCGATTGATACACTTCCGCTACTTCCGCTACTAAGACGGATACAATAAAAATCCACTCATAAATACAGCAACTAGCCATAACTTAATATAACATTTTATCATATACTGGCTGGACATGTGGCGAAGTCGATAGGATACTCAACCGCGGATCAGTATGTGCGCGGTTAAGTTTTATCAGATACTGGGTGGAGCCAATGGTGATGTCGGAAAGATACTCGACCGCGGATCGGTATGTGCGCGGTTCAAATCCTGAGCTCGCCCGTCACTGACATCGCTTTCGAGTGAGGAAACTGACGTTAACCTTAGCTTTTTTAGCTTTACCATATCCAGTTCTTGATTGTCTATTATAGTAGAACAGTATAATAACAGGAGAGTCGAATGGACAGAGTTTTACATATACAGTATACATGTAGAGTTAAATTGTCAGTATTATGCAGAAAATTTTAGCATCCTGAGTAACTGAGTACTCTAATGCCGTTTCGTTTAAACAGATAATACTTCGAATTACAAGGAGTTTAGTTGTTTAGGTTTTGAGGGACGACGGCTCGTTGCTGGAATAAAAGTGAAAAATTAACGATAATTAATACAATGGAAACCTGTTACTAGAAAAGCTAAAAAATGGCTACGAAAAATAAGTGTTAACTAAAGAAATAGCAAATTATATAATATAAACATTTTGTGAGCATCAGGCCGGATGTAAATAAACACAAGAACAATTAGAGTGCTACTGTCGTCCATGACAACATCGAGCACGATTGAGACAATTCTAAGCCGGTTTGCAAAAAGAAAGATCAAAACGGTGCAAATTCCAAAATTAAAAAATTCAGTCAGAAGATAAACTCAGTGAACTGAGTAAGAAAGAGGGAGAGAGCAGCAGGGAAATAGGAGAGAGAGAGAGAGAGGGGGAGGGAGAAATAGGCAAGAAAGAACCAACTTACAAAATACGTGCAAATAATGCCCAGGATCTACATATAAGTGATGCACAAAGCCTATACATTACAGCAATTTGATATCCATTGAAACAGCTAATTAATTGATGTCTAATTTAACCACTGTCTTTTCTACCATTGATTCGCCGATGGCCGCAACTGCTCGTACGAGAGGATTAACGCAAATAGGTGCCTTAATTTGCGGTCATACCAATCAGGCAAGTTTGTTAACAACTCGGTCATTCAGAAACGTAAAAGTGCATCATAATATATACTGTATACCCGTATATATGAATGTAAATGTACTGAGAGAATAATACAAAATATCTACATCAATTCAAGAGAGAAAGAAAGAGAGAGCGAGAAAGAGAGAGAGAACAAAAGAGAGAGAACGAAAGAGAGAGAGAGAGAGAGAAAGAAGGGATTAGAACGATGATGGACTAAGATTTCGGAACGCTTGAGGACAAAGTGGAGAGCTGGGAAGGGGTAATGTTGCCTTTATGCGTTTGAATTAATCGTCTTTCCGCTGCTTGTATATCTCTCAACCACCCCCCCCCCCTCATTTAAGGGCTCACCCCTCTCAGCATAAAGGACCCTGCCCCACTATGTATAATCCACCCTCCCTCCTGGTTCATTCATCCATGCGAGCTGAATAGCAATAATTACCTCTGAAGTCGTATATCTTCTAGTCGATGATGCCATTGCTACTTCTTCCTAAAGGCTCAGTGAAAATTTAACTTCCATTTCTAAGTCCGGAAAGTGTGATTATGATCAGTAATAAAATGAAAACGTATTTACAAGAGCATTACAAAAATAAAGAAATGTAATTGAGCAGTGTTGCTCAAGACATATGCACGGTGCATAGCTAAAGATATCAACATCACTTAGCAGATGTGCCTTAGGGGACTTTATATATATATATATATATATATATACATGTATATATATATATATATATATATATATATATACTGCACCTTTCGTATAAGCGAACTGAGAACTAAGCACTAGGATCCAAACCAACGTCAGAAAGAGCGCTCCAGAAAATCCGACACAATTTTCTAAACGAAAGGAAAAATATTTTCTATTGGTATTTAGTATCTCGACCGTAGTTAAACTGGGATTCCATGTAAGATGATGATGACTATTATGATCATGATGATTATTGTGGTATAAAAAGCTTGTAAAGCTAATGTTAACGTCAGTTTCCTCACTCGAAAACGATGTCAGTGACGGGCGAGCCCAGGATTTGAACCCCGCACATACTGATCCGCGGTCGGATACTGATCCGCGATCGGATACTGATCCGCGATCGGATACTGATCCGCGATCGGATTTTCTATACTCGATGTCGGTATATATATATATATATATATATATATATACATGTATATATTTATATATATGTTGTATATTCATATATGTTGTATATGTATATGTAAAGATATATATACAGTATACACTATACATGTATATATATATATGCATGTATATATTTATATATATATATATATACATGTATATATTTATATATATGTTGTATATTCATATATGTTGTATATGTATATATAAAGATATATATACAGTATACACTATACACTTATATATATATATATATATATATATATATATATATATATATATACATGTATATATATATATATATATACAGTATATATATATATAAGCTAGGGTTAACGTCAGTTTCCTCACTCGAAAGCGATGTCAGTGCGCGAGCCCAGGATTTGAACCCCGCACTATCTGATCCGCGGTCGAGTATCTTACCGATTTCGCCACTGGCTCCAGCCATATATGTATATATATATATATATATATATATATATATATATATTATATATATATACATATTATATATATAATATAATATATTATATATACACACACACATATATATATATATATATATATATATATATATATATATATATATAACATAATAGTATAATATTATACTGAATAGGCCTAAAAATAGTTAAGTGAGGTTCTATAATTTAAGTTTTTCAGAACCGTAAGCTTCTCTATCTAGCACGACAGTGGTCCTCCGGTTTTTGCTTTACGGTTAAACGCACATTACTTTGAAATGATCATCTATGCTGATATCTATCACTTTTAGCACCATATATTTGAACCGCTAGACGGTGTATAGTCTATACTTATCCATGTCACCAGTCCAGTGAATATCTGAGATTTGACTTTTCGATCCAATCGACAGGAAGTGCTCCCATGATATCAATAACTGTCATTTAAATTACAAAAACCCTGCCTGACGCTCTACTTTCTCAGGTACTAAGATTTTGATAGATGCAACTCTTTGAGTGAGGAGGTTGTGAATGCGGTGTCGCTGAATAGTTTTAAAAAAGAGCTAGATGTTGTAATCATGTATGATAGGGGATTGAAATAAGCCCTTAGCTTTCTTTCTTTGTTCTTTCTACCAAAGTTTGACGAAGGATTAGAATAATAAAAGATGGTAGAAGTTCTGGTAAATTCTGGTAAATTTACTGAGTCCAGCAATCAAGCTCAAAGTGTTGAGTTCTTAAAGCTAACGTGCCATTGATCAGTCTTGTTGGTTTAATTGTCAAATCTTCTGTTTCTAATGACGTTGGTATCTTTGCGGAAATATTTTGTATTTCTGAAAGCTTAGATATATTTACTATCAGTATTTTTAAAATTTTATGAACTGCTACCACATAGCCACTTTCACAAACTTTGAGTTTAATTCATTCCGTAGACCTTATGATCCGGGCTGAGATTTAGACTTTTCTCTGTTTACGTCTGCTGAATGCTGAATCTCTGACTACTGGAAGGGGTAGTAGGCCTAAGACATTTCGGTCTAACAAATAAATAATCGCACATATAAAATTGAACTCTTTCGTCATCAACACAAAAGAATCTCCAGAGAGATTAGATTTTATTCTGCTAGTTTTTAAAATAAAATAACAGATAGGTAAATTACAGTCTGACCATGAATTCATCAAACAATAATTCGCATGAAGATCCCGAAGAGATAGAAAATCCGTCCGATTATCCGGATCCTTCTCACGAAGAGTTGGACGGACTTGGAGACGCCGAAGAAGAGCCTTCGAATTTTCCTCTCCAGTCCGCACACGACGACAAATACATCAACGATGACTATGAGTCGGACTTTCCCAATCCCTCTGCCGCAGATGGCGAGGGCGACGAAGAAGAAGAGTCCACGTACCCCACTCAGTCTGCCCATGATGACGAGGTTTCTGGGAGAGGGGCAGATATAGAGGCGAGCTACCCTGCGGAGTCCGCCCCTGATTTAGACATTCCAACCTTCGGCTGTCCAGTGGAAAAGGACTGCGTGGTCTCGTATCCTGCCACGTCGATAGATCCTGTGCCTACAAAGCTTGGTCGTCAAGGCCCTAGCCACGAGGAAGTGAAAGAAGAACAGCCAAAACCGCCGATGTTTGAAATGCCTGGAGGGAACTATGAGGAGGCTCAGAGAGAAGAGCTGGAGGAACAGAATGCGCATGAGGAGTGGCTGAAGCGAAAAGGGTTTGTTTTGTTTGTAATACTATTATGTCAGTCAGTCAGCCTGTAAGGCCGTCAATCAGTCAGCTTGTAGTCCGTCAATCAGTCAGTCGATCAATCAGTCGGTCATTCAGATTGTAGGTGAGTCAGTGAGTCAGTGAGTCACTGAGTCAGTTAGTCAGTGAGTGAGTGAGCCAGTGAGTCAGTGAGTTAGTTAGTCAGATAGTCAATGAGTGAGTGAGCCAGTGCGTCAGTGAGTCAGTTAATGAGAGAGTGAGGAGTGAGTCAGTCAGTCAGTCGGTCAATCAGTCAGCCTGTAAGTCTGGAGTCAGTCAGTCAGTTAGTCAATAAGGCAGACAATAATTCAGTAAATCAAATTGTCAGACAATAAATCAATCAGTCAGGCAGCGTCAATCAATAAATCAATAAAAGCTATCAAATAAACCAATCTAAGAAAACTCAATCAGTTAAGTCAGTTAGTTTTGTACAATCGATTGTTCAATTAATCTAGCCAGACATCACTTACGATCCCCTCTGTCCCGTACCATACCATCAGTCAATCTCCTATCTTTCATATTCCTACTTTCTAATCACCGCGTCCCACTTCAGCTGTTGTCTACCTATCTCTAGCTATATTAAAATATCAATTAAATCAATTTCCTGATAATGTATTAGCAGCTCAGCCAGCTAGAGTAAAGCCATTTTAATTTTTATAACATTACCTAAGGCACTTTCACACACTGAAATATTTAGATGCAATATTCCGCTAAAACAATAGAAAACTAGTCATACAAACATATAAATGCAACTATGACGTTAAATAATGCTCAGACGCTAAGCAAAATATCCATGATTATATGATTGCAACGTGACATTTAGTAAAACTATTAATCTTCAATGATGGGTCGCTAAGGAATATTGCAACGTATACTACTCATATCTCTATGGAGACGTTATATTAATTCTATACTATTTACAATAATAATGATTCTAATCGAAACTATGCTGGATTTGTTTCATTAACGTTATTTAGGTATAAAATGGTATTACTATAGGATGGAGGTCTCATTTCGTTTCTTAACAGAGGCTGTATACTATGCTGGAGAGATTCAATGACGTTTGATGTATCCTTCATCCTTCATTCCTTCATTCCTTCATCCTTCATTCCTTCACCCATCCCTTACGCGGCTCTTTTATTCTTTATGGCCTCGAAATTTGAGAAGTCATTCGGAAAAGGGATTCAACATTACTGAGATTGATTGGACTTGTAATTAACTGAGCTTTTACGGCCACATTATTACAAAACAATAATTCTAAATGTTACTTATTTCAGGCCATGCAAGAAGAAGAAGCCGATTGTCGAGAAGATCCGTAAGAATTCTCCATTGATTTTAGTTTTGTTTTAGACTGCAAGAATATAACAAAAATTAGAGTTCAGTGTAGTCCATGGCAGCACCTAGCACTATTGAAACACATCCAAGCCAGTGAGCAATGAAGAAGGTCTAAAACGGTGCAAAAGAAAAAATATTGTAAACCTAAACCCAATCGAATATAAGCCGGCTCAAAATAGCATATATTACTTTTGTTTAATAAATGCAATAAACACTAACGATCGTTAATAAAATGCCGGCAAAATATAGTGAAGTATTTTGTTGTGCATAAAATAATTTTAAATTAAACAGTAATTGACAGATGTTTCACATTTTTTCCTACCAACTTAAGTTCGAATGAACAGAAGAACCCGACATTCAGATCGCGTGAGTGTCAATAATTCACGAAGATCTCGTAGGCTACTCGGTCTCACTCCTTTTATTTATAGTCGTCATGTGTTCCAAATTGGAAAGCTTATTATTATTATATAGAAGTCAGCGCAAAAACTGAGTATACAGTAGATGTGATTTCAAGATACTTCTACATGCTTAGGCCTATGTGCATTTATGTTCATCATGTTCATATATATATATATGTTTACATCGTATATATAATGTATTTTATATTTATAACAGAAACCAATGTTTGACCACGTCAAGTACAGCGCTAGCAACACTGTATTGAATGTATTCTGTTCTGTAATATCCATGTATTTAAGTATAATTCACTAATGACACGGTAATCTCTTACACCCATGTGTTTAAGTATAATTAACTAGTGACAACCTCTTATACTCATGTGTTTATCACAGCATGTAAGGTCGTGGAGGTTAAAGACGAAGATTTCGAGGAAGTAGAGAGGGAGAAAACTAGACGAGAGAAGGAGCGAGAGCAGAAATGTCGCGAGGAATTTGAATCTTGGCTTCAGATGGCAAAGGATGATCACCTCATATCGTACTCCTTCGATGATGTCAACCTGCCCAGACGCTGTCAGACTGCGAGGGATCGCTACCTGTGCAGTAAATTGTGCCACTACCTCTCTCCTAACGATATTTCTAGAGTTCAACAGATCGCGAGGGTGTATGACCAGAGTGGGCTGATACAGGGCTTCGCCTCGGCCCATCATCAGCAGAATAATAGGATCACAGAGCTCAGAAAGGAACTTCGTGTTGCAAAGAGTGCCGTCAAAGAAGCTTTCTATCAGTAGATAGTCGATTTCTATACATATTAGTGCTGCATGGCTGTAGTAGACTTTCTATTTGTAGAGTCGATTTCTATTATGATTAGTGCTGCATAGCTGCAGTAGGTTTTAAATTAGTAGAGTCGATTTCTATAAATGATAGAGCTGCATAGCTGTTTAATGCGATCAACAGTATAATATATTCAGGGTCGATTTCTTTATATGCAGAGTTTATTCATAAATGCAGGGCTATTTAACTGTTGCTATCAGGATGTGTTTAAGTCTGAGCTTGATGGAGGGATGTTACTTAATAGTGGTTTTGGAAAATAAGCCATATGAACCACGGCCATAACTGTTAACAGCGAATATATACAGTTAATTGTTTTGGAAACTAGTAAATATTTTATTAATAACATTGATGTGCTTATTGAACATTTAGAGAAATAGCAGCTCGGATAATTTAATAAAATTTGGTTTGTTGATTTATTTTTGCCTCATAATAATTATTATAAATAGTGAACACATGATGTGAAGCTAAGCGGAGTTGATAGCTCTAGATTAGCACAAAGACATCGACTATACTTTCAAGCAAACTGTTTCTGACATCCATAGCCTAGTAGCTCTAGTGTAGGAACGAACGCTAAACCTAGAACTAGCAAGAATTATTCTACAATATTTAGGATTTTGATGATTTATTGTATCGTGATCGTAGAGTATATTGTAAATAAGCCTAGCTATGTTGTAAATAAGACTAGCTAGTTAACTATGTTGTAACTAAGATTAGATAGTTAGATATGTTGTAAATAAGACTAGCTAGTTAACTATGTTTTAACTAAGATTAGATAGTTAGCTATGTTGTAAATAAGACTAGCTAGTTACCTTTGTTGTAACTAAGATTAGATAGTTAGCTACGTTGTAAATAAGACTAGCTAGTTACCTTTGTTGTAACTAAGATTAGATAGTTAGCTACGTTATACCTAAGACTAGCTAGTTAGCTACGTTGTAACTAAGATTAGCCCAGTTACATATGTTGTAACTAAGACTAGCTAGTTATCTAAATTGTACCTAAGATTAGCTAGTTTTCTACATTGTACCTAAGATTAGCTAGTTATCTACGTTGTAGGCCTACCTAAGACTAGTTAACTATGTTGTAACTAAGATTAGTTAGTTATCTACGTTGTACCTAAGACTAGCTAGTTAGCTATGTTGTAACTAAGACTAGCTAGTAGCTATGTTATAACTAAGATTAGCTAGTTGGCACATGTTGTAACTAAAAAATCGTTGTCTCATTAAATTAGTTATTTATTCTCAACAAAGGGGATGCCGAATCTGTTCCAGTTTTGACTCAACATTTGTTGTAATTTTATTAGATTCAATTTTTCTAGTTTTTCTAGAAGAAAAACTGTTGATAAAACATTACAATAATGCACATGCTATAGGTTAGGCAGGAAGTATATCCAGACCAGAATGAAACAAACAGATTTAACCAAGAAGTGAACCTATAACTTATTAGATTAAAGTACCTGAGAATTAATTAGATAAGAGTAGATGAAAATTAAACTAAGAACGAATAAAAATGGCGTGTCAGTTGTGATGTATATACGATCACGCTACCCAGCACACAATCGTAATGGCTTCAGCCGAGATCAATGAAGCAAGTTTTCTCCAATTCGAAACATGTAGGCCTATTATATAAGAGCCGTTTTCAAACATTAAGAAAAAATTGTAGATTCCAGTTTGCAGTTATGTTACTGAATGGCTATTTACGTACCAGTTACTTATCAGTAAATTACTGTTACATTAATTTTGCGACGGTAGCTCGAGTGTGTCGAGTCGTCTTGAAGAGGAAGCCTTGTGCTTCTGAACCTTGACATTACACACACTACAACCTACCTACCTACCCACATTAAGAAAAAAGATAGGCCTACTGCAAGCTGAATCAAATCTAATTAGTGTGCACTTACGTGTAGATATAAACAGCATTTTATTTCACTATGAAGCTCGAGCTGTATGGTTTCACATATGTAGCCGTTAGTTTCTTGCGAGTAGCGACAGGTGGAAATAATTACACATAGTACAGCACGTTACACGAATAATTCGTTGTACTACTTAGAAGAAGACTACAATTCGACTGTGACAGATATCCCCATCTCAACATAACCTAACATAACAGCAATTAGAGTGCTACAGTCATCAATGACAACATCGAGCACTATGGAGACAAAATCAAGCCGGCGAGCAAAAATAAGGTCCAAAATCGGTGCAAATTCCAAAATCTAGAAAACCTGTCCAAAGATCTTACATATCAGACTGAAAACAAAGTTGCTTCTCAGTAATTAGTAACTAGTAAATTAATCAGAGCCCTAACACAAGGTAGGTTCAATAGAGACAACTTACGTCTCAAAGTTTTCTTTAAAAGTTTTCACATTTACTCCGGAATTTAAAACGGATAAGTCTTAAAATTGAATATAAGCTCAATGGTAACAGTTCATGTTCATAAGAGACGAACACTGAAGATATCAAAGGCGGTTTATCCTTTTAAACTACATTGTAGAAACTACCTTACTTCACATTAAATGAAAACATGTTGGAATGCATACCTACTAACTCCACGGAACCAATAAATACATCTTTTACATTAATGAGAATCATAGATATTAATACAAATTAAAACAAATATTGTCAAGACGAAGCAGCATCAAAGTTTAACTAACAGAACAAGCAAAACAATGTCTCTAGTGAAAAAGAACACCAAACACAAGCAACAAGAATGAATCTGAAATAGTCTAACAAACATGTACAATACAGTACAAGAAGCTGTAATGCAACAAAGGCAAATTAACAATATATAAACCTACATATATTTTTTGGGCTAATCCGGTAGCATGTTGGCAAGTTGTTCGACAGCGGATCAGTAGGTGTAGGGTTCAAATCCAGTGCTGTCCCCGTCATTGACACGTTATTCGAGCAAGAAACTGACATTAAACTTGGTCTTAGCTTCTTTATTACGTCCTTAGGGTTTGTTAATTTATTACAGTTAAAATATTTATTGTTTAATCCCTTACATATCTATTCATGATATAACTATATATGTTGAAGGCAATAAAATAATTTTGGTCTACTTCATACTTTTCATTTATTGTACTTGATCTTAAACAAAACGTGATCTTGCACTGAAGAGCATAAAACGACAAATAACTCGGCTTTGGCGCTCGAACAAGGCATCAATAGGAGTGAATAAATGGGTATTACATGTAATTCAATAAAGCTTGTTAATTACGGTAGTATATGTTCTCAAGGTAAACTGCTAAATGTTAATAATTCTTCGTACACATGTCAATTACAATAAATTATCAATACATGTGCACCATAACGTTCAGAGCGAATGCAGAAACAACACAGGCAAAAATGCCCACAGTTAAGGTTTACAACTGCTATCACTGCTTTGGACCTCTTTCGGTTCAAAACTTCTGTCCGAGACGAAGAACATGTGATTTAAAACCAATTTTGCTCGGTTAACAGACACGTACTTAAGAATTCAGGTTATAATTTATTCCGGTTAAATAATTATTTAACACAATAATTAATCTAGAACTCAAATCAGTGCACACTGTTTGAAGCAGCGAATCGAGTGAAAGTGTCAAAATATAGAAATTGTTATGTAAACGGATTATCAGAATTGGGCAAAAAAACTACAGACATACAGCTAGATGGACATATAGGCAGAGAAATAGGTAGATACAGAGTTGTATATTGCTATTGGAACATTCAGGATTTAACATACTCGAATACTCTACAATCTCCCACAGGAGATTGAACATAATCAAACATTAATGCAAAAATAAAATTTCTCTAGTAAAATTCTATTCTAAAGCTGAGTCAATATTGATTATTCGTTTTTATTTGTACAGTACTGGATATGCAAGTTTAAATAAATGTTAAACTGTAAATTTTAAAATTCTCATGAGTTGGCTTTGACAAAAGGTATCTTTTAAAAGATAACATAAGTTTAACTAATCACACACAAAGTAATCAGCTGTTGGTTATTATAACGCAGAATCTGTTTGGCAATTTAAAAACATCACGCACACGTAAACAGTTTAAACAATCAACAGTAGAAAAAACTAAAATCAACCAAAACCATTTCTAATGACCCTCAAATGAACCACGACTCGTACGTGGCAACCCAACCAATGGGAACAGCCCAACCGGGTATGGCGCTCATGTAGTGCTCCAGCTCTGGAGTCGTATTCGTTCCATCAGATGGGCTGATGTAATGAGCGCCCACAGCGACATTCAACAGCCCTCCTCTGGCCACAGTAGCGACAAACTCCTCGTCTTCGTTACCGGATTCACTGTCGGTATTCACGAAGAGATCAACGCTCAACTGAAACGGCTTCTCCGGTGCGGTGCCATAGGCGTAGTAGATAAAATAGTGAGGATACGTGACATGAGATTCGTTCTGCGGCTTTGGCATGCGAGTAGGAATAGGAGCGCCTTCATCTACGGACCAGCCGATAAGCTCCACGCTGTCAAGCACTGGAAGCAAATATATGTTCATGTGGCTGGGGCCGTGAGAGAATTCCAGAAGATACCGAACTTTATGAGGACCGATTATTGACGTTTCAACGAGCTTTACTTTCGGTTTAGAGCCGGGTGGAATATTCGGTCCCGTAGAGGTCCTAATGTAATTGTAGTCGCTAAACAGAGTGGCAACAGGGAAGTACAGAGGAATACCACAGTATGGAGAGTTATGATCACAAGGCAAAGTGTCGGCGCTTTTAAGCGCAGGAATGTGTTCGTGCAAGAAATCAACTCCGTTGTAGTCCAGCGAGAGATGGAAGATTCCTGAATCGGTTCGTTTTACCGAACCGTCCACGGCGTGGAAAGTTCTCTCAATGTGCTGAATGATGTGTCGCTGTCGTGCAGGTCCCTCAACCCGGTACGGAAACCCCAGAGACGTCGAACTAACCAGAACGAAGCAGACAAGAAACAAAGCAATGGCTGACATCATCACCACTCTCATGCTTCTCGCTGAACTCAGAATTATGAGAGAAATGTGGGGCAGGAAACAGAAACCCAAAGCAACGGCAGACATCCCAGCAACAACGAGATCAGGTGGAGCCACTGTGCCTGATCTACCCATGATTGGTATGAACAGGGTAAACGTACTGTAGGAAGCATACAGGAAGAACGTGCAAGGGACAAATAATCCTGTAATGTGTGAAATAAGCAACTCTGAGATACCCATTTGTGGTGAGACCGCTTCAAAGATGGATCGAGAAATTAATGGAAATGCAACAGCAACCATGAACATTACAGCCGAGCCCGTATTGCAATATGTTAGGATTGCGAGTGGTACGGAGAGTAACATAAGGTAGCCGTCAAAGTAAGCATTGCCTAATTTCTTTAATTCTACAGCAGCGTCTTTCTTTTTCTTCGCCTTACTCTCATCATTATCTTGACTAGCACAAGCACCAGAAAACAAACCAGTACCATATAACAGTCGTCTGGCTAAACATAGACCCAACAGGCTTACGGCAAACATTGGGGCACAGAATAATCCAAAGATAAGCAGTGGATTTCCATACCAGCTCATCCTGCGCTCAAGTTTGTGCAAAATCATACCAGCAGCAAGCGCTGCCACCGCACCAAGAACAAGAGAAGAAACCATGACGCCACAGGCACTAAGAACCTGCTTCAAATAACCGCATCTACCAAAAGCGCGAGATCTAAATCGCCGTCCCAACCTCATAACAACGGCTATCAAACAGGCAACATTCAATATACGACCTATCCTCGCCGTATATACTATCATAAACAACCCAACGAAATCAAAGTAGACCAGTTTTCCATGGCGATACTCGCCCGGGTCTGACAGATATGGCGACTCGGCAATAGCTCGTACCACCGAGAGCAGATTTTCTCCGCCGCGCTGAATGCACCCGGTAGGGATCTGATCTGGTTGGTCGTACTTTGTGTGGTACACGTAGCCGTTGCTTATGTAGGCAACGTCGAGACCCGGTAGATGGCCAAAGTCTCGGTATATCCGAAAGTCCGTGTCTGACGGTATAATCCCACTGTCGAATATCTCCTGTAAGCATAACAATGATTAATTAACTCAGTGAACAGCATTCGTTTCATGGGGATACTTTGTATACATACTTCATAGAAATCAAATAAAAACAAAATATTTTCCCTTAATACCTCATTAAAATAATTCACAGGAATACTACAGATCTCAGCAGAATATTTAGTATGAATCTTAAATAAATGAGAATTCAGCAAAAGATACTTCACGTTCAAGAAAAGTTCTTTCAAATACATTATTCGTTTACTAGAATAAAAGCTTGAAACGTACAACTATTATTTTCGTCCTTTTACAATTAGCATTTAAATTTTCAGATTAAATAAAAGTAATTTAAAACCTTCTCGCCAGCCTTTGATATAAATTTGCAGAATTAAGATAGCTACAATTTTTGTAATTTTAGCATTTTGAGCCCACAAGAGTTCAATCACCTCAGGATCAATCATTTAAAATTTCACGACATTGTCAGACACCTTTAACCACTTTGCTATTGAGACATTCTGGTATTGAGACATTCTGTTACCTATTTTAAAGTACTATACATACCTGAGCAAACACAGAGGCAAAGGGATGTGGTGCATTAGCAGCATAAGCCCTAACTAGCCACGGATGCTCCGGTCCAGCCTGAAACAGGAGCTCTCTCCCGCCTGCACCCGCTGCCTCTAGGTTCACAAAGGCTCTGATCTCTTTAGCCCATCGGTGCTGCGTTATAAAACCATGGCTCGCCTACAAAACAAGCAATTTAACATTATTTACTGAAAGGCACCGTCGGTGAAAATTCATTCATGATTTATATCTATAATTTTTTAAAATTAAGAATAAATTATTGACCACTTTCTAATCAAATCACCAAACCATACCATATTTTATCATGTTAGCTTAAACCTATCACGGTAAAATTGGATTACATGTATAATACAAGAAAATAATAATCAATCAATTAGTTCAATGCTAAAATAGATTAACACATACAATCAATAGAATATCAAGAACTAACGACTAAATCAATAAACAATAAATATCAAAATCAATCAATAAATCGACAATCAAACGATTGCTAAATTCACACGTCAAACCTGCAGTATATTCTCCTCCGCTCCATTGAACACCATTAGAACACCGTAACGCAGAGAGTCAGGAGAAACAGAGAGAACACGAAGAACTTCCATCATGATAGCGCAGCTGACTCCGTCATCACTGGCCCCGCTGCTATTGATTCCCGTATCATAATGGCAATTTACCATCACCGTAATTGGTTCCGGGTGGTCTCCATTTTGGCTGTCTTGTTCCCAGCTCTTTGGAGTCAGACGCACAACAATGTTGTTGACATTCTGATAGACGCTAGTGAAGCCTGACAGGAAGTTTATGCTAAATGACCCCGATACCATCTGGATATCCACCTGCAAATCATTTATGTATATATATAGAAATAGAAATATATTATATATATATATACTATATTCCCCGTGTTGTGCTCGGGTGTGGTTGGACCACTGCAGAATTGGGTAACCGCAAACAATCTGCCGCGTGTACGTAAGAGGCAACTAAAGGCAGGAGCTGAGGATGGCAAGAGGGGACCCACGTCACCATGAAATATTTTCCCCCAGGATTAAATGGTAATTAATCCACCTAACTGAGGAAGGCAACGGATGGGAAAACACCGCAGAAGCCATACTTTTCCCAAGCTATAGGCTACATAAGGTATGGAAAAGGCATAGACTTTGTGAAGGGATTAAATTGTTGATCTAAGGTGTGTTCTTATGGAGCGAGAAAACAGACTTTGAGTATGAATATGTACCTTGAACCTGCCACTTGGCAGTGAACTGAAGAAGATATACTATACACATATATTAATTATATATAAAAATGTAATATTATATTTAAAAAAGCAATCTTTTCATTAAGTATCTTTAAAAACTTTGATGTATAAAAATCATATGTGGACATACAGTAGATAACTTTGATGTTTTAAAAATTAGCAACAAAATTAGTTCGATGTCAAGAAAATTTTTAATAATTTTCACTGGGGTTAATGATAAAAAGGATTTCATGATTTAGAACAAATTAGGAAGGTTTAAGTCAATGTTAACAACTCATTTACCCAAAACATGCTTCTGTGCCTAGAACCTAACTCTGAATTAGTTGCTCTCTCTCTCTCTCAGGACCTCTCTCACTCTCTTTATGTCTTGTCTCTCTGCCAAGTAGCAGGTCCAAGGTACATTTTCATACTCAGAGTCTGTTTTCATGCTCTTGTTGATTTATCTGTCCCAGACCAACACTGCAGGTTGTTCGTTTTTAGTTGTTTCTAATACGCCAATTCCGCATGAACCATGTGGCATGCAGCAGCAATAAGAAAGTGATTTAAAGTAAAATATCTTAGCAAATGGGTCTGGACTACACACCTCAAAATTATGAACATCCAATCTTGCAGAGGCCTTGATATGATCAATTTCTTTCATGATAAAATCCACTGCTAGCTTTTCATTCTCTAAACTACCAGCTGGCTTGCTTCCTATAGCAACAAGTTCTTCCAAGAATTTTCTTGCTCTGCCCTCCGTGAATTGTCGATTGGATAGTGGTGACTCAATTGGCAGTGCCTCGGGGTAAGTACTGTTAACTCTCTGCAGGTACAGAACGATGGCTATATTGAATGCTAATATTAAAATCCAATGCCAGATCTGTACGAGAGACTTGGACGGACTGTCAGAAAGATTATTAGATTGAATTTCTTGATCAGTCGAGTTACTTTCATAGTTTGAAGAATGATGACGACGTTCTCGCAACCCAGACATCTCTACACCTAAAAAACCATCATCAGTTTAATATAATATTGGCTCACTGGCTTAAATTTGTCTCACTAATGCTCAATGTTGTCATGGGTGACAGTAGCACTCTAATTGTTGTTATATGTTATTACAGAATTAGCTAGATACTAGTAAATTAAATTATGTAAAATTAAGAAATCAACAAAATATAGATATATAAATACTGATAAATACTTGCAGCTTATCTTGTAGCACTATAGCATGGATAAAAAATAGCAGCCACAGTGAACAAAAAATTAAAAAAAGAAGTGCTACTGAAATTCCTGACAATATGAAGCAATATGAGACAAAACCAAATTAAAATAGTATTTTTTTTCAATTGGTCGAGTCCAATAAGTTGCAGAATTTAAAAATGCTAGTCCATTAGAAGGAAGAGATAGGGCCTATTATAGTCCTAAATAATTTGTCATACAATAACATAAATCATCATAAATCATGACAGCATAAAGAAAACTATCTTAATATCTATCTATCTTAATAGCTTAATATCTATCTTAATATCTGAAGTTTAGAAATAATAATACATAACAATTTTCTTATTTTTGGCTGTAGCAAAGTTACTGTAATGCAGCAAATGCAACTAAATCAAGAAACTCTTGCTAGGCTTCGATGAATCAGATCTGCACTTAAAACAAAATTAGATAAAAATGAAATAGTAGGAACTAGGTAACTGAATTTTGAAATACCTTCATACGATAACTTACAATGACAATAACAAGCAACAGCTGGCGTGAAAAAGGAATCGTGTCTATTATTTATTATAACAGCCCGAGTGTAAAAAGTGTACTCACAGTTATTGCCTGAGATATGCAAAGAATAATTAGGCAAATCAGTGCACTAAACTGAAGTCATAGTTTGTGCCCCAGAACGATCAGCTGATCACTTGTTTAACTTCAAGACGCCGTTATCACAGTGAAAGTTTCTCATGGGTTTTGCCTGGGATAACAACAACAACAGTAGCAATAATAATCATTATTATAATTATTATTAATTATTATCATTAACATTGAAAACTTATATAGCAGTGTCATGGCCGAACTCTGTCTTCGAGACTACTTTAGAGGAAGAGTTCAATTGTAATCATGAGATAAATAACATTTACATTTAAATTAATATTTAAACTAGTAAAAATTTCTACATATGAGCGGAACTTTACGCTATACGGCAACACTCATTCCAGACTTCATATACAAAATACTTATAATAAACATACATACGTGTATAGTATTTTAACTATAATAACAAGAATTATAGTGCTATAGTCATCAATGACAACATCGAGCACTATTGAGGCAAAATCAAGCTGGCTAACAAAAAGAAGGTCCAAAAAACGGTCCAAAATCCAGAAAATCAGTCCAAAGTAAAGGGAATTAAAGAAATAATAATAATAATAGCAATAATAACAACAATAGGTGTGCTACAGTCATCCTTGACAACTTCGAGCACTATTGAGACAAAATCAAGCTGGCGAGAAAAAGAAGGTCCATAATCGGTGCAAATTCCAAAATCCAGAAATTCAGTCCAAAGTAAAGGAAGTTAAAGAAAAGGTGATTCAGGCGCAGGCCGCTGCTCATGGACACTGGATGGAAAAGAGAGATGAAAAGGGTACGTCTTAAACTGCCTATGAAACTGCTCATAGCAAAGCAAAGGCCGATGTGATAAAAATGAAGATTTCCGAAGATTGGATGGAAGAGTGTGATTCATCTTTGATTGCACCAGATCTGTGGTGCAGCAGGCGCCATTGAACAGCACGCTGCATCACTTTAATCAAGTGAGACATAGAAGTTTTTCCAGGGATGGTGATATCGATGGACTTATAGGTTAACGAAGCTGTTTTGCTCAAGATCTTTAACCTTTAGCCAGTGCAAAGACTTTAAAATAGGCGACCAATGACATTTCAGCAGCAACAACAAGAACAAATATAATGCTATTGAGCATTAATCATTACGAGGAAAATAAAGAAATGGAAACTGTGCAAATTCTAAAATCCAGAAAAATCAGTGCATAATATTGAAGAATATTGACAATTTTTCTTTACTCTAAAGAGGATCTTAAATTTATGTCTTCTAGTCTCTTAAAACGCCATCTAGAGCACGAAATCAGTTGTTACGGAGAGTCCAAAGCTTGAGTGATCATAATAAGTATTGTATATATAATATATATGTATATATATAAGTATTGCCGTTTATAGATGAAATAAATTAATCAATAAGTGAATTGTTGCTAATTTGATTAATTTTACAAATAACCTATGAATTGAAATTTGTTACTGAATGCACCCTCAACCTCTACCGTTGCTGCGATTTAAACTTTTTAGGCCCGTTGTGGTATCACTTGCAATAACACGTAATTTTGTGATTTTATTGCAACAAAACTTAAATTAATCAAAATTTTCTAATTCAGTTGATATATGTTAATATATATATTTGATAATTTTATTTAATAAGTTAACTTTAGAGGGCAGTAAAGATACATTCATTTTATTACTAAATGAATATTAAAAGTAATTCTAATTTTTATAGTAGACTGTGTGTGCTTAGGTGCTTGAAGTCTGTTTTGAATGTTACATATATATATTTATTATATATATTATTATATATATATATTATATATTATATATATATATATATATATATATATATATATATATATATATATATATATTACGATATAATCTGAAAAATATGAATATATTTCGTCCTAACTTGATTTTTGACCATCTTCGGTCAACAGTACAAACTTTTACGTCACAAGAGCTTATAATAATAATAATAATAATAAAGGTTTAACGTCCGTTTCTTCATCCAGGGATGATGTCAGGGACGTCCCCAACAGCACATATCATTACAGATCAATTCACCTAGACCAATCTGCGAAAGAAATGTGCTGAGGAGAAGCAAGGTCCTAAACGAAAGCCAGTCCGGTGATCAAAAAAATGGTCAGGGTAGATTGATTATGTCTATGGTGGGAAAAGGTAAGTTTTAAGCTTGCTAGAGAATGTTGAAAGAGAAAAACAAGAGCGAAGATTAGCAGGTAAAGAGTTCCAGATTGACGGTGCTGCGTAAGAAAATGAATGTCTGCCCGATGACGTGAGAATATTTGGAACTGAGAGAAGATTGACATTGGTAGAGCGAAGTGTACGTGAGGGGCGATAGGGAAGAAGAATTTCAGATAAGTAAAAAGGCTTGCCAAATCGCAGAGTTTTGAAAGTTAATAGAGCTACTTTATGCGTTGATTAACAGGGAGCCAGTGAAGACTGCGTAGAAGAGAAAGAGAGCGAAATTGAAGTCAAGAGGACTTACAAACAACACGTGCAAGAGAATTTTGGACGTGCTGCAAACGATTGAGAGAAGAAGTAGGCAACCCATGTAATAATGAATTACAGTAGTCGAGCTTTGAATGAACTATAGAATTAGCAAGGATAGTGGCTGAATTTCTAGTAAGGGATGGACGTATTTGCCTAATCTGACGAATCTGAAAGAAAGAAGCGCGACAAACAGAAGAGATATGGGATTTTTAAGTCAAGGTTTTCATCAAATATGACTCCAAGGTTTTTGGATCGAGAAGGTGAAAGAGCAAGATTCTGAAAATTAACAGTTATTGGTAATTTTACTTCTTTGCAAAGGAGTGCCAATTAAAAGGTATTCAGTTTTGGAAGGATTAACAGCAAGACGGTTAGCACAAAACCAGGAATAAACCTTGTCAAGAATGGATGAGAGATGAGCCAGTTTTTGATCAGAATCATGATTAGAAAAGGAAATATATAGTTGTGTGTCGTCTGCATAAAAATGAAAATTTATGGAGGACTGAGCAAGTAGGTAGCTAAGAGGTGTAATATATAAAGAGAAGAGCAATGGACCTAACACTGAACCTTGAGGAACACCGCGTAGGAGGGGTAGTTCAGAAGAGCGATTTTGACCAATAACAACAGATTGTGTGCGACATGAGAGATATGATGTGAGAAGGGAAAAGGCAGAATCAGATATGCCAAAACAAGATTTAAGCCTATTTATTAGGATGCCATGGTCAATTGTATCAAAGGCAGCAGAGAGATCTAGAAGAACCAAGGCAGAAACCTGTTTACTACTCATGGCCAAGCTAAGATCATTATGTATACGAAGAAGAGCGGTTTCAGTACAATGGAGTTTTCTATAGGCAGATTTATAATGAGAGAGAGAAGGGAAAGAATCAAGATGAGTGCATAAACGGGTATAATTTACCTTTTCAAGAAGTTTAGAGATGAAGTTAAGATTGGAAATAGGACGGTAACTGGAAAACCAAGTAATAATAATTTTTTAAATTAACAGAATATTTCTTTCAAATTATTTTTTAAGCTTGTTTTGTTTTCAAAATTTTACCTAAAAAATTCTGTACAAATGTAACAAAATCACCTTAATTTGATTTGATTTATAACAATAACAAATAATTAAAGGGCTATTGTCGTCCTTAACAGCTTTAAGTACTACGTCTGGGTATCAATTTTTAGTTCATTTTTGGACTGGTTGCTGGATTTTTGAATGTACACCATTTTGGACATTATTTTGCTCATCTTTTACTTATATGAAGAATAACTAAAATAGCAGAAGTAATGTTGCTTGATTGTAAGCTTGATTAAACACAGCTTTTAAAAAAATTAATTTTTTGTTTAATAGATATAATATATTTTCCTAAGTCATTAGTAGTATGGATACCGTGTCTTTCTAGTAAACACACTCTTAGTTAAACAGTATACTTTCGAAGAGCCATGCATGGTAGCAACAATGCTCAACTCTCTCTGTGGCAGAATGGTCCTACTTGTGGTCCTCACATGTCTTGCTTGGTATGCTTGACTATTCTTTGGTAATTTACTATATATTAATATATATAGGTATGATATATATATATTCAAATATATATATATATATATATATATGTATATATATAGAGTCAATATATATATCTAATATATAATATATATATATATAATCTATATATATATATATATATTGTATATATATATATATTATATAATTATATATATATATATATATATAATATATATATTATATAGATATTATTATATGTCTTTTAGTCTCTTAAATATTTCAATAATGTTATATGGAAAGTTTAAAAATATGATTATGCATTTGAGAATAATTATTAAGACATTTTGAATGTCTTAATGGCGTAGAGGTAACGTCATGAAGTTTCAAATGGCTGATGTGAATTGAATTCTCGTAGGTTCGAATCCCAGCCGCGCTAATCTGAGAGTAAAATCTTAATTTAATTATTGTAACATCATATTAAAAAGAATGTGTTATTATTGTATCGTTTATTGGCAATGTTTTAATTTACTTCAGCATCTAGCCATGTTTCATTTGCATGTCGTATTTCAAGTACAGTGTTTTGTTAATAAAAATTGATTATATTTTGTTGCAAAAGGATTATAAACTTCATTTCTGCGCTTGTAATATTAAGTAAAATAATTAAGTCAGAAGCTGGGTAACTTATTTGACTCAATATTAATACCCAATAGATCTTAAATTTGACTATAGGTATACATAATATGTAATTATGATTTTTAAAATGATGAATTTCCATTACATTTTCAGTACTCTAAAACTATATTTTTCTTGTGTAGTTTTCCAGTTGCGTGTGATTCAGAAAACAAGCCGATTCATCCCGAATCTGCTGAGACAAGGTATAGGAATTCGAATGAGGTTAATAATACTTATATTTAAGTTAAATATTCAATTGAATAGTGGGCTCCTGCTGCTTTGAATTATGATTACCCATACAATGATTTATATATATATATATATATATATATATATATATATATATATCATTGTATTATATTTGCATTGTATTATATAAATAATTATATTATATATATATATATATATATATATATATATATATATATATATATAATATGTATATATATGTATATATATATATATATATATATATATATATATATTGGAATTAATTATTCTGTGTCTGCTTATGGCTTGGTTTATTGGTTGATTTTTCAGTTTATTGGTTGGATCACAAAAATCTAAGAAAAAACCAATCAGAAACTATACTATTTTATATGAGAGTCAATGAGCACTGAGACTTGCTATTGAGAACAAACATAGATGCCACTTAATAAGATTTATGTAAGGATAATAAAAACTCCATGCTCCATGTTGTGATGTGGTAAAAGCTTGGCCTTTTTCATTGAATCAACCATTTAATATGTAGAGTTCTCATTTGAGAATTTGACTGTAAATTATAAATTATTGGTAGAAATATGTACCTTGGACACCAGGTAGGAAAATTGAATAGAGTGAGAGAGTGGAAGAATTGAACCAGAGAGAGAGTGACATAGCTATTTAATAGAATGAATTTCAGAAATTCTTTAAATAACAGGTAAATATTAACAAAAATAAAAATTTTATTTATATGTTGAAGTTAACATCTAAATAATTGCTAAATGTGTTTAAACTTGTTTTCTACAGGACCATTTTGATAAAGTGAAAGTGGATGATCTTTCAGCAGGTAGTGGCGCCAATGGGATTGACAGCAATGAAAAATTAAGTACAATATCTGATGAAAACAGAAATAAAGAAACAGCCGAGGATTTGTCTGACTCTAATAAGAAGACTTTCGTTTCGGATAATTCAAAACAACAGCAACCGTCAGTGAACTTGATACCTAGTGACTCGATTCCATCATTCGATAGTTCTTTGTCACATGGTAGTTCTTCAGGAGACCCAATTTCTGATGAGACGAAGCATTCCTCAAGTGAAACATCTGATAGCTCAATGCCTCTAATAGGAGAGGAGGAGATAGAGATGAATTATAATATTATGCCACCTGATGATTATTTCTCTGATGCTAATGCCGGCAAACCAGCTTTGCAAGAGTAAGTTATCATAACATTACTAAAGTTGCCTAAAGTTGAAAATTAGTTTCATTGTAGTGAGCTTTTGTTGGGATATCTAGATTTGATTGATAAACAGTCTGCCACTGCTCAGTGTCTCACGTTTATAGTCATTAGATGAACGCTGAATTCTTTTAGTATGGTTTGTGTTACTAATTAGTTATAGTTTTAAAAGTCCACCTGTTGCATGCTGCAACTGTATTAGAACTTAATTTTGTTTGTAATTTGTTCAAGATTTCATTTTGCTGTAGTTGACACAAAATACTACTTATATGTGTTTGTAATATATTTCGTTAATCACTTTGAACTTGATGTGTAGATGTATAAAGCGACTTGCAGTTCCAATGCTGCAGTAGCATGAAATTAACAGTGAAGAATTAAGTATCAATATTGGAGAAGGCCAAAGGCTACAATGGTTGTGGAAGTGTAAACCTATGTAAATATTAAATTCCAATGTCTTAAACCTATTGGTTTCTAACAAAGAAATCATTTTAACAAGGATACTAACCTTTCCAATTTCCCACTTATTTCGCCTCATATAAAACTTTAGCAGTTACCAATTTTTGTGACCGTTCTATCGATTTTAATATTTAATATCAATTTAAGATAAATTTTTGTGAAATTCTATTTATATTACTCATCACTTCGATAGAAAGTCACTGAGCCTATTAGTGACGTTGCATTATCATTGAATGAACTGCTGCCTATCCATGAATTCAGCGGTTCATCATAGAATTTACATTCTCATTGAATTTATTGCCTCTATCATTGAAGCTGACTTAATTTTCTTCTTCCTCATTGAGTAATTCCATGTTTATCAATTTCAGCTAGCACATTCTTTCATCTTCATTGAATGAATAGATTATCAGTCATTGCTGATTATAAGAATATAGTTTACAAGAATTTGCTTTCACGGCTGAGGTTAGCAGCACGTCTTCACTATAGCATCATCCTGTATAGCTACATTTACACTAGTCCATGGCTGGAAATCATGCCAAGTCCTTTCTGTTGAGGTACCTGCTCTGCTGCAGCTGTAGTAAACACGTGTGGTCGCGCAATCAATCGATTTCTGTCATTTTAATGCAGTTAAAGAGCACCATTTCATATAAAACGTCAGAGTAGTTGCAAAATTCATGGCATGGTTGACTAGTTTGTTGGATCATGGACACCTTTATATATATAGCAGACGTCCTCTAGGCATCTAGACGTCCATGGTTGGATATACAATGATGTGTATTGACCGTGTATTCTCTGGCAGTTAAAACTTTAAATATTATATGCAGTTATTGTAGCTTCAGGATTAGTCTAATTTATTTCAGAGCTGTAAAGGTCTAATTTATTTCAGAGCTGTAAAGGTCTAATTTATTTCAGAGCTTTAAAGGTCGATGTTAATGTCAGTGTTGTTTCTCGGAAAAACATCCTTTATTGGCGAGCCCAAGATTTAAGCATAAGGCATACTAATCTGAGGTCTTTTATTTATCCTGGGTAATGGATTTTGTAAAGAAAATTGAATTAAAAGAAGTCTACAATGTCTAATAATAATTTTGTCTATATCACTGGTGGTATAGACAAAATTATTGTTAGGAATTGTAGACTTCTTTTCATATAATTTTCTTGAAAAAATCTGTTACCTTTACATGTATAATGATTGTGGGCCTATCTGAAATATGGCCTCTCTTTATGCTGTCTGTAGCACCTGCGGAAGCTATTTGAAGGCTGACATTTAAGTTATTGTGCCAGTATTGATTAATTGCAGACAGGCATGTAGTGTGAAGTCAGTCAACCAGTTGCTATTTAAAGTAAAGTTTTAGTTTTAAAAGCTTATTTTTGAAGAGAGAGAGAGAGATTTAGAGATGTATTTTTGTAATTGATACTTTTTTGGTATGGGAAATCAAGATGGTCAATTAGTCAAGACTTCATATGCTTCAAAGAGACCTCTAATGTAGATATAGAGCAATAACTGAGATACTTACATGGTTAAAGTGATATTTTTAACTATATGCCATTGTCAGATTGTGAAGAAGTAAAGGAACAGATTATTAAAATTATTTTAAACATCAGTGCATCGATAATGCTGACAATTCAATTCCTTGAATGATTATATTTGAATACTTTATAAATATGGTCATAATTGTTTTTCTCTTTTAATTGAATTTTGTTTTCATTTTATTAAAAGTTTATTTCATTGTTAGTGTAAATTATCTTACGTACTAGTCTTGTTATATCTAGAGAATGGTAAACAGCGATACAATGGTATGATGGATATTTGGCCTTGAAGCCTGGATACACAGTTTTTTAGAGCACTGCGCAGTTCACTGGTGGTTATTCTCGATTCATTGTGGTTATATAGTTGTAGTCATCAACAGTTGTGGGTGCTATTGTGCAGTGAAAGAGATAGCACTAACACTAGGATGATAAAAATTCCGCTGCATAACCCGGTATATCTTATAGCAACGTAAAATGCTTCTGCAGTTTTTGCCGAATGAGTAAATCAACTCTTAAATATTTTAGCAAACTTATAAATTCATGAACAATAAACAATGAGCAATGAATGAATGAATAGTTGTTTAGAGTATTGCCGGGTAAATGCACATCGTCTGGTAGATACACTGTACATTGGGAAATTAAAATACCTTTCTAAACCTTTCTAAAGACTGCTGTTATACACAGTTTTAGCCTTTAGAGGTATTAGCGTGTAGAGGTATTACTTGCGGTAGATCTAGCCAGATTCAAGACTCATATCGCTGCCTTATTAGCAGTCTAAGTTATAGATACTCTCTCGCTCTTAGTGCACTGCCTACTAGTAGGTTCATGGTATATAACGCCTCCAAGCTTCTCTGTCTTCGGCTTACCTCTTTATGTCCACATATGAGTTGGTCTAAATCATCTAACATACCTAATCTCGGCCTGCCTCGGCCTAATCCAAAATAAATAGTTATAAATACATGTACATAAAATAATTAGGCTATTTTATTGAATTATACTGCTCTTTGAATATGAGTAAATAATAATTCTTTTATTTGTAATTCTTTTCAGTAAATTCTTTTAAATTGATTGTAAATTAGCGGTATAATATATACTTGTATACAAGATTTGAATACAGTATTGAAAATGTTTTACTATTTGCTGTTATAATTTTTTTTATGTTAGAAGAAATCTTGATCTCGATGAATCTTTCTTCAATGAAGATGACCTAACTCCAAGTGCTACAGAAGAAGATGATGTCAGGTACGCTGGTGAGGGGGATAGTGGTGATGAAGATGATCAGACTGTAGAAGATGCACATGGCTTAAACTCTGATTCTATTAAACAGAAGTATGCACTTGCATTGTAGCAACTTAAGATTGCACTTAATCTTATCCAATTGTTTGAACATGGGTATTGTCTTGAGTGGTAATAAGAATAATATTAACAGAGGTTTAACGTCATGTTTCCTCATACTAGGATATTAAAAGTTGTAACTTTTAGTCAATAATTGACGATTCCTATGATCTATATCTACATTCACTAATATCATGACCAATATGAACATGTAATACGATATGAAGCTTATCCTCATTTGTTTAGTTATAATGAAATTTCAATTACAGCAAAGTTGACTTTTTGGCACATGTAGGTATATGTTGCTGTCTTCTGGTTTATAATTCAGGTTGTAGATAGAATAACTTGATATATAGGCGCTTATATTTACTATTTTCCTTTGTATACTACATTTATAAATTTGGTCAGTTCCGATTCTGGGCAGAATTAAGTTTTGAAATCTGGCTTCAGTCCGTTCTGTCAGATTAAAATAAATCAAACCCGGTACACCCCTAGTGTATATTATGTTCTATACTTCATAACTTATATAATATGTGATAAGTAACAGCACACTGTTTGTCAATGGATTTTAAATAATGTATTTATACATTTTGTTCTCCTTCTGTAATTATTTGGCTCTCCCTCTGTAATCATATCCTCCCTGCTGCTGCAGCGTAGTAGCTGTACGTTAGGCTGCCAGCAGACTTCTGCTGGTACTATACCCTCTCTTTCTTTCTCTATCTCTCTCTCTCTCTCTCTCAAACGCTCGTAATGAAATTAGGCTTTTATGTTTCAGTTTAATTCTGTTTACTTTAGAGTTGTCATTGGACCAGCTGTTCCTGAAATTCAGATGGAAGCATATACTGGAGGTAATCAGCCAAGATCATCCCAAGTTCAGTCTACTGCAGGACCTGATGCCGAAGCTGTCGACGACAGAGATTCAGTAGGTCAGGAGAAGGAACAGCTGCGGCATATAAATCAAAAACTTGATGCAAATCAACAGCTGCATAACTTAAATCTGGAACAGCAGCAGCAACAGCAGCTGCAACAGCAGCAGACAACCCCTCCACCAGCTGAGGCAGGGCCAAAAGTCGAAGATGTGGAAATTAAGTCTGCAGTCAAATTGCAACAGGAGGAAGTACAACTGAAACAGCAAGCCTCACAACAACAACAACAACAGGTGACGTCTGAACAACCACAACCGCAGATTTTGCAGCCATTGCAGCAGGTAGAAGTACTACAGCAACCTTCACAACAGTTAGAAGTACCACAGCAACAGTTGAAACCACAGGAAGTTAAAACCAATACCACTGGTTCATCGAGTATGCCTGAGACTAATGTGGCTGGTAACTCAACACTTATCCTAGATTCAGCTCCTTCAAAACCTGCTGATAATTTAACAAATACTGCAGATAAGATTGTCTCTTCGTCTGATGGTAAAAATTCCTTAACTGACATCAACAATGTAACGGCGAGATCCAACGAGACAATGACTCCAGAGGTAGGGCCACCGGGTTCTGGTATCCTGGCAGCTGGTGGTAATCAGACTGTGAATATATCTGCCGCTGCAAATGCAACTTTACCTGTAGCTTCGTCGGGAGCAGGTGGTATAGCGACTGATCAAGCAAGTGCTGCTGGTATGACCACGGAGAAAGCCTCTACGACTGGAGTCACTGACACTAAGAAGTCAGCCGAGAGCTCAGTAGATGAAGTGTTGCCTGTAGACTCTAAACACATAGAGCTGCCTTCGTTCGATGAGTGGAGACAGAAAGAGCAGGAGAAGCATAAGAATCTTGAAGGTTGGTAACACTGTAGTTAGAGACACTATTGTGGTATATGCAAATGTGTGACTTATTATTAGTTGAATTGTTGGTACTGGAAAGCTTGAGGTTTATTTAGAACTAGGCAGTATTGAGATAGTAGCAATGTCATTTGTAAAAAAAAGTACTCCATGCTTTTATTTAATAAGCAATAGATCTTTTGGGGTGAATCGATTTATAGTGATATGTGATGGGGGGGACGTCCCTCTCATCATCCTTGTATGAGGAAATGGACGTTAAACCTTTATATTATTAAGCAAGTGCTGTAGAATTAGCAAATATACAGTATTACTGTATATTTTCTAATTATGGCAAATGTTTGTTGTCATTACATAATTTAACTTTACTATTGTACTGGATCGTCAATTGTTTCGTGACGTGATTGTGTATAATTGATATTACACATTGTGCTGTTTTAATTGTACTTCTACTTCTTGTTTATAGCAGCTCAGCAGCAGCAGCAGCAACAACAGCATCAACAGCAACAGCAGATTCAGCCGACTTCCTCTCATGTGAAGTCTAAGATTCCTCAGAAGCAGATCAACTATGCCGCAGTGACATGTGGTGCCAAAGTTGTGGCGACAAACCCTGAGGCGCAGAATGCTGTGTTTATTCTGTTTGAGAATAGAGATCAGTACATGATTCAACCGTGCAAGGCAAAGAAAGTGTACGTATAACATCCTTATCTAAGGTGTATGGTCATATCTTTAATAGTCAGTTCATCATTATTAATTAATATTGTCTGTAATTATTAACAAATTTAGATAATTTTTAGTTAGTGATCCTGAAGTTGTCTAGAAATTATTCAGTCTCTGTTGGTTAATATCTCAAATAAAATGTAAGCCTATATACAAAACTGATTTCTAAATCTTTTGTTTTGGTATCCTGTTCAGCATCAGCATCTTCTCTTGAATCCTTGATTAGCTAATAGCTACTGTCGAAATACAAATAGATTTTCCATTGGATCTAAAAAAATTGCGCCAATACTGGAGCCTAGGCTCTAACCAACCAAATACCATTTCTGAAGTTGGTATCCTATTAAATATTAAAAATATTAGTATTGGAATTGTTTACATTAAACATTTTGAATGTATAGTAGATTAGGTTTTGTACTTGAAGATACTAAGATGATAGAAGAAATATTTATTTGTGTAGTACGAACTTAGTAGCTTTAGTGTTCGTCAGTGAAATTCCTTCATCTGTACATCAGATGGCAGACGTCATTAAACCATCTATAAGGTCTCTGTACATTTGACTTTATTCTAAAGAAATTACTGTAGCATAGGACCTAAATTGTATTTTTTACTATTTCGAATTTAATTATTGACTAATGTATATACCGTAAGTAACTTATTGTTGTATTGTTGTTTTTTTTGCATGTAACTTATTAAAGTCTATTTACTGTAACTTATTGTTTGTATTTTTGTATAATGTTCATTTAACTGTGTTCAAAAGTAGCTACTTTAACATTGTTGTATTTTATTGTTATTTAGTTTATATTAATTGTATTTTATATTGCATTTGCTGCAACACGTTGTCGTATTGTCTATTTTGAATGTAACTGTATTGGGTTTGATTTAATGTTAGATATTTTGTATTATTGATAGCTTTACGGTAGAGTTGTGCGAGTCGATTCAAATCCAGACGATAGAGCTGGGAAACCTCGAGTTGTTCTCATCGTTGCCAGAAAGATTTGATGTGCACGTCAGCGACAGGTTCTTGTTCTTGTTTGTTCTTTAAATCCATAATTATTCAGTCATCTTCATCAGTTAAGCAAATTAATCAGGGTAAAAGCTACCAAACCTAGATAAATCTTACTGGATTTTACGACTATTTTGGAAACCTGATTAAGTGATATTTAAGCTTTTATTTAATTTTTAATTTATAAATATATCAAAGTGGATGCTAATTGTACTGTTTTACCATCTTCGCTGAATACAGTTGTTTGTTCAGATGTAAAAATTAATCATTTGTTATTAATGTAATTGCTGTTTAATAATTTTTCCTTGTCTCAAGCTAATTTGTTTACAATGAAGCAGTGTATTTTTTGCATTCTGGGCTCATAATCTTACTCGCTAGTCTTTAGTATGTTTTCCCATTGCTCGACATCAACAAATCGATCCGCTTTCGCAATAAACATACTTTCGTCTAATCTAGTGCTGTCTTTTAAATGAGTTTGATGCATATAACTGCACTATTTCCCACAAGCAGATCAATTCAAGCAGATCAATACAAGCAGATCTTGGTGTTTTATAATAGTATTCTTTGCTCATCATATGTTATAGATATCCAACGAAGGATTGGCGACTACTCGGTAGTTTCAAGGCTCGTGACGAGAGGTCAATCCAGACTTTTCCAGTATCGGCTAACTCACTTAACTCATTCTACGCAAAGTACATCAGAATAGAGATACAGTCATACTACGGGACTGAGCATTACTGTCCACTCAGCATACTCAGGTAGTGTGGCATAGTTTTGCATATCATGTACTGTATCTTTCGTGACAAGGATTCTAGATCTCTTTGCCAGAAAACGATATTGGAGTGAAAACTGGGTGTTCAACCGGATAGGATGCCATGCGTCCTCTTTGATGGTCTAGTTTTTATTCAATTTATTATACACATATTTTGTTTTATTTTTGCACTTACAGGACCAATTGCACTTATTACTTAGATTCTGATAATGCCGATTTAAGATTTTTCCACGCGTTCATTGATGTGATTACTCTGTGAATATGTGTGAAAATAAAACATATTTCTCTCTCTCTCTTTCTACTTTTGATAGTTAAGAATAATTATATTTCTCGTGTAATAATAACTATGATAAATGGATCTAGTGTTTATATCACTCTAGCTATCTGCCGTATGCAAGTCAAAGTTATGTTTCTTAAGCACAGTATGCCGTCACATTTACAAAGAGCACTCCATTGACCTGCATGTTGGTACCATCACTGCAGCGATGCCTTTACCACCTAACTTTACTGTCATCTAAAATTTTGGAAATAACGGCTTCATTTAGTTTTTCAGAGCCTTTCTGAGTAGCTATTGACATATGTGTAATTCTGTTGCATATAAATTTATTCGTAGCTGTAGTGTCTGTGAAACATTCCTCATGTATTTTATGTAGGGTTATTGTTATCTCTAAATATTAATAACAAATAACTATCGCTTTATTTTAATAGAATTTTGTAGATATATTGAAATGACAGTCGCTTGCTTTGAATAATCATAGAGTTTGAGAAATAACCATCAGTCAGTTAACAATTAATTAGAGGTTATTCTTAAATCAGCTCTGGCTGCAATCAATATGCTATCAAAAGGCAGTGATGACGAATAACCATTGAGAAAGAGAAAATAACGAAAATCTACAAAAACAGAATCTATGAAGGAAACTCTGTAACACATGCAATTTGTCATGTGTAAAGCCATATAAAGAAATTGATTGATTATAGTTTGTGATATGCATTTCCGTCAACCAATTTTGTAGTTTTAATTTTAGCTCTCGATTTGTGAATTATATTTGTGTGCATATATACACATATATATAAATATATACATACATATATACATGTATCTCTCTCTCTTAGTGCACTGCCTACTAGCAGGTCCATGGTATATAACGCCTCCAATCTTCTCTGTCTTCTGCTTTCATCTTCATTTCCAAATATGAGTGGGTCTTTAAATCATCTAAATTACTTAATCTCGGCCTGCCTCTGCCTCTTTTACCTTCCATTCTGCCTTATACCATATATATATATATATATATATATATATATATATATATATATTATCTCTCTCTCTCTCTTAGTGCACTGCCTACTGACAGGTCCATGGTACATAACGCCTCCACTCTTCTCTGTCTTCCGCCTTCCTCTTCATTTCCACATATGAGTGGGTCTTTAAATCATCTAACATACCTAATCTCGGCCTGCCCCTGCCTCTTTTTCCTTACATTCTACCTTCTAGGGCCTCTTTTAATAGACCCTCCCCGCTTAGAATGTGTCCTATCCCTCTCTTCTTCCCATTTCTTAAACAATTTATCAACTGTCTATCTGTGCCAACTCTCTCCAGGACTTGCTCATTTGTAACCTTTTGAGTCCAGCTAATCCTCTTCATTCTTCTCCAAATCCACATTTCCAATGCCTCCAGTTTCCTAATATCTTCCTTCCTTAAGGTCCATGTTTCACATCCATACAATAGCGTGGTCCAAACCAAAGTTTTCACTATCTTTATCTTTGTGTCTTTCTTTAGACTTTTTGTTAATAGTTCTTTTCTACTACCAAAGGCCGCTTTTGCTTGTGCAATCCTACTGCATATTTCTGTCTCACATTTCCCATCATCGGTTATAGTATGACCCAAATATTTGAAACTCCTTACCTGTTCCAATTTCGTACCATTTATTGTGATATTAACTTCACCTTTATTATTGGACACTCTCATAACCTTGGTCTTTTTATATTAATCTTCATGCCATATCTTAGGGCCGTATCATTCAGCCTATCCATTATCTTCTGCAATCCAATCTCGCTGCCTGCTACCATTCCTTGGTCATCTGCAAATCGTACATCTTGTAACAAATTCCCCCTACTTTTATATATTATTATATAGATATATATATATAATATATATATATATATATATATATATATATATATATATATATATATATATATATAATTAACAATTAAATTACTTGACTATAGAGTTAACGGTATGACGGTTGATGAGGATGATGACATTGATGAACGAGAGGTGCTGGGTGAGAGTGATTCAGCTGCTCTAGACGGTGACATGTTAACTGCTGATAAAGAATCTGCCGCAACTAATCTCTTCTCTAGCGCTACAGGTTCGCTATTCTTGTAGATACTGTAAACAGTTTTATTACTTTCCGTTAATAATTTAAACGTCATTTTCGCCATAATTTAAACCTATTGTGTTAGCTGATTAATTATCCTTGGATAAAGTGATCATGATCCAATGAAAATAGGCACTTACTCTTGAAGAGTAAAGATAAATTATACATTTATTTTAATTTATATATACGTGTATATAGTGACGGAGTGGTTAATTTTACATTATGGCAAGTTATAATTTTGTCTTGAATACGCGATTATTTTAGATTTCTTTTACACTTGTATTTAAATATTAATCTAATGTAGGTCTCACTGGTTCTCTATTCATGTGTAGTTTTTCATATCTTTTTTAGCCGTTCATTTTTATATTTGTGGCTGCCAGTGTAGAATTACTTAATTATTACAAAACTATGAAGAAGATCAGAAAATATTTTGAAGTTCTTCTAAATCTTTCATAGGTATTATAAGCTGACAATAGTTGCCTCTGTTACGTGGATGACGTCTTGCTTTGCTGCATTGAATTGCTATTTATTTGCTTTTGTAATATTGGATTGTTTAGATAAAGTGTTGAGTCTAGTGAAGACGGTGTTGAGTCCTATGGCTAAGAACAAAGCGGCTACCGTTATACCACTCACTGGTACAGCCCTGGGTAGTCAGAGCTCAGGAGCAGCAGGTGTAGCTAGCATTATGCAGCCTTGTACACCACAAGTCAGGTTAATCAGTCTTATATTGTATTACCTGGTCTCTCTCTCGTAGTGCACTGCCTACTGGCAGGTCCATGGTATATATATATATATATATATATATATATATATATATATATATATATATATATACATGTATATATATATATATATATATATATATATATATATATATATATATATATACATGTATATATACACATGTGTATATATATATATATATAAAACAAAGTCGTGCTCGTAATGGATCTTATAAGTCAAGAACGGCTGGACAGATTTTAATGATCTCAGACATTTTGGATTCGTCTCCAGCAGCCCCTGCATAATATCCAATAAAATATTTTAAAAATAATATGCTAATGACCGAAAAAACGGATAAATGAAAAGAGCTAGAGAGAGAGAGAGAGAGAGATAGATAAAGAGAGAGAGAGATAGATAGATAGAGATAGAGAGAGATAGATAGAGGGAGAGAGATAGAGAGAGAGATAGATAGATTGAGAGATAGATAGATAAAGAGAGAAAGAGAGATATAGATAGATAGAGAGAGATAGAGAGAGTGAGATAGAGAGAGAGAGAGAGAGGTAAATAGATAGATAGATAGAGAGAGAGAGGTAGGTAGATAGATAGATAGAGAGAGAGAGATAGATAGATAGATAGATAGACAGAGAGACAGATAGACAGACAGATATGGTTGATAGGCGGTACGAAGTCCGCCGGGTCAGCTAGTATATATATACATGTATATATGTGTGTATGTAACGCTCTTCTCTTGTGAAGTATCTAGATGAGCCTACTGGCTTATTATGTGGTATATAAGATAAATTACTAAATTCTATTTTGTGTATGTGAAACATGCTTATTGTAATTTAAATTATATTCTTTGAACATATAAAAAATATGTGGATATTGTATTTGACATTGTTATGTTATATATAATGTTGCTACTGGAATGGTTGCACTTATATAGTGAATTCACAAGTGTGGTATATGTATCTTTATCTAGATGCCTCTATGTATAGTAATTGATAATAAATCAAGAATAAATGAAATTATTCAATTTATTTATTTTTATTAATATTTAAACTGATTCGTTAATTACATATAATTTCTCTCTCTCTCTCTCTGTAATTTTTTATATACATCTCTCTCTCTCTAATCTTCTGCAGTTCAATTGGTGTAAAGCACGAAGCCGTTGCTACTTCTCCAGGAGTTAAAGCTCAACAGTACGGCCCTGTTTATCCTAATGCCTCAATTCCTACGAGAAACAGACAACAGAGTATGATTAGTATGCGTCTCAATCTCTCTCTCTGTCTCTCTTTTTCTGTCTCTCTATCTCTCTCTCTCTCTTTCTCTCTCTCTCTCTCTGTAATTTTTTATATACATCTCTCTCTCTCTAATCTTCTGGTCTTGATTCAGTGATTAATTTAATGGTACGAGAAATTTCTAGAAAAAAATATCTAACAATTGGGTAAACATTGTGTGAAAAATAACTGAAAAATGATGGCGTAATGAAACTGGATCAGTTAGAAAGAATTATCTAATAGAATGTCCTAATGGACGGTGTTTTGCTAAAATGAAACACGTTCTGAATGTATGACTTCTTTTATCGTATTATGCTATATTTTGTAAAAACTATGATCTGTGTAAAACTGTATACTTGTCTTTGCCTTTGTTTTCAATACTCCTATTTAGTTATTTGTATCCCAACTCTAGCCAAACCGGGATTCAAGGCATGATGATGACTATATTTTATAGGAATTTTATATGACTATATTATATTGATGATGAATAATAAATAGAGTTATTATTTATACTGCTGCTACTATTATATATATATATATATATATATATATATATATATATTACTATAACTACTACTTATATTTCAGGTGGAGTAGCCACTCCTAGTCGTCGCACAGTTTTGTCAGGTCGTGGCTCTCACCGCAGGCCCCTGGCTATGAGAGCTGCCGGTGACCCTGCCAGTCTGAGGCAGGCTGAGGTGGGATCAGTGGTCAGGGGGGAGGGGTGGTCTGCTGGTGACAGGAGGACGCCCAAGAGAATCAAGAGGTCATCAAGGACACGACGACCCTCAGTGACGTCCAACTACCATCTGGAATGTCTGTTCTGTGCTGCCCATGATCCCACTGGTAAATCACCCGGGTGTCAGTGGAATAAAGGATCTACGTGTAGCTACTTCTTGACTCTTGCTAGACCTCAGGGCCTGTGTAAGAGGCGTAGAGTGAGGAGGGCAGAGGCTGAAGTAGGGTATAGAAGAAGCCTTGGAGAACAGCGGCAGAGATCAGAGGATCAGAGAGCTGAGAGTAAGGAAAATGTTAAAAGTGAGATACCTGAGGAGAAATCATCGGGTGCTAATAAAACTTCTACAGCTGAGAGTTTGGCTAAGGTTGTAGCTTCCACTGATGATATGAAATTGAAAGTTGAAGGAATGCGGGAAGATTTATCAAGCAGCACAGGTGACAGTAAGGCATCAGTGCAGCGGACTGAGCAGCCAGAAAGTACTGGAGCATCAGCTCCTAAAGCTTCCAGTCTGCAGGGTGAGGCTCCGGAAACACAGAAGACACCGCACCTACAGCAACAAGACCAGCTGAAGCAGCAACAACCCACGAGCAACAGCGTTCAGCAACAGCAGAATTCACTTGAATCTCAACAACAACCTAAGCTACAGCCTCCAGGGCAACCATCTTCTGAACCACTACAACAACCGGTGCAACAGCAACCTGGAGTTGTTGGTTCAGCTACTCAGTCAACAGGAGCTGAGACAGCTCCAGTCTCTGCTGTTGTTAAAGCTGCTCCCGATGCAGTTCAACCACTTCCATTGTCTGATAAATCATCCACCCAACCCCAAGCCAGTTCTACTGGTTCTACAGCTGTGTCAGAGAAAACAACGTCAGATACTGAACCTAAAAGTCCTACGACAACTCCTACTTCCGCTGAGAATAAAGATGCTGCGTCTCGGAATTCAATCACTGGTGAAAACTCAAGGGAAAATTCCACGGCGCATTTCATTCCTCCAGTGACGTCAGGTGGGATATCTGGCACTCCTGGCTCAGCAGCACCCGGTGCTAATATTCCAGCTGCAGCATCAGCGGGGCTGCCATCCACTGGAGCGGTGGGATCAGCTGGAGCGGGAGCCGCGGAGTCTGCCAGTGAGCCAGTGACTGAGCCGAGGCAGGCTGACGCCAAGGTGGTGCTGCCGGAGCTGGAATCCCAGGATTTGGAAGACGTGACGTATCAGAAGCTGACGTCACGCAGCAAGGAGTCGATATTCGTTAAACTGAAGAACAGGATTAGGAATCTAGAAGTAAACTTAAATCTCAGTAACAGGTTGGTTTGGAAGTTTTGCTGCTGTAGTAGACTAAAATTATTACAGGCTATTCTCAAAGTGCTGAATACCTTGAATATGTGGAATCCACTAGATCTGGCTTTACATATATAAATACATCTTGCTTAAACTAAAAAATATTTTGACAATATGAACGGTAGGTTTGTGGAAAATTACATCTGTATTCATAGAAACTGGTTGAATATTTTACTTGTAATTTTATGTTGTGTTAAGGATTACGCTGCTGTTGGTCTAGTATAATTCTTATCATTAAACTTTAATTCTATCATTATTTCTTGTGTAACTATCTTGGACCTGCCATTTTGTTGAACACTAGAGAGAATATAAATATAGTTTATATATTTAGATTTTGTGTATTTACACTCAATATCCTTTGACCTATGTATGCAGATATCTAGAGGAGCTGAGTCAGAGGTACAAGGTTCAGATGGATGGGATGTACACGTCACTGAACAAGACTATAGCGAGGCTGGGTGCTACTGCTAAATCTGCTGATGAAAAGGTCCTTTCTCTTTCTTCTTTGCATTAGTAACGATTTTATTTCATTAAAATTTGTATATGAAATTAAATTAACAAATTCTTAAATTAAATGCTTCCTTTTTGCCCAGAACTACTATAGAGTAAACATCTAAGGGAGTTATGAAAAAATGTGTCATATCTGCTGCTGATTCATTTTTGGAATTACAAATTGATTTATAATTTAATGATTATCAGCTTGTTTGTTCTCCACATTGGATCCTATGCAGTGCAACTATAACTAACCCAAATACACTTTAGCCAATCACCTGAGGTTACTTATATGGCTTAGCCTGTCCTGTATGTGTATTTATGTCGTCATCGTTTTCTAGGAGCTGGTAAATATCTTCGTAATACTTTAAGGTCAAGCGATAAATTATTTTTTTTCCGTAAATATTGAACGTTAAATAGGAGACCAAAATTTTGCTTGCATGTTTGCCTTAATCTGTATTAGTTCCATGAATGGTTCATGTCAGATATACGCTTGCATGTTTATGCAACGTTTTAGGTTCAGATGTTTATATGCTCGCATGTTTCCGCAACATTGTAGGATCAGCTGTTGATATGCTAACATGTGTCTGCAACATTTTAGGAGCAGATGTTCATATGCTAGCATGTTTCTGCAACGTTTTAGCATCAGATGTTCATATGCTAGCATGTTTCTGCAACGTTTTAGGATCAGATGCAGAATGACAGACTAACAAACCTCGAAGACGCTGTAGGAAATCTGACAGATGCCGTGTCGTCAATACAAGTCACGCTGGAAACTTTTCAATATCAGGTATCTCTAATTATAAATTTCTACTTCATTTATGCTTAGTATTGGATTTCTCCTATGTGCCAAGTTGTTCTGGATCGAGTTTTGGGTGATGACATCGGATAATGATTATCTGACGAGTCTAACTTGAATCTCTCTCTCTCTGTCTGCTTCTTTCTGTCTGTCGTTTGTCTCTGTCTCGCTCGTTATCCGTCTCTCTGACGATAATGTCATTTAGCATTTTTGTATTGTTATTATTTTTTGTCTTATTTTTGTTATTTTAGCTGTTATTCCACAGATGGCTGATTAAACTAAGAACTTGTAATCTAGTTCTTACTTCCTCACTAAATACGGGATTATTTGAGCGACAGTTGTATTTTAAAATGATGGTATTTGCTTGTCACTTGCAGATGGTTGAACGGCACTTGTTTCTGATGACAGCCGAGTTCTTGATATTCATCTTCTTGCTCTTTTACACTACACATCGCACTTCCACTTCGAGACCCCTCTCAGTCTCTCTCACTCGCTCCAACCATTCCACCTCTGTAGCTCAACCTCTCAGCTTCAGGTCGATGATGGAGTACATCAAGAGCTTTGTAGTTAAGCCAGGAGGGACCTCAGTGGTGGTGGAGAAGCGGCGTAGTAGTTGTGGGAACAAGGTTCAGGATGTGTCTGAAGATGATGAGCTGGGAGAACTTTCTGCCAGAGCCTTGGCTGTCTCTAATGAACAGAGACAACGCCGGCGGTACAGTCATCAAGATCGACACAGAGTTGATAGCGGCAACATCATCAGATCTGGTCTGTACGGTTGTTGTTGTCGCTGCATATATTGTGTTGTGTTTGTTTTGTCATCTTACTATCATTTGCGAACATTTAAGTTTTAGCAATTTCTGGAGCCTAGGCGCTCACCAACCGAATGACTTTTCTGACGTTGGTTTGGATCTAGTTTTTATTTCGCCTTCTATGACAAGTGCTTATTTACACAGTTGGTCTATTCTTCAAGCAACCCAGACACAACACAGAGAAGTTCATATAAGCTTGTAAAAAAGTAATCACGCATTACAGTGAAATGATCAACTATGTTGATATCTGTCACCTTTGATACCACATGTTTAAATCGTTAGGTAATTTGGACCATTTTCCGTTTTACCAGTTCAGTGAATATCTGAGATTTTACTCTCAGATCAGCGCGGCCGAGATTCTAACCCATGAGGGTTCAATTCACGTCAAGATCTGTCATTTAAAACTTCATGGCGTAACCACTATGCTATTGAGACATTCTAATTTTTGTATTCTCTCTGTGCAGGCAGTGAAAGCGACCTGTCTACAATAGAGCAGAACATTCCGATATTCCTCTCTGAACTTCAGCGCAGGCAGTCGCCATCAGCGACGAGCCGTCCTGTAGCCGCTGCTGCACGCGAGGCTAACGCTGCCAGTGCTACCACTTCTGTTGACATTCCTGCAGATGTTGTTAGTGTTGCCATTACAGAGCTTTTATTAATTTGTCAATACAAAGGAGTCGGAATTGTTGAAACAACTTATGTAGAATAAACACTGGTAATTGTTCATAATTCCGAGTGTGGACAAATCTTAAGCAATATATAAAATTATAGATATTAATGCCTTATGAGTGATGAATTTAAGAGACCTTCCTTTGTACTGATTTCATGAGCTGATTTTACATTGCTTACGAGTTTATTTCCATATTGCACAAGTTTACGTCCTTATGCTGAATTGAAATGAGTTACAGTATAATAACTGACGATTTATTAATTTGTTTATATACTACTATTCTTTAGAACTGTGTTTCTTATTTTGAAGTCAGTTCTATCATTTTAAATAGTTTGCAGTATCTGGTGTAGTTTAAATGTAAACATGCAGTAGCGAATTTATCTACCCATGCTTCATTTTAGAAGCAAATATTTTCTGAGATGTTTTGATATTTTATGTTTGCTCCAATTTTAAATCTTTGATTGATTGTTTTTGCAGAAAAAGCGGAAAAAGAAGAAGAAATCTAGTCATCGTAGATGTGCATCCTCTGTACAGTTGTCATCGATTTTACCAGAAATCAATCAGTCTGAAGGCCACACATTGATTAATCGTACATCTTCTGACGGCTGTAGACCCGCCTCCAACAGAGTTTGGCATCAACCTCTCTCCTGCAACTCTAGCAACAACAATTCCAAAGCAGAAACTACCGGAGCTCAACTGCCGTTCATGACAGCATTGAGCACTGGCAATTCTAATGGTTTAGTGGAGAAATTAAGTATGAGAGGATCAAGTAATTTTGTAGAATTAGTTAATGATGAAACTGCACCGGAGGTCTGCTTGAAGCAGACTGTGGAAGCCACGCTTTGTAGTAAGAGCTATGGTGTAGCTAATGTCCTCGCTTTTGATGTGGGGACCTCAAATGGCTCAACTGAGTGCAGAGTTGAGACTGGAAATTCTAGCCTTAATTCTCGTAGAACAAGTAGCAACGTCTGCCCGTCGATGTTCAGCCACTGCGTTAAAATATCTCCAGGGAGTGACTGTGATTTGATCCCATATGAGAGGAAGTGTAACTTAGACAACGAATCTCATATTCAGTCTGGTCAACTATGTCAGAGTAACTCTATAAAACGTGTTTTGATGGACTCTTCAAGTTCAGATTTAGTCTGCAATATCAATAACAGCAACGGTAGAGATCATATACAATCTGATAATAGCATTGATAGAGATCCAGTGCTATCTGCTGTGTCTTGTAAAGATATGACACGTGTAGAGAATGAATGGGGCTGTGAAGATCTGTCGATAGCTTGTCGCCGCGACAAGAGATCTTTTGTTAGTCACATTTGTGTGGATGATGGAGTTGTAGATGAGTCTGTTGGATCTGTTACGAATGGATTAAATAAGAGTTTGATCAGTGATGTATGCGAAATTAAACTAAATTCATTTAGGTAAATGTATTTAATTAAGCGCCATATTTTTGGAAATGTTTATTTGACACATGCAGTATCTGCACGTTTTATTTAACCGTGCTGATGTTAATGTTTGCAGATCTACCGTGAGATCTGATTGGAATTGTGCTGATTATCAGATAATAGTTATCTGATTTATCTGATTAGAGTTTCAGAGATTGACATGATATGTTATGATATCTGAAGAGTTGCATTGATTATGTGTAGCGAATGTTGCTTATGTTGTATTGTAACGGTTAATATCGTATTGCAATGCTGATCAGTGGTGTGCAGAATTTTCACTTGGCTTTAATGAAAGCTGATATGATGCATAGAGGATGTCCTGATATCTCTCATTACTTTATTTAGTTGAGTATAATCCGTCCATGTGTTGATCTAACTGTGAAAATCTAAACTTTGTTGGCTTCTAAGCATTAATAATAATCATTTGTACTACTATTATTATTGAGTTTGCTAAATGTACACCTATATAATGGTTTTAAATGTACACCTATATATATATGGTTATATCAATGTTCTTATTTCTGCTGAGTAAGGTTTTATAACCAGTTCAGGTGTTAATGTTCTACAATATGCATCTCTATCGCTAACTCTGTTTTTATTCCAGCGAGTAACTTTGTATAAGCACATATATAAGCTAGCTGTATATGGTAAATTATAAATAATTAGGTCATTGCTTAATTACTTAGAATTTAGCATCAACATGAACAGTTATAATTAGCTTTGTTTGCTTACTCTCTCTCTCTCTGTCTCTCTCTCATATATATATATATATATATATATATATATATATATATATATATATATATATATATATATATATATACACACACACATATAGAGAGGGAGAGAGTGGATGTTGGTACATCTCGTGTGCTTTCTACAGCATATTATGGAACCGACCTGTGAATTTCTATACACTTGAATGTAATTATTTGCAGTATTATTATCATTTTGGTTTATTTGTAGAAGTAACGACATGTAGGCCTAATCGTACCCGATATTGGCCAAGTTGAGAGCATGCTTGAATTGAGCATGCTTGGTGAGTTTGAAACCCACACGTACCGTCTGTGACAGAACGGAAACAGAAGCTTTATCACTTTGTTTCGCTTGTACTGCATCAGTTAGCAGTTGTTGGACTGACTGTAGGTCATATTTTAGTTGCCCTCCCAGTTAACAACAGTTGCTGCTGTTATTTTGTCTTTGCTGCCGTTATTTGTACCCGCACAACGCTATTCTATATCTCTATATAGACGAACACGGACAATGTAATACCATTCCTATTTAAATTTCTATTTGTGTAACAACGCTATAGCATATTAATTAATCTAGCTAGTCCTGTAACTGAACAAATTATACAATATTGAGCAATGAAGCATTTATGTGTAGAAATATTTGTTGCCGGTGTTGGCTCGTTCTGTATTTACTGAATTAAAGAAAATAATTTACTAACACGATGGAATGCTTTTACGTCTTGTTATTTGGTCCATGTTTTATTAGTGCTGGACCATCTAAAGTAGACAGAGGATAGATTTAGCTACATTTGTCGATATAACTACCAGCTGGTGGCTGAGTGTACTAACTGGTGGATGAGTGTACTAGCTGGTGACTGAGTGTACTAGCTGGTGGCGTAGTGTACTGACTGGTGGATGGGTGTACTGGCTGGTGGACGAGTGTACTGGCTGGTGGATGAGTGTACTGGCTGGTGGCTGAGTGTACTGGCTGGTGGTTAAGTGTACTTGCTGGTGGATGAGTGTACTAGCTGGTGGATGAGTGTACGAGCTGGTGACTGAGCGTACTGGCTTGTGGTTGAGTGTACTTGCTGGTGGATGAGTGTACAGGCTGGTGGATGAGTATACTGGCTGGTGACTCAGTTGATAGAAAGCTTGCCTGGTAAGCATAAGGCCTCGGGTTAGAATCATCTCCTGTGATAGTACGCTTGTGTATTGAAAAAATGTGAAACTTATCTTTGGGCTTATACAGGTTGTTTTCTATGATAGTTGAGTTGTGAAGATGCCTGGTAACTCTCAGCATACTAATAAACTGTTAGAGCTTATGATTATAACTATGGGCAGTTGTTAACCTAGCATTCAGTCTTGATGACTAGAGATTAGACCAAGTGTAGAGAAGCGCAATCATATCCTAATATCCCAGGACATTGAAAGAGAGAGACAGATACGATTTATTCAATTAAAATCAAATAATTTAATTCAACTAACAAAGTTTAAAATAGATTGATCTCAAATTGCAGATTGTTAAAGAGCTGACATCTCATCATTCACGTAAAGCAAACATGTTATCTTGAAACTTCTGCTAGAAAGTTATTAAATAACGTTTTACAAAGAACAATAGCAAGAACTTCGAATGGAATTTTTGAAAGCGAAGTAGACTAACCTAGTTGACTTTCATTAAAAATAAGTTTTAATTAGTTAAAAACTTGTTAATTTCAATCATTCATATCCAACATCAAGTAAATCACATTAATCTAAGATATTTACACATTAATTAAAATAAATCCAGAAATCTACTACTTATCACGAAAATACTTGAAATACAACAATCATATTATGACATAAAATAGAGACCTTTCGTACGGATTGCAGTAAGATGAGGCTATTTAAGTCATGTAATTAGACGAGTTTATTTAAGTCATGGTTATTTAAGTCATGTAGTTTACATGTATGTAGTTATTTGGTCAGGCAGTTTATTTAGTCATGGTGATTAGTCGTGGAGATTTTTTATTTAGTCATGTAGTGTATTGATTTAGTCATGTAATTTATTTAGTCGTGTCGTATATTATTTAATATTTTATTGTATTTAATATTATTAATTTATTAATAAACACTAAATAAATAGTAAATGTTAAATTATTAATTTATTATAATTAATTAATAAAGTATTAATAAATTTATTATTGTTACTTATTTATTTATTTAGTCGTGCAGTTTTTTATTATTTGGTCATGTACTTTATTTATCTTTTTAGTCATGAATTTCTAAAATTTTATTTAGTCATGTAGTTTATTTATTGACATTCAGACTTAAAGAATGAAACATTAACCATATTAATATAATCAAAATAAACCAAAATGGACTTAAAAGTTAGTTCAACATCAAATGTATATAATGTATGTAACTAAATAAGAATTCAAATATGGTCCAATTGACAAGTTTAACAAAGAAGGAACCCAAATCTATTATGGACATGATTACCCCTATCTCAGATAAACAATTGCTTCAACGATGCAAATACTTTAAAACATATAAAAAGAGAAAGAGCAAATAAATAAACAAGTAATTTTTAACAACATGAGCTAAAAATAATCAGTAATGAAATTAAATATCGTTAGATTAAAATTGAATTGAATACATCTCCAAAGAAACGCGCTGTATCGTATGAAGTGAACGTGACAAAGCAAATATTTAGCAATTTGACGCTCCTTGCTACATTAAAAAGGATAGAATATTTACTTTATATAAAAAATTTCTGAATAAAAATATAAACAAAAATTTACTTTAGAACATTAAAAACACTCTGTACGATGTTCCAATAAAAACAAGTCGTATTAGCTTATCAATGCTATATGTCTAAAAGATAGGACCCAATATCTAGTAGGCCCTATACTGTAGAGAGCTAGTTTTTAATTTAAGAAAGTTCAGTTGAATAATTATGACTAGGATACTGCATAATATATAACTGTCTTATACTTTGCTATGCATACGCTAGAATTCAATTAAGTGTTACGTAATGCCGATTATATTACTGCACTCACGGGAACGTAGAGAGAGAAACAAAGCAGAAGTCGTATTAACCAAATCCATTAACCAGAATAGGACCTTCTTTTTATACGATTAACAAGCTTAATCAATAGAATATCATTATAGAGATTAACTTATTGATCTATAGAGTGCTCTTTAATGAGCATGAAAGAAGATTATGAATAAGAAAATGTACCTTGGACTTGGCAAAATGCAATATACTTATGAGATATTTTTCCAGATAAAAATTTTATCCAGAGTGTTACATCAATTCTAAAATATAATTAATATAATACATAGATTAAAATCCATTTATCAATATCACTATTCCTTAAACACCCAACAATGACAAATATACACGCTTGCAGTGTATTTATAGCAAAAATTTCACGAATTTGACTGCGGTCAGTACTGGCTTAGTCACTGAGATGCTCCGTAATAAGAAGATTTTTGTCATGTTCGACCATCTCTCTGATGAGATCCTGTGAAAATAATTCAATTTAAATAAATCAATAATAAATCAATAAATAAAAGAAATTAAACCATTACATTATGTAGTGTACTGAAAATAAAATCATTCAAACTCTCAGTTTAATAAAAGTTAACAAATTATGATGTAACAATACAATACCTTATAAGCTATTAAAGATTTAGCGGGATATTTATCACCCATTAGCAATCTTAAGGAAACCCCAATCTGAACATATAACTACAGGCAGTTCTATAGTCTATATCAGCAAACAACAACAATAATTTGAGTACTGCTATCGTCATTGACAATATCGAGCAATACATAGTCAAAGCCAAGCATAAGAGCAAAAAATCAAATGGGTCCTACACGATTCAAATCTAATATTCAAAAAATCAGTTTAAAGTAAAACCAGTTTTTAAAAAGTTACTCGTTGTTGACTAAAAACCTACTTTAAAATGCAGAAAATGAATAGCAAACAAAAAATAGAAATGCAGTCCTTGAAACGGAGCAACAAAATTATACAAGATGTGATCAAGGAGTGCAAAGAATCTTATCAATTTATAAGATTTATCTATAGGCCTACTTTATTATATCACAAACATGAAAGCATCAGTAGGCCTATACTTTAAGCGTCTAGAGAGAGAGAATCATTAGTCAATTACTCGTTCATAAGAAATTTTTTTAAAACCATTGTTCAGGTCAATTTTGTTTGGATGAGATAATACGCAGGAGAAATTGTATAATCTAATTGCATAATTTAGTATGAGAATTCAAAGATAAACAACTCATTGTATTGATTCTGATGTTCAAAATTGCCGCTGATTAGTCGTTTAATTCCTTCTGATGTCCATGTATAAAAAACTTGTGAACTACAGTAGCATATAGAGTTGAGAATGATAGTTTAAATCATATTTCATACAGACCTATGTATTCTTAACAGTTTCTTGATATTTTAAATTAAAATATCTACTAGATAAGGTCTTTGCGATAATTAATTAAGCTGAAAAATAATATTTAAGTCCAGATTCTTTGCTGCAAGTGCGAAATAAAATACTTTATTTATCTTAAGACATGCAATTAAATAGGGTTTCATTTTTACAAAACTATTTATCGTAATACGTTGCTGGCAATAATTAATCCATATTTTATATATACACGAGTTGTACATGTATATCTACTGACAGTATCATAAATGATGAAATAAATTGCTGAAACATAATATATATATGCATGTATACATGTATATATATATATATATATATATATATATATATATATATATGTGTGTGTGTGTGTGTGTGTGTGTGTGTGTGTGTGTGTGTATGTGTGTGTACAGCATTACAGATGTATACTAAGTGTTCTTTATAGCTAGAAAATTAAGAACTACCGATACCAAGAAATATTAATAAGAAGGATTAATTAATAAGAACTAATAATAAGAAGAACGAATAATAAGAACTAATTATAAAAAGAACTGATAATATAATACCTTGAAATTGTCTTTAGGATTCCAACCCAGTTTCTTAGCTTTTGAATTGTCGCCCGTTAATGCTGGCTGCAAATAAAACATAATTTAAATATTTACATAATGTAATTTACACACAATTTGTTGAACGAGGTAATATTTCAGCAGGACCAACTCTTCTGGGTTCTTCTTCTTCTCTCTTCCTGGGCTCGCCCGACACTGACTTCGCTTTCGAGTGAGGAAACTGACGTTAACCTTAGCTATACCAGCTTCTGCAGAATAACGAGAATATAAATTTATCAATTATTATTTTTCTTTTATAATCCTTCATGGCTACTCAAATTTGGAGATATTCAGTACGAGCTGTAGAAATGGCTGTATTTACATTTGTTCTACCTCCTTTTAATCAGTCAGAGTTGATAATCTATCAAAGAGATATGTATAAACTTTAATCATTTCTGACTCGAAGATTGCATGGAATGTGCAAGTGAGCCAAATGATTTGAAAGTTTAAATATTTACTTCTTTTGGGAGTACCAAGAAAGCGGCGGGATTTGGCGCATTTAGCTTAGCTGCGCGTCAATAAACAAAGACAAGCTACGTCGGGCTCGATTAGTAAATGGTTGGGTGACCACCTTGGAAGATCGAGTGTTGACAGCTTCGAATGATGAGAAATTCCGAGGGTATTGGAAGGTTATTCTTAATCAGCGTCGGCTGCAATCAATGCGCCAAAAAAGCAACGATTACGATAACCATGGAGGGGAAGAAGGAATTGGTCTTAAACAAGCATCTGTACTTCCTGACCCATTGTGCTATTGTATTTTATATTTTGCACTTCTAAACTTCTGTATGACTAGATAGTGAGTTACGGTTCTTGTACACCTTCAATGCTTACCACATCGAATGGACGGAGGTACTTAGGGTTGATCTTTACCCTGACAATAGACGTCTTTTTATCTCTGCCAACCTCATCGGTACCTTCTCCTTCCCACCTGAAATGCAATATGTGACATTAAAACTGGAAAATTGCAGACAATAATGAATAGCCTAGCATGTCGACACAATTGCACCTGTGTGTTGGCCTAATTACTCTAAATTTTGCATTGCAAACATAATATATAATATCAATGCAGCTAGGTTGAAGCCTGTAAGGTTAGTTCCAGTACGGACTCTTCTTAAAGTACGGAATCAATTAAATCCATTTAATATTGAAATAAAAACAAGAGTAGATAAATGGGTCGAAGAGCGCTGATTAGTTTTAAAACCAAAAACTCTAATTTCGAGATGAGACACTTGCAAAGCTAACGATTTGTCGATTTTTTTAAACCTTTAGAGATTATCAGAAACCGTTTTGCTGAAACTTTCGTTTTCGGCGGTCTCGTAGTTCAAAGAAATGTTTTTCTTATAATAGCCGATAACCCTTGTTAAAACATTTTCTTGTCTGGTCGTGTCTAAAATTAAATATTAACTGGTCTAACAATATATGCCACTACATCAAAGAACTACGATTGTTATTATAAAATGATATCGTCCTAGTATGTTAACGCAGATATATATTGAATTGCCAAATAAATAAAGTATTGAAATTATTATTACTAATAAATAATATTTCTTACAATAATTTACAAGCTGTCATTTAGGCTTAGTATTGTCTGACATCCGGTGTACATTATGACAATATAATTTGCCTGATGGAGTTGTAGTATCTACAGGGTGAGTAAAAAAAGGATAACACCTGAAAAAAGTTTGAATATCTCAGGCTATTGTTAATATTTGTAAATTAAACTTTTACCAATTAATAAGGGACTAATTTCTGGCGGGGTGGCCAATTTTCATCCATTTTGGTGCATAGATTGTCCAGTTATGCAAGTTTCAGCAGAGCAACCCCCCATTTTTACCTTAAAATGGCGTTTGCTACAACGGTAAGGGCAGATTGCACTTCATGGACGAGAAGGTAAGGTTGAACTCTCAGTATTACGTCAGTACTTTGCTTCCGGAGCTGTTTGATGATTGCCATGCTCTTCTACCAAATGGTTTCATCTTTCAGCAGAATGGTGCTCCGGCTGATGCATCTCGTCATGCACAGGAAAGGATCAGCGAGAGAAACACGGATTACATCAAGAAGAATGAATGGCCTCCAAACTCACCCGATCATAATCCTCTAAATTACCATATCTGGGGAACCATGCTGCATCTCTATCAGAAACACCAGCCGAAGCTTAAAAACAAGACAGAACTGCAGGAGGTGCTTTACGCCATTTTTAGGTAAAAATAGGGGGGTTGCTCTGCTGAAACTTGCATAACTGGCCTGTCTATGTACCAAAATGGATGAAAATTGGCCACCCCATCAAAAAATAGTCCTTTAGTAATTGGTAAAAGTTTTATTGTAAAATATTAACAATAGCCTGAGATATTCAAACTTTTTGCAGGTATTATCATTTTTTTACACACCCTGTAAAACACCTGATGAAACTAATTGTCTTATAAGAAAGCTGTGGGTATTAATAGGAATTATAACACAATACTGAACCAAAAATAGTAAAATAAATAAATAATCAATAAGACGCATTATAGTAAAGTGATAGATGTTGATAACTATCACTTTTAATACCATACGTTAAAACCGTTACGAAATTCGTCCCTTTGAGAGTTCAATTCACCACAGGATCGATCATTTAAAACTTCATGACGTTACCCGACGCCTCTAATATATCTTTCGAGATAGAAAACTGGCGTTAAACTAAGCTTTTGTTTTTATATGAAAACATACGTTATATCTACTCCGATCTGTTTGAATGCGAGTTCAACGAACTCCCTGACACTGTGCATTTCACCCGTACACAAAGTGTAGTCGTCGGCTTTATCCTGCTGCAGCATAAGCCACATACCCTACAACATCACAGCATGAGCCACATACCCTACAACATCACAGCATGAGCCACATACCCTACAACATCACAGCATGAGCCACATACCCTACAACATCACAGCATAAGCCACATACCCTACAACATCACAGCATGAGCCACATACCCTACAACATCACAGCATGAGCCACATACCCTACATCACAGCATGAGCCACATACCCTACAACATCATAGCAAAAGCTATGGTTAACGTCAGTTTCCTCACTCGAAAGCGATGTCAATGACCGGCGAGCCCAGGATTTGAATCCCGCACATACTGATCCGCGGTCGAGTGTCTTACCGACTTCGCCACAGGCTCCAGCCAGTGGCGAAGTCAAAAGTCATATAAAAGCAAGTACCGTAAAACATTTAAAATTCTCTAATAATAATAATAATAATAATAACAATTAGAGTGCTACAGTTATCAATGACAACATCGAGCACTATTGAGACAAAATCAATCCGGCGAGCAAAAAAGAAGATCCAAAAACGGTGCAAATTACAAAATCCAGAAAATCAGACCAAAGTAATCTATACTAAGATATACACATAATAGAAACCTGTACATAGTCTCTGGCGTGTCCCCAATCTCTCTTTGCGTTTATATTACCCAACTCAACGTACTCTTGAAGACCGCAGGAGATCCTTGCCACAGCTTTTGTTATCTTACGTGTTACATACCTCTCACCTAAAGGCATAATAATATTACTTAATTTAGTGTTGGTTTAATCATTTTTACCGTTGTTGTGTCCGGATCGCCTAAGAATAAACAAACCAACGACTGCACGTGTTGCAAAAAACGACAAAGCCCTAAGATCCAAACCAACGTCAGAAAGGACATTTAGTTAGTGAGCGCCTACGCTACAGAAGTTTCTACAAAATTTTCCAATCCCGACCCATTTGGAACTAGGATTCCATGGAAGATGATGATGGTGATGATCTGCGAGTGATTGATTGCATTGAAAACATTGATACACGCATATACAAACAAGATTACATCTCTTTCAATATGTGGTAGTGTCTAGTAGTGTCTGCCTTTCCATGTTTTTTTTCATACAGTGTCCATGCGTTGCAACTAGCATCTAAACCTCCTTTTTAATTCCCTGTCTTTGAACTGGTTTTATAGTTTTGTGATTTTGCACCTTTGGACCCTACATGTATATTGCTTGTCAGCTTGGATTGGGTTAAATATTGTTCGATGTTGTTATTGGCTGCAACAGCACTCTAGTTGTTGTTGTTTTTTGTTGCTGTTGCCTAATACCGTCTAAACAGTAAGTATTAATTGAGATTTTTCAGTTCCTGTACCTCAGGGCGCCTTCACCTTTAATTTTCAAATTCTTCTGTTGGAAAACGCTTTGTTTTATTTAAGTTTCTGATTCTTGTCAGGTGACCAGCCAAAGTGAAGAAGTGAAGTTAGTTTGTGAATTTTAGTTTTCATAACTAAAAGTTATTTATATATATATAATATATTAAGACACGTATATATATACTGTATATATATATATATTCTGTCATTGATATATGTCTAGAAATTGAATTCTAAATGTATCCCTTTTTGAAAGATAGACTGTCATATGTTTTAATTAAATGAACGATGATTATGATGATTAAGTCGTATTTGCGTCAACAAGTTTTCGTAATATGTAAATTCAACTCAGGTCCTTATTAAATCTTTCATGCATGACTAAACTATTTTTTAAACCGTCATCTCTGATATTTTATAGCGCGTGTTTGTTGTGATACTTGAAACAAAATTTGGTAACAACAAAGTACACACTAAGCAACTTGACATATCAATGAATATAATGATAAATAATTGGCAAACAATAGTAAAAATAATACATATTCATAATACTAACAATAATGCTAATATAATAAGTAGTATTGAATAATTTGACATTATGATAACCAAGTCTTAAGAATCATAAGTGAAAACAAGTATTAACTAAATATAATGTTGTAATCATCATCATCATCATCATCATCTTCCCTCTAATCCCAGTTTAATTAGGGTCGGGATACGAACAGACCTTCTACAATCTTCTCTGCCCATCATCAGTCAATCCCCTACTTTTCATGTCCTTCTTAATCACCGCATCCCACGTTAATGCAGCAATAAACAATAAATAAAGTATCAACCTCTCCGCGGACTCTCGTGGTTGAATGCAATGCCGCTGACAACATACATGCCGAACTCCTCACGGTAGACCTTAGCGATCCAGTGCGCAAACACCTTCGATACGGCTGCCAACAGCGTTAACAATAATGTCTAAATCAACGAAGTATTAGAGTGAACTTCTTATATACCTATGGTCTAAATAACCCTACGCTATTAATGTCCTAATTGTGTAGGGGTAACGTCATGAAGTTTATATGATAGATCCCGAGGTGAATTGAACCCTCGTGGGTTCGAATCCCAGCCGCGCTGATCTGAGAGTAAAATCTCGGACATTCACTTGACTGGTTATACGGAAAATGGACTAAATTGCCTAACGGTTTAAACATGTGGTATTAAAAGTGATAGATATCAACATAGTTGATCATTTCACTATAATGCGTGTTTACTTTTTAAAATCCAATCCAAATTTAAATCACTAGTTGTGAAATGTTTTATAGATAGTTTTGCCACATCGAAATTACGCAAATGCTACAATGATATTCGACATTTTAAAGCTTGGCTTCTTTTATTTACAATAATCTATTATAAGATTCATATGATTTATAAGAATCTTTTATAATATATTTTAAATAAAAAATCATATTATAATATAATCATTTGTAAGATTCGGAGCTTTTCTTTAATATATTAAAAAGGATCGAATAAACTGTAGATCTCTTTTCTCTGTGGCTTTGTGAAGAACTATTTCAATCCTCAATAATCGATTGCTAGGCCTTAATGAGGTATGACTAAATGTTAGAGGTCTGTTTAACGAGGGTTTCCACAGTTAAAGTTTACCATCAGTGACAGGGAGGTTATCTCTCTCTTCAGTGCACTGCAAGTGGCAGGTTCAAGGTACATATTCATACTCAAAGTCTGCTTTCTCGCTCCATAAGAGCACTTCTTTGATCAACAAGTTAATCCCTTCACGAAGTCTATGCCTTATCCATTCCTCATGTAGCCTATAGTTAGGGAGATTATATGGAGGATATAGTCATTACTCTAAGATCACTGACTTTTCGCTGCAGAGTTTCGGCCACGTGAGTAAAAAATCATGGCCTAGATAGTGCAGCTGTTTCTCTTCATCGTTTTGGTTAAACTCGCGCATGTAGGCAAAGAGGTCATTGATCATCAGAGCGTGATTTCTCATTTTGTATTCTAGATTTGACTATCATAAGTTAGCCTGCTAATGATGACTAGCGAACAAATTCAATCATAAATTTAGTATCAATCTTTGCAATCAATCTTTGTAGGCTGGAGCCAGTGGCGATGTTGATAAGATATTTGATCTCGGTCACAGATCAATATGTGCGGGGTTCAAATCCTGGGTTGGTCCGTCTCTGACATCGCTTTCGAATGAGGAAACTGACGTTAAAATTAGCTTTACCTGCTTTACCAATCTAGAAATTAGCGCTACCTAGATTTGATTAAGCGGTGCTATTTATGTTAAATTCAGATTTTTATAGATAACATCTATTTTAGAGTATTTTAGAGTACATAAAGTGGTTGAAGGTTACCGAAAGGAGATCTTGGGCAGAAGTAGGTGTCGTCGTTGAGAGAGGGAGCCTGGGAGTTGCCGAACATGGCACTGCAGGACGCCTGGTAGCACCGAACCCTCTCCGTCATGTCGCACTGCCGCACGGCGTCCAGAAGCCGCATCGCCCCCAGTCCGTTCACATTCGCCGTGTATTCCGTCAACTCAAACGACGCCTGAAATTTTAAGATATTTTACGTTAGCTCGCATGGATAGTATGTCATTGGTGAACTTCAGAAGGAATTTACGTCAAAGGAAGTTTACTAGAGTTAACTGAAATAGATCTTCATACTTTAAAGGTCTTTTTTACAATAAAAATTTTAGTTTGCTGAAATCTCACGTATATTTATAAGTCGGTAGGATTTAATATAGAAGTGAATGTATAAGATATGTTAGGAACAAAGCCAACGTAATGGATTTTTGTTATTTGTATATACTTGAAATTTATATTCGTACGCTAAATGGCAATACGTACAAAGTTAAATAATTTCTATAATTACTTAATGAAATGATTTTATAGCGTAAAATCTATCCACCACTCGAAGGTAATACGATAAAATACAATAAGGAATATGCAATACAATAGGTACAATACGAGAGTGAGTGTATCGTTCGGTCTGTGTTTAAAAGGCTGAAGCTCTGTTTAACGTCAATTTCCTATGTCGAATGTGCATGACACTTAATAAGTCACAATACTGACCCAACCCTGCATTGGTCACAATACTGACCCAACACTATAGGCCCTACTGAGCGTATTTTAATTGTAGTATTTTACCTCTGCATCACTTTTGCCGGCCAGATTATATATCTCAGTAGGCTGAACGGCGATCAATATTTCAACTAGCCTATCGATTTGAACGAGATCTGCGTAGTGAAGGGTTAGGCATTTAGGCCCTGAACAAATAGCATCAGCAAATACGATCTTAATAGAACACCTGTACAGCACTGTACAATATTCTACTGTACACAATATGATACCGTATATTATAAAATTTCTTTTTATTAGAGTGATAAGAAAAGAAAAATCACTCAATTCTTAATTGAGTTCGGACTAAAATATATATTCCTACTCAAAGTTTGCTTTCAATTTCAATAAGAACACTACGCTGACCAAACATAGATCTCAAAGACTACAAGCCTTTACCGAAATCCAAGAGAGGCATTCCATCGAGAAATATCTACATGTGGGTTGGTTTCCTATTGACTTCATCAGTTTCTCCTTAGTAGCCTTTTACACACTTGCAGTTTGCACCTAGTCCATTCTGCAGTGATCCGAACATAATTCATGAAAAAACATCGAGTAAGGCAAATAGAAATAAGTATAGGAGAGCTCAGGCCTACTCGGGCCTATAGGATTACTTAAAGGCACAATATGGCTTTGTCAGCAACATCAGGTGTTTGAACGTGAGGCTGAATGGAGAGCTGTGTTGTCCTGTCTCGCTTGAGCAACCGCACATTGTTATAGTGAAGTCGTGCACAACAACATTTATCATAACAATAACACTTTTACATTAGCCTACTGCTCTATATTTTGCAACAATTTTACACACGTCTTCATTTTTAAAATGCGTTGCTTTATATCCCCGTGTTGTATACGAGTTATTTGAAGAACAGACCAACCGGTGACGATGATGATGATGATGATGACGATGATGATGATGATGATGATGATGATGATGGTGATGATGATGATGATGATGATGATTATGATGATGATGACGATGATGAGGATGATGATGACAGCATGATGCGCTACGAAATAATAAAAAATTTTGTATTTTTAGTACAAATTATTTACCGTTAAGTGATTTGTTCTGTTGTTGTTGCTCTTGTTGCTGTTGTTGTTCAGGCTGAAGTTTTGTTGCTGATTCTTGCGCAACGCGAGTGTGAAGATGTTTTAACCGCTGGGTGTTGTTAGCGCTCAATCTCCGCACAATTCCGTGAACCTATTCATACTTGTCTTATTATATTTCAACAATAAATTGTATCTCTGTGACAGCTTATGTTTTAACAATTAACTAAATTTCTCCAGTAACTTATGAAGCTGAAACCTAACGCCTTATTTAACGTCAGTATGTTACTCGATAGCATGTCAGTGTCCGGAAGAACTCTGGGTTTGAACCTGCAACCGGTTCAGATCAGTTGATCAACAACTGAATTTTGAAATAGCCTATATGGCAACAAATGATTACATTTATTCAAAAGTTAATATTTGATTAACTGATGTTAAATTTACAACTACTTAAGTTTCAACAACAGATCGACTGGTTTATTGCTTGCAATTCAATGAATTAAATTTTCATAATAGCTTATTTATTTCAACAGCGGATTATTTGTACCAGCTGCATTTAAGCAATCGCTTATACATGTATATTATGCAACAGCTTATAGTTCACGTTTGCATTTCTACAATTGCTTAAGTCTGTTCACGCTCATTTTAAAACTTTCTAGCGAAAGGTTACCTTTACAATAAAGCTGCAAAGTGACTAGGAATGATTTGTGTAAGTCATTGGGAGCTGACAAAAGGCAAATTCAGTGACTTATTACTAGTACTCATAGACCGCTCTCGCTCTCACAAAAGAAAAAGTTCATTGATCAGCAAGCTATAGCGAAAATGCTAATCTTTTAGCACAGCTTAATTTTAGCAGAGTTTTTGCACATCTTCGTGTGAGTGTTAGAAAACAATACTCTTGGTTAAGTTAAATAGAGAGAGAGAGTTTAAGTTTATTTCAGAATCACACGCCACTACAATATTACATACAAGTTATAAAAAGTCCAAAATAATATACAGCAGGTCATGTAATAACGTCCCAGCCGATTTGAAGTTCCATATAACAGGTTTGCCAAACAATGCATAGATTTGATACAATATATCAGTCCTTTATATACAACGTGCACAAACAAATAATGAAAAATCTCGTAAAGACTGTATTTACTGGTCTATTTCAAAAATGAATAATTTTACGACTATAAAGACTTTAAAAATCTAGTTGATATCTAAATTGTTTTACGATGATACATCATTTAGACAATTTTCCAATAGAACAAATTGACTAACCTCGTATCCCTTATCAAGAAGAAATTCTGCCAGATATGATCCGTCCTAAAAAAAGTGACATAGTACGAACACAAGATAATACATGTTCATTATTCTTTGTTATACTATATAAAATTTCAAATAGTTGATAGCACAGATTTATGTCCAAAACGTAAATTCTAAGAGCGCGTACACTCTTTACTATTACTCGTTTATACTGAGAATGTCAGCGACAGTTCAACACAAAGCTATCAGTAGAGAGGATCAGTTGAACGTCACCGAGACGGCCAATTCGGAGGAAAACAAGGGAAAGCAAATTTGCATTCACAGGAAAACAGAGTTGTGGTTGCAGTACTTGTATATCAAGTGTATGAGCATACATGTACTAACAAATACGTTAATCACGTCAGTACCAATTTGAGCTGTGACAGGCATCTGCTAATGTACAGTTAATATTCGTGGGATAAAAACGTCGGTAAAAGAAAATTGTAAAACAGTTTCTAATTTTAATTCAGGGTATTAACTAGACTAAAGCAGCAGACGTTGCAAGTATAATAGCAGAATTGGTTAAATAAATTGTGTTTGTTCGTGTACGCACAAAGCAAAGGACAAACGCACGTTTTTACAGTTTCCTAGATAAGTTTCTTGTAGATTTAAACATTTCTTATCCGTGAATTTTATTAAGCGAGGCATCTAAATTTAAATATTTAAACAATCAGATGCATATACCTGACCCGTGACACCAGATATGAGAGCAATCTTTCTATCCCTATTGGCATCTAGCACGGTACTGTTGTTGTTGCAGCTGATATCCTGTTTCCTGTCGCTCCCAGACATCCTTACTGCTTCCTCTTCCGGTGAGCGCTGAAGATTGTTCCACTTTAATCCTTTCCTATGTCTTCAAATTTATGTCCAGCCTCAGTGCAATGTCGACATATTCAACATACGCAGTGACTAATTTGTTTGTATTGTTTATAAATTCATTACATTAAATAACACCTAAACATTTTAAGAAAAGGTATGCAAAATTTTACAATAAGTTCACTATAAAAGTTATATCAGGTGATTAGTCTATGTATTCCAAGAAGAAATTGTACCTTTGACATAGCTATAGGATGACAAAATTGGCACTAAACTCTCACTTACAATAATTCGTGTTTCTAATCTCATTTTTTATCCTTATAAATTTAGCCAATGAATCAATCAACATATCAGATTAGTGATCAATCAGTAACTAGCTATAAGCTTACGAGAAAATCAATCAATTACATAGCGCATTTCATTATAAATCTTTCAGCTTTGAGGTTAAATTTTAATCTACACTTATTTCAGAAACATTTCCTCTGGAAAGGTTTTTTTGAAACTTGAGGGTGCTTCGGCATGTGCTTCGGCAAGAGAATTCGCAACTAGTGTACTATAAATTAACCACTAATAATGTCGATTAATTAAAATTATACAAATATATATATATAAGAGAATGGGCGGTCCGTCACGAAAGGATGGACGTACGATGCAAATGAAGGGATGCATGGAAGAAATATTGCTTCCACTGAGCTGATCTTAACGCTTGCAGAATATAGTCAACTTCTTGCAGAATAGCAGATTGTGACAGATAAAGAAGACTATCCTTTGCAGCTATACAATTAATAATCTTCGTATATAATCTACTCAGCAAATTACTAGCAATAATAATAATTACGTCTTAGCAATAACAAACAATACTCAATTATTACTTTTACTAATATATATTTGATTAATTACGATTAATCTTAAGATGATTGCAATATTCACGCAGGCTTTACAGCGACTACATGTATATTTACACTGCAGCAATACCTCTATAGGCCTAGTCACGTTGGGGGCTAGCGCTTGGTCTGACGCAGCCTGAGCTCTCTGTCAACAATAACTGTGAATCACAGGTGCAATACTGCCATACCTCGCTCAAACATCAATGCCATTGACGCACCTACAGAGTAAGACGGGGCGGACAGACAGTAGGCCAAATTTATATGTTATACTGCACAGGACTAATAATCACTTGAAGAACACTGTGATATAAAACTGATTGGCTTGCAGGCATATTGAAGGCTAGCGATGTAGCTCGGCCCATAGGCTCTTTGACTACAGTCTTTTAACGAGCTTTTCGCTGCGGCCAAGTGGCAGCCTAATTTAAATTTTGTTAGTCTACCTGGGTGTGGCTCAAAAAGGGGAGGTGCAGTTACTGCAGAGAAATTTTCTCGCGATAATTTGATAACAATATAAGAAAATAATATAAACAATATAACAGTAATATATACATTAAAACAAATAAAACAATACAAATACAATAATACAAACAATAAATAAAACAAATATAATAATCATATAATTTGTATAATGTAATATATAATAATATAATAATATATAATAATATGTAATAATATATAATTTATAATAATATGTAATAATATATAAATATGTAATATATAATAATATATTATAATATAATAATAGGCCTATATAAATATAATAAATAATATAAAAATATAAATATAGTAAATAATATAGAAATATAAATATAGACTATATTTATATATATAAGCCTAAATTAGAAATAGCTCTATTAACTTTCAAAACTCTGCGATTTGACAAGCCTTCTTACTTATCTGAAATTCTTCTTCCCTATCGTCCCTCATGTGTACTTCGTTCCACCGATGCCAATCTTCTCTCTGTTCCAAATATTCTCACATCATTGGGCAGACGTTCATTTTCTTATGCATCACCTACAATCTGGAACTCTTTACTGGCAAATCTTCGCTCTTGTTTTTCTTTTTCAACATTCTCTAGCAAGCTTAAAACTTACCTTTTCCCACCATAGACATAATCCATCTACCCTGACCATTTTTTGATCATCAGACTGGCTTTCGTTTAGGACCTTACTTCTCCTCAGCACATTTCTTTTGCTGATTGGTCTGGGTTAACTGATCTGTAGTGATGTGTGCTGTTGGGGACGTCCCTGACTTCATCCTGGATGAGGAAACGGACGTTAAACCTTCACTATTATTATTATTATTATTATACATACATGTATATAATAATATATAGTATATAATAATATATAATATATATATATATATATAATATGTAATATAATATGTTAATATATAAAAACAAATATAACATTATAACAATAATATCACAATATAAGAAAATGGGTTAAAAAATCAGAAGTGCACTGTAATGTAAGACCAAAATTGCAATAACATGCATCTATCTGTATATATATATATATATATACATGTGTGTATATATATATATATATATAATTATACATGTATATATATATATGTATATAAAAAGGATAAATATATATATATGTGTGTGTGTGTGCGTGTGTGTGTAGTATAAATTGTAAAACAATCAATTCGTACTTCGTGGCATAGGTATACGCTCTCACAAATTCTGCAAACTCTAAACAATTTCTTCAGTATACTCCCATAATCTGATGCTGTTAAGTTAAGGATCGATTTTTATTATGCCATTAAATTTTATTGAAAATAAAATATTAATAAATTTAAAATCAATCGTCAATTCTTAATAAAAATTTATCAACTTTACTGAACTTGTTCGCTCAACGCTCAGTGAACTTTATTGTTGTTTATTTTTATTTTACTTTCATAATTTTACTTGAACCTGTACACGTGATTATTTGATTGCATGAGTATGCCTATTATCATTATTTATGCTTACCTTAATTCTTGCTTTTTCACTTAAGTTCATCATAGTTCACATTGAAAACGGTTTTACTTGTTGCACGTGTTAGACGGTCTATGCTATTTATGAACTATACAGGGTTTTATGACCCTTCTTAGTGTTCTTTTGAGATAAATAAATAAATAAAATAGGGAATAGCTATGATATGCAATATGTCCGGCAGTGAATAATATATTTTTAATATTTAAACATATGGACGCAATTTCCCTCTGAATATTTGGCTAATATTTAATATTTATTTTCTGTGTTATGTCCGGGCGACAGAATAATAGACCGACCGTAAACTGCATGTACCATACGAGACGACTGAGTTAAAATTGAGGTAAGAAGCGGGAAATCACCTCCCAAGACATAGGCCTACTATTCCCAAACATTAAGGTGCGGATAAGGCGGAGCCTTTGCGAAAGGATTACCTCATTAATTGGTGGAATGCTCTTTATGGAACGCGAAAGCAGTTCAGAATGTGAACAAAATGGGTGCCTTGGACCCGACACTTGAGAGAACACTAGGGACAGAGAGAGAGAGAGAGAGAGATTTAACATTCATTTTATTTTGCTTTGAATATTTCAAATTTGGGTGGTATCTTATGAAGAGTTGACTCTGCGTATGTTGCAAAGAATCACAATTACACGACACGCTTTGGCAACTGGCATATCGTGGATCCAGTAAACTTCAGAGTGACCAACGATAAATGCTTTACGATTTTGCTTGATATTAACGAAAAATATACATACAATAAATACCATAAAGATTTATCGTCAAAAGCATCACAGGGAGATGATGTCAGCAATGTTTGAAGAGAAATAATCGAATCCCTGCAGTTTATATTAAATTATATTATATTATATTATATTATATTATATTATACTATATTATGTTATATTATATATACATTATATATACATTATATACATTATATACATTATATATATATATATATATATATATATATATATATTAAGTGCACGCTAAGAAGTAAGAGAACACGCTTTTCCTATTTATCAATAATTACAACATATAAAACAATTTGTGCCGTGTCCGGGACACTGAAGATTAGACCAGCCGTTTACTGCTCGTGTCGTAAGAGGCAACAACGCAAAAACTGAGGAAGGCAACTGGAAATTATTTTAGAAGCTTAAGAGATTTGCAGCTGAGCTGAGAACGTCATATTTTCACTAGCAGAGTTTTTCAAGTTGTTTCACTTGCCTGACAAAAATTAATTGATTAAATCATTACATAGCAAATTTTGCACTCTCTGAATATTTAAAAATGTATATTTAGAAAATTTACTAAATAGATATTTATTAGGCCTAAATAGTCCGCAGTATCCTTCCACTAACAGTCTTAATCAATATCAACATTGATCAATTAATTCATTTTTCAATATATTAATTAATGAGAACAAATTTCAGAATATAGAAGAAGAAATTAACATATGTGGCACCAGCCTTTGCGACTTTCAATGCAATTTGTGAAAAAAAAGTGGTAACACTGATTTGCAATATAATTCATTTGAAGCTTTTATTGTTTTACGACGTCCCTGACATTGTCTTATGACTAGGAACCGGACGTTAAGTTCTTATTATTGATGATGATGTTGTAACTATATTAAAATTAAAAAATGAAGAAAAGTGAATTAAAAAAGAAGGTCTATTCGTATACCGACCCTAGTTAAACTGGGATTTAAGTGTAGATGATGATGTTGTTTTTGTAAATATATTGCTGTCTTTTTGAACTCTTCATGGCTCTTACTAGTAATCCTAAGAATGTGCCCGTTTTGTTAAAAGTATGGCCCGATATGGAAGTGGATTGAGTTGGGTCGGTTTAGGATTTGAACATTTTATGGTGGATTGGATTGGGTCCAGTAAATGATGGTAGGGTTGCAGTGCGTTGTCAAAATGGACCCAAGTCCACCTCTGGTATTAATTAACTGCTATTTTGTCACAAGTCTATATGATTACTAAAATTTCATGTACAGTAGTTGTTGCATGTATACTAAGACGTTATACATGCAGTCATTGACATTTCAGAATAAATGTGGTAGGCCTATGCTATATGCCTATTAATTGAGGTCATAGAATGTAAAATGGAATGGAAAAGAAACAGGGGCAAGCCGAGATTTAGGTATGTTAGATCATTTAAAAACCCACGCATATGTGGAAAGGAAGAGGAAAGCGGAAGATAGAGAACAGTGGAGGCGTTATATACCATGAACCTGCCAGTAGGCAGTGCACTAAGAGAGATGCTATATGAACATGTGATCGCAATTATTGCCCCATCCAATTGTAACCTAATCAAGGGTCGTATATAATATAGTCGATGAAAAGAATTAAAGCAATTCTTTCAATTAAATGCTTTTGTGTAAGCAACTTAACAAATGGGTTTAAATCAAATTAGATACCTCGGTTAAAATTTATTTAAGTTAATTCAAACTCATACCAGCGAGTTAAACTACCTAATTATTTCCATATGGTTTATTTTTACAAATTCAATTCATTAACAATTTAGAATTAGTATGCAACGATAGTCCATCCTGAAACATCTGTCTGCATTGTTCTATGAAACATCTGTCATATTGTTCGGTTGAATGACAGTTTGCACAGAAAATATTGCAAATCACTTTGGGCTGATCCAGTGGCGTATCTGTAAATATTCGGCTGCGGATCAGTAGATGCAAGGTTCAAGTCTAATGCTCGTCTCAGAGCACGTATGCTTTAAGAAGCTAACTTTACTTTGAGCTGGACTTCAATCCTTTTTCTTCGCTATCATCACCCAATATTAGATGCATACACAGGCCTACTTTACTATCATATGTCTTAAGAGCGTAGTGGTAGGCATGAAGTTTAAAATGACAGATCCTGAGGTGAACTGAAGCCTCGTGGATTCGAATCCAAGCCGATCCGAGAGTAGAATGTCGGACATCAACTGGACTGGTTATAAGGAAAATGGACTAAAAATTGCCTAAAGGGTAAAACATGCGGTATTAAAAGTGATAGCTATTAATATACTGTAGGTAATCTTTGCACGCATTATAATGCGTGTTTATTTTTTACTAAAAGCACTAGGTAATCTATGTTTACTACAGGTGAGTTCAAATAAGGGGTGCGATAAGAGATCGAGAATAGAACCACATAAATTTTTCATTACTATAGTACGAGAAGACTAGAAGAGATATAAATAATTGAAATCTCACATAAATGCGCACAACATTAAAGTTTAAACAAATTAGAGAAAATCTGCGTCTAGTTGAAATTACAATTATGAATATAATTAATTGATCAGGATTAACTACATCGTTGCTTAAATTTCTAATGAATGAAAGGGAAATACTAAAATGTTTAGAATATTTCATGAGATAACTTAAAAACGGCGGGATTTAGCGCACTTGGTTTAATTGCACGTCAATAATCGAAGTTAAGCTACATCGACCTCGGTTAGTACTTTGTGAGTGACCACTTTGGAAGACCGAGTGTTGACAGCTTAGGAAGGAAAAATCCTAGAGTGGTGGAAGGTTATTCTTAAATCCACGCCGGCTGCAATTAATGCGCCATCGGAAGGCAACGATTGCTAATAACCATGGAGAGGAAGGAGGAAATGGGCCATAAACAAGCATCTGTACTTCCTGACCAAGTGTGCCGTTATGTTTATAAGATCATGACAGTAGTTGTGTTACATTAGCAACGTAATTCAGGCAAACATTTTTTCATTGTTTTCATTTCCAGTACAAAATCTGAATATTCAAACTAAAAATCTTAACACTATATAAGATCTTCGTTGAAAAACTAAGATCTCTGATAAATAAAGTTAAATTTTCACTGCGTAATTTTGCAAAAATAATGTAATGCATTCATGCTATCAACAACGGAAAACCCACGGAATGATTTGTTTATTATTGTGGAGTTTACTGCAGCATGTATATGCAGACAAATAATAGACGTAAACGTTCGCTAAAATTACTCGAGTGAAGAATTCACAATATCAGATATTAAAAAGCTACATGCACAACACCCTAGTATGTGTCGTGTCATGAGCTTTGGAAGATGAATGCTATCTAGGTTTATAGTCTGCAATAAAAAAATTCACATATAGTTTAAATGCAGTTTGAGAGACATCTAAATAATGCCCTAATGTCTGTTTCATGCTCTGCTGAACAGCAGATTAAAGTTAAACGAACATTTTGAGACTATCTAACAATGCATACATGCAAATTGAGAACTACAATAGTTCCAATACCTATAATAGCATATTGTGGATTTGTTTGGGCGTACGAAATACATATAAAATTTGAACATAATAGCCGTACGAAAACATGCTCAGAATGTGAGGACTTAAATATTTCACTGAGTATTTCATTTTCAGTTAACGGAAACTAAATTAAAGCAAGCTGCTCTGGAACGGCACACAAAAAGTCAGTTACTGATATGAGTAAGCAAATATTGAATATTTTAATACAGTAGAATCCAAAATATCAATACCTACTATTAAATTTTTGGCACATTCTGTTACATTTCTATTTTTCTCTTTCATAAATATTAGTAACTTTTAACAAAGTAATTTTAGCAAGCATATTTGTTAAAAAACTTCAGCTTATAACGCAAGGCTAATATATACAGTTATAGATTCTCTTTATTATTAACTCTCCACATTAAATTATTACTATTATTAATTATTAATAGATATTATTATTATTATTTGAGTGTTATATAATAAATACTTAAGTAATTCTATAAATATTATTATATAAATCGTTTTCTTATTCAATCGAAGAATTTTTCTAGTTATTATCCTTGCTGCCAGGGGACGCACACAGAGTAAATAATTAAATTAATATTATTAATAATTATTTTTAATAAATTATTTATTAATATTATTTCTTTATCCAGGTCCTGACTCTCTCGTGTTATCACTTGAGCACGGCAGGCTCTCTGAAGAAATTAAACTTAAACAAGATCATGAAACCCTGCTGACAACTATAGTCTGGCTCTCGTCACCAAATTAATAGCTCTCTATTATAATCAGACTTGCTAATTACGTATGAACTAGAACTCGACATGGACTCTTCATGGACTCAAAGACAAAACTTCGAGAATGAAACTGAGTAGACGACCTGGATTCGTAAGTCATAATGTTGAACGTAAAATAGGGATTGGAGAAGTTAGTTACAATCGCCGAGTCCATGACTATTTAAGAGATCTGAGATGATCGGAGTACCCATGTTGTGTGCAGGTTGCTGTAGAATAGATCAACCGTAGATAGCACGTGTCGTAAAGGGCGACAAAGCACTAAGAACCAAATCAAGGTCAGAAAGGGTTTCGGATGATGGTGAGTGCTAGGCTTAAGAAATTGTTAAAAATTTTTTGTTAAACCAACCCTAACTAAACTGTAATAAAAGGAAGGAAAAAGATGATGATTATGTTTATCTGAGTGGCTAGTGAGTCTGTGTGAAGGAACCACGTTTAATTAAACTTTCAAAACTTTTTCCGTTAGGATTTACTTTGATGATGTTGTGATTTATTTGTATATTTTTTGTATTTGAATATTTACTAGATTTATTCGTCCTGATTTATAAAACCTGATTTATTTACTATATTTATTCGTCCTGATTTATAAAACCTGATTTATTTACTATATTTATTCGTCCTGTTTTATAAAACCTGATTTATTTACTATATTTATTCGTCCTGATTTATAAAACCTGATTTATTTACTATATTTATTCGTCCTGTTTTATAAAACCTGCTTTATTTACTATATTTGAATTCATTTGAATCATATCGGCCTTTGCTTTCCTATGAGCAGTTCCATAAGCAGTTGAAAACCTACCTTTTCCATCTCTCTTTTCCATCCAGTGTCCATGAACAGCGACCTGCGCCTAAACCACCTTTTCTCTAATTCCCTTTACTTTGGACTGAATTTCTGGATTTTGGAATTTGCACCGTTTTTGGACCTTCTTTTTTGGCTTGATTTTGTCCCAATAGTTCTCGATGTTGTCATTGATGACTGTAGCACTCCAATTGTTGTTGTTTTTGTTGTTGTTGTATGACTTTACCCTAATTTGCATAATCTCCTATTTTTAGTTTAGCGTTGTTTAGGTAAATATAGCTTGATTTTAAACTAATTCTTTGAAAATGCCGCTCTCCTAACCAAAATAATAATAGGATTTCTTTAAAAAGTCTATGATTAAAAACTGAAACTGAAAGAAAAATAAGGCTGCAGCTTAAAACTTAAAACTGAATCTAAATAAAAGTAATTAGTAAAACTGAAACTAAAATTTCAAACGAAAAGAAAATCAGAATTAAAACATTCCACTTAAGCAGGCCCTTCACTGAAGTATATTACTGAAAGCCGAATCACTATTCTATGTTAATTTAGAGCTCGCGCCACTTGAAGAAAAAAGAAACTGCTGTATTGACTTCAATTATCAGTTAACACATGAAAACTTATTTAATAAAAACTAGGGAGTAAAGTAAGTCATTCGTAGCCCAGGATTTAACAACCTTTTTCCAACCGAAAACAATATCAATTAAGCAAGTGATTTCATTTAGCAAATACTCAAATAAATGATTGCTAATGTTACAAGTTATTTGAGGATTTATTTTTGAATGGTTTCCTTGGACTAGATTTAAGCTCGATTTGAATTAAAGTTCATCCGCTCTTGATGTTGTCTTAAACAGAGGAAAACTGTATTTAAATTAGATCTAGTCTACAACTTTTCATGCATAGTGCAGTGCTTTTTGTTAATATAGTACCAACATTATAAAGCAGACAAGAACGTTAACTGCTCTACTAATTTGAATAGTAAAATGAGTAAGGAAAATGAATAAATATGAATAAAATGAATGAAAATTAATGAAATGAATAAATTGAATGAAACTGAGTAATAAAATGAATAAACTACAGAGGTCACTCAACAGGAATTAATCGAGATAATGAGTAATCACTTCAGAAGACATGTTTGTTTTATGTTTTTAATTACACTGAAGTGCGGTTTGTTACTGCCACACCTAAGACAAACTGAAAAACAGACGGTGAATCTTACATTGGGCTTTCCATTTGAAAAGGGCGAGTAGTGTAAACATCAGAATCATAAATATGACATCGTATTTTAAAGCAGGATATCACGATCTTCAATCAATAAACACTGCCATGTGAGCACATAATCATGTCAGTGACCTGAATGCTCAAGAAAACCAGCGTCAATGTTGCTGAATTGAGGCTGTCAGCTATTAGTTTACCTGTACAGCAGATAAGCCTAGGATAAGCTGCTGCCATGTGTATTGACATCTTTCCATGTTGGGCGTTTTCAATAATAAGAGCTGTGTTTAGGCGATATTTATTGTGTTGCTACGGTCATATATAGCAGTGCATATCAGTAGTAGACTTAAACACTGTTGTTCCAGGATAGTTTATGTATAGTAGCTATAGATGCCGATTTCTAGTCAACTTCCTCAGTATTAGATCGGATTCTATTACACAGGTATTTTTTACACAGATTTTCTTTTTGATTTATATACATGTAGTATACTATTTCGCTCTTTCATTTATTACGCCGGTATTCGATGATATTGATTGCTACTTTTGTTAATTATTATTATTATTATTATTAATTATTGGTCAATTTGGCCTGTCATGTTGGTGAGCTTTGTCAATTGAAGTTTGTATTTGACTCAGGTTCACTTTTAATTATTTGAGTATTTTAAGCCGGTAATTTGCAATTTCGCCTATTTTTAAGTGAGATTGATAATTAAATATATTTTATAAAGTTTACAAGTAATGAGATTAGATACTGGCGCTCGGGTTAAAATAAAGCTAAAGCTGTAAAGTTACATAGGTCTGTATGGTTAACGGCGGTTTCGATATGCCAAGGAACAGTCAGAGGCGGTGTGGCTGTGACCTCTTATTCGAACTGATGACCTCTTAATCCTTAGCTGAGCTTGCTATCCATATAATTCACCATTTACAACGGTATTACGTTAAATACATATTGCATTTCGTATCGGTCAATTCCAATTTGATCCGATCGTCAATGAACCAGATCGGTATTGCAAATTGAGCGATAATATATTTAGTTATGAGAATATAATAATATATGATCATATAACTAGCTAGTACAATATAATAAATTATGATTATATAATTAGTCATAAAAATATAATCAAGACAATACAATTAGCTATACTAATATAAGTAGTTCGAAAAATATAAAAGTTATGATAATGCAATTGGTTATGATAATATAATAAATTATGATAATATAATTAGTTATGATCATATTTATTAGTTATGAGAGTATAATTAGTTATGATAATACAATTAGTTATGATAATACAATTAGTTATGATAATACAATTAGTTATGATAATACAATTAGTTATGATAATACAATTAGTTAGGATGTAGGTTTTGATATGATGTAGGACAGAGTGTATTTGAGACAGTCTATTCGTATCCCGACCCTAGTTAAACTGGGAATCAAGGGAAGATGATGATGATGATGATATAATTAGTTATAATAATATAATTAGTTTTGATAATATAATTAGTTATGTTACCTCTTAGTGTCTCTCTTAGTGCACTGCCTACTGGCAGGTCCATGGTACATAACGCCTCCACTCTTCTCTGTCTTCCGCCTTCCTCTTCATTTCCACATATGAGTGCGTCTTTAAATCATCTAACATGCCTAATCTCGGCCTGCCCCTGCCTCTTTTTCCTTACATTCTACCTTCTAGGGCCTTTTTTAATAGACCCTCCCCCCTTAGAATGTGTCCTATCCCTCTCTTCTTCCCATTTCTTAATACATTTATCAACTGTCTATCTGTGCCAACTCTCTCCAGGACTTGCTCATTTGTAACCTTTTGAGTCCAGCTAATCCTCTCCATTCTTCTCCAAATCCACATTTCCAATGCCTCCAGTTTCCTAATATCTTCCTTCCTTAAGGTCCATGTTTCACATCCATACAATAGCGTGGTCCAAACCAAAGTTTTCACTATCTATGATAATATAATAAAATAATAAATAGACCAATAGCAAACACCACGGAATACTAACCAGCATTTAAAATGATTGCATTAAATAATGAAATTTCTATAGCTAATTATGATAGCTAATATGGGGACCCGGTAGCACATGGGTATATAGTTCATATAAATAGCTAGTATTATTTATTATATTATCGTAATAACTATATAATAACTATATAATTATGATATTAGCTATCATAATTAGCTATAGAAATTTCATTATTTAATGCAATCATTTTAAATGCTGGTTAGTATTCTGTGGTGTTTGCTATTGGTCTATTTATTACAACGCAGGTATTATTGGTTTAGATGCTCTTTAGTATATTACACAATCACTGTAATGAGGTACTGCTATCAGATGCACCAGTTAGATCTTAATGAGATTTAAGATCTCAAGATCTCATGGTGAAGTTCATAACCATGCGGCAATTGCTGCAAGATTCATTATCGGAGATGATTATCACTCTATGTTAGAAACTTAACATGTCTTGAGATTTTTGCAATTGCAACTTCAAGACATTGACAGAAATTAGAAATCATTAAGAAAGAAAAAGTTACCATATGTTTTTGTAATAATTATGTAAATTATACTTACCCACACTTAATGGACCACATTAATCTCTTCTCATTTATGAAATGTCTGAATAATAGCATTAATATCCCATTAATACTAATATTCAGACACCTCATTAATCCCACTATGCGAATTTCATTAACGGGGATCTAATTAATGCTGATATTGAATAAGGTAATTAAAACTGATATTTGAATATCCATTAAAACTGAATTTAGAGTAGGTCACTGCAAAAACAAATTTTTAACTATTTACTAAAATCGTATCTGCTATGTGTTATATTATTTTGAGCTAAATTTCATAACTATTATACACTATTATATTTAGAATTTCTATTACAGGTGTAAATCTAACGTGCAATGTGTGCCAAGAAGAGATTAGTGCCTTAGATAAATTATATAAGCCTTTACACCTCTGCAGTGAGTGTGAAAATACTTTTTAAAATTGGCACAAACTGCATGACAATAAATGTTGTATTTTACCAAAGAACTAAGATTTCTAATAGCTGCACAGTGTTAAACTTCACGCTTAAATTAAGTACGCTTTTTAACATGCCAGCTTGTATTTCAACTGCAGCTTGTGAATTGTGTGGAGTCGGTGGCAAGGTAGCATGTAGTTCAGCAGCGGATCAGTAGGTGCAGGGCACTCTAATACATGTAAATTCACCAATTTATTCACCAAGCTCAGACAGTATGAAGCACAGAACTTTAATCAAACAAACATAAATCAACAAAAAGAAAATAAGCGTGTATAACTAAAAAATACCAAACGACGTATTTATATGGTTGCATGAATGACATTGAGGAAGTGCAGGACACACCAAAACCTAGAGTCTGTCATCAATAGAAGAGTTGTAATAGTAATTGAGTATGCATTCACGTTTAAACGTGTATAGGCAGGTACTATATATATATATATATATATATATATATATATATATATGTATATATATATATACATATATATATATATGTATATATGTATAAGCCTATATATATATATATATATAGGCTTATACATATACTGTATATATATACATATATATAGGTCGTATCAAATATAAATATATATATATATATATACATATATATATATATTGTGTATATTATATATATACATGTATATATATATATATATATATATATATATATATAATTTAATACATGCGCATGCACATGTATTATTGTATTCAAAATTGCTATCCCTGCTTTCGCACGGGTGGTGGGGAGGGGGCAAATCAAAATATCACCGTTGCCGGGGAGATTTTAATGAATTTTATATGTCCTAGTTACTGAATCATAGTAGAAAATAATCAGTTTAAATAAATTTTAAGAAGGATACATTATACTCTGATACTGTAGTTATACTCTGATAATATATGATACTGGCTGGTGCCAGTGGCGATGTCGGAAAGATGCTCGACCGCGAATCAGTATGTGCGGGATTCAAATCCTGGGCTCGACCATCACTGACATCGCTTTCGAGTGAGGAAACTGACGTTAAGATTGGCGTTTTAGCTTTTACTCATTGAATATGATGCACCTGCTGAGTTGCTGACATATAAAGACTGACTCAAGGTTTAGTGGGGATGAGACATTTGTTTTAGGCGAGGATCGTGATTAGAGCCGCATTACTCAGAACTCAAGAGGCTATGACTAAAATGTCCCATTTAAAATTCTTCTTTCTTTTATCTATGTTCTTATTCCTCTCGTGAGGTCACGAAGTTCGGTTGCTATAGGCTAATAAAGATTTGTTTTAGGAGTGTCTAATGTATTGGTAGATAGATTAAAGGGTAGATATAAATAACTTTCTAGTAGTTGAATCTATTTGAAGACAGCTAGAGGGCGTTATGACTTCTTTAATCGGTTTAGAATGCACCTTTGATTAGGTATAAAAAATATTTCCCTTATTTATATAGCCTAACTTAACAACATTCAACTATCATCTGTCACCCTTAACAACATCGAGCACTATTAAGACAAATTCATGCCGGTGAGCAGAAAGAAGGTCCAAAACGGTGCAAGATCGAAAGTTCAGAAAACCGATTAAAGACCATGTGAATTATGGAAAAGGAGATTTTATACATTTTTGTGCAGTCCTAATAAGTCACAGTGCCAATTTTGTATGCGGGCTATTACAGAATATGATGATCCGGACTGTAAAGTGACAGTGTGGTTCATATTCCGTAACAGGCGACTATGATGAAACTGAACAAACAATAGGATGGAATTCCTACCTGAACTTATATTTCAAAAATTTAAAGTTATCTGTTCAGATATCTGAACAGATAACTTTGATGCAAAACAGATCGTGTATGGCCAATTAAAAGGCTTAGGAAGATCATAGTAAAAGCTAAAGCTAAGGTTAACGAGAGTTTCCTCACTCGGAAGCGATGTTAGTGACGGGCGAGCCCAGGATTTGAACCCCTCACATACTGATCCGCGGTCGACTACCTTACCCACGCCGCCACTGGCTCCAGCCGATGCTTTCATAATAGGATCGACTTATAGTGGCTTAACCTATTGGGTACTCTAACTGAGCTTGGAAGTAGATTTTGAGTGGGAATATGTACCTTGAACTTGCCACTACGCAAAACAGTTAGAAATTATGCCATGAAGTTTACAATGTAGTATGTTTCCGAGGATTTCGACTCAGACATGATTATCTGCTTACGTAGCTTCAATTAAAGTAAAATAACAGAAAGGAATAAAATAGTATAGTAAGAAAAGAAGTACACAGTCTCCGCTATCCGACTACCCAACTACTTATCTGAAATAAATGAGAAACTTAATATTGGTTCGCTTCAGTCTTTTTTAGCTTAAATGCAGGATCTTAGCAAGTAAGATGCAATTTTGTTTTCTGGTTTCTGGGGTAAATAAAAAGCAATAATAATTATTATTATTACTATTATTATAATTATTGCGTTAATGTACTGCATATGCGTATATATAAAGCCATCTATAATGCTGGCATACGCATAAGCGTTTATTAAGAATCAATTAATGAAGCTTTCGGCTAGGAGAAAACAGTACATGAAGTAATAACTATTGACAAAGTGAAAAGGCCGTGATAAAAGGAATCTATACAAAACTATGTACGGGGCGGATGCAATAAATCTGGGAAATGAAATTGGAAACCAACAGAAACTGCGTATTTTCTTCATATTTAAGGCTGAGGCCAATATGTTTTAATTTATAGAAACAATAGCTTTGATGATTAAAAACTATTTGTAATTTGATTAAGATAAGTGCACTTCAATGAGCCCGAAAAAAATCACTGAGTTAAAATGTGTTCCTTGTCTTGGACTCCCTAACCTCTAGAACGCAAAACAAGAGGAGAGAGGGGTTGGAGGAGTAAGTAGTTGAGCTGCTGCCTGATTCATGCCTTCCAGCAAGTTACAACTCGCCTCTCAAGATCACGTGACCTGCATCACAATGTTTTCTTCGGCAAGGTTTCAGCTGGGGTGGATGAAGATTTTGAGCTGGCACTACAGCAGCGGTACGTCTATACGAGCCTCGTATTTTCTACGGTGGGAGTGGGGGAAGTTTTATTGAAGAATATTCTAAATTTTGGTCACAGTTGCATGCACGCATTGAATGCACAGGCAGTCGGATTGTAGCTTTTCATAATACATTGGACTACAGATTAAAAAACAGGCGTGTAACTATAATATTATTGAGAGCATGAAGAGCTTCACTTAGAAATTCCCTTACCACAATCTCTTAGACCATCACAGCGGTCGATTAATTATTAATCTTAGAAGACTACATCAAACGCTTGCAATATTTCAAGCCATTACGGGCGTTTTCGAAAATCTTTGTTATTATTATCTTACATGTACAATCATAAATTACAAGTAGTTGAATTTATGTTTGGGTCAACAGATAGTAAAGCTAAGTTTAACGCCTGTTTATCCAGAGAGGTGGCATCTTGCTTATCACTAAAGGTTACAATCCATTCGGCTTTTAAACCGATATATGTAATATGCATAAACAAGAGAGATAGTTTAAGAGAGAGATAAAGATAAAGATAGAGATAGAGATAGAGATAAAGATAGAGATAAAGATAGAGATAGAGAGAGAGAGCGTGAGTGAGTGAGTGAGTGAGTGACAGAGAGAGAGAGAGAGAGAATACAAATAGCAAGCGAGAAAAATTGACTGAAAAAGGTCGCTGCTTCAAAATTTCTTAACATCTGAACATCTGACAAACTATAATAGTTTGAAAATATTCAATAATTTATTTTAAATAATTAATTATTACTACTTGGGACATCGCTGGTACAAATTTACTAATTCAATTTAAATGGGCTGCCTGTCCAAATGCGTTACTATAACATCGTTAGCAGTCACTTAGTTAAACAATCAAGAGCTGTCACGATCGACGCTTCTTGAGGTCTATTTGCATTAGGAAGGCCGGTGAGTAGTGTCTTAGACAATATTGAATGCGCTGGTGTCTCTCGTACCTGGCTAATAGAAGCGCCACGGCTACAATATAGAGCCTGCGTACACGTCACTGTGTCCTAGGCTATTGCGCTTGGAGAATTCGCTGCAGTAATAACCGTGGAATGTTTTCAACGGATCTAACGTCGTCGTCGTCGTAAACAAGTTCAAGATATCTTCGCTTATTTCAAAATTTAGATACGAAATGCTGATATTGTTACTGAATAACGGAATAATGATAATTTTAAAATAAAATGAAGTTAATTATTTCAATGTTATGTAATAGGGTTCAATCATGTTTAATAATGTTCCAGTGAGCTGCATGAAATATATAAATAATTAAGATAATGGCGTATGCTTACGTAGTATCACAAATAGAATTACATCGTAAATCATTTCTGGGTTCGTTATTCGACCTATTATCAATATTTGGATATAGTAATCGATAAGTACGTATACAGATGGTGTGCAAAAGCGATCATAGACAATTCTCGCAAAATATTTGCTTTACTGCAGGATTTTACGATTTAGCAGGACTATCAGAAATGACTATAATTGCTATTTGAGAGAAGCTTCGTTCTATAGTTGAATAAAGGAGGAAATAATGACAGTTAAGAAATATATGTGTGTATTAGCGATTTTTCTGCAGTGAATTTTGGAGCAATTTTCATATATTCATTATTCGTATTCGATCTTCAGTTAATAGGGTGTATGTGAATATAGCTATTTGGTCCGTATTCCAAATCCAGCTCTTGCAAAACGAATGATCTTCAAAAGCTTAATTATATTTATAGTACAACTGCAATCTCAACTACATGTACATTATTTGGCTTAACTGTTGAGTTGACAAGAAATATACATGTTCTTAACTATTGTTAAGTACCTGTTTGCTTGCGACCAACACTTCACCAAAATGGCTGGCCTTGTTAAGCATCGGGCTAGATATTGATGTGAAATTAGGTTTTATATATTATGTACGGGATTTAGACTTAAAGTTTAGTTCTTAGTAAAATAAACGATATATTATCTGGATACCGAATTATATATAGGCCTACATGTAGTATGACTGTTATTACAACATTATCGGAGTAATTTTGTCGATATATATATATATATATATATATATATATATATATATATATATATACATACAATATATATATACATGTATATAATGTATATATATATATATATATATGTATATATACATGTGTATATATACGTGTATATATACATAGATGTATATATTTTATATATAAAATAGTAACCCTTCATATATTTATCGTATGTGAGAGTGTGTGCGCCTCATACGAAGGTTTCAGCATTAAGTCATCACATCTAATTGAGTTTTAATTAATTATAGCTTTGCCATTTAAGATTGGTTTGATATCATCTTAATGTATGTGCACTTTTTAGCACCTAAGTTACAATTTGCATGTATTATTATATATTTTTAATTCTTTGCTCAGAAAAATAAACATACAAGTTGATACTATCCTGAAAATACTAAACTTGAACCAGTACGCAGCGAATTAACGGAATTGCAGAGCTTAGCTGTTGCAAATTTAGCACATTGAACCAAGGGCAACCCAAGAAGAATCTGTAACCGGAGACTCGTCGACAGAAACAACTCAGAAATGTTGAAGAAATCCGTTCTCTACGCTATCGTCATAGCGTCGTTTATTGTCTTAGTTCAGTTCCTGAGCCCAGTCTATCATTTTAAATCGCTTCTGTTTGGTAGACAGCCTACGAACTATAATTTCACGAACACAGACTCCAAAGACAATGAGATAGAGCCGATATTTAAAACAAAGAAACTCGTTATGTGGAGTAACGACTACCACATAGCACCGATCAACGATTTAAAACACCTGCTGAAACCTTTGGGCGTGGAGTTCATAGATAAAAGCTTGTCCGGTCACTGTCACATCACGGGAACCTGTGGCGGCAAATCAACGCTGAAGGTAATCCACCGAGGCAATGCTTACCACCTCAACTACGATCTCATCCCGAAGTTCTACGACACCTACAAGAACGACACGGAAATGGAAACCGTTGACATGTTCGGTTGTTTTCTACCTCCCGCCATGTGTGAACTGTACGAACCACTTAACCGCAGCCTCATCATTGTCGTTCCAACTCGCTACGAAGCGGGGAGGTTCGGAAAGGAACGATGGACGAAATGGAATGAGAATCTAATCAGATATGCTAACGACCCTAGGCACGTGGTGGCCGGAAATAATCTGTACGATGTAGAATATGTTAAATATTTCACCGGGATTCAGCCGCTCTGGCTGCCGAGCTACTGCGGCTATATCAAAGCCAACTACGAGCCGACGAGGCCCGGGTTCCTGGTGGCCCCCATCCATCACGGAGGCCTCAGCACCCAGTTTTTTGCTCAGCTGGGCGCGGTCTGTCCCCCGAGTAACTGTACGATTAATGTGACGGCGCTGAGAGCCAAGTATCCTCACTACAGATACACCGATCTCACGGCTCATCAGGGCATGATCTACGTGCCGTACCAGGTTATACACGTGTACTGATCTATAGTCACCTTTTATGTAGCCGGGTAAAGTAGATATACTTAACAGAACACATAACATAACACATAACATAACATAACGGCACACTGGGTCAGGAAGCACCGATGCTTATTTAAGGTCCATTTCCTCCTTCCTCTCCATGGTTGTTAGTAATCGTTGCCTTTTGATGGCGCTTCAATTGCAGCCGGCGGGGATTTAAGAATAACCTTCCATCAGCCTGGGATTTTTTTCCTTCCTGAGCTGTCAACACTCGATGTCAACAGATAGTAGAAATAAAATGAAAAACTGAAGATAAATGATAGTTAATTGTAGGTAACTCTAAATATTATTATTGTTAGTATTTATGTCATTTTCATATAGCGTACTATAGCGTAGCGGTGGCATACAGCTGGCTGAAGCCAGTGCCGATGTCGGTAAGATGTCAGACCACGGATCAATATGTGTTGTTTTTAATCCAGAGATATACAGACGTCCCTGATATCGCTTTCGAGAGATAAAACTGACGTTAACATCGGCTTTTACAGCTTTACACAGAGTGAGCAAAGAGGGGTAGCTGTTGATAACATTGTGTCCTAGAGACCGGTTGATTAGTCTTACCAGTGTCAATATGCGTAACAAAGCTTAAAAGCCGATGTTAATACCTGTCTTGTTTCTCGAAAGCGATATCAGTGACGGCGAACAGGTCAGATAATTATCTGCTTGAGACACATTTTATTAACTGTAATGTTTGTTGTCTTAAAAAATAGTTTATTCGTTTCTATATTTGTAATCATTATTGTGGAAATTTCTGAAAGTTTTAATTAGTAGGCTGTAGACTGAATAGAAAGCGGCGCCCTATAATGATATAGTACAACTTTTACGTGGTCGACTAATGTGCCTAAATGCCTGACACTTCGCTACAGATTGGAGCCTATTACTATAGTGTTTCTGATTTAATCGATAATGATGATTTCGTTGCATGTTTATGTTTGCTTTATAACAGCTGCATCAATTGCTCATGCTTAATTATTTAATGATAGTTCTTGATATTTAAGTTATATGATCTGTGTGTTGTTAAACCTCTTCTCTCAGTTGAAGCTCTCTCGGCTTAACTTCAAAAACATCCAGGCGAATGAAAACGTTTCATGCTGATGACCCGAAGGTTAAATCCCTATTGATTGACTGAAACCTTATTGATTGATTGACTGAATCCTTATTGATTGATTGACTGAATCCTTATTAATTGATGGATTGATTGATTGATCGATTGTTTGATTGATTTGACAGGTTTCAGTGATGAGCTTCTTCGAGCAGTATCGCATGAACATACCTCTATTCTGCCCATCGGTTAAGCTTCTCAGCATGTGGCAGCACCAGCACATGGTCATGAACGAGAGAACATGGGATGGGGTGCACGGACACAGACCTGCGCGCTCTGCCATCGACCCTCATCCCTCCCAGAAGCACCTCCCCGACCCCAACAACGAACAAAATCTGACCGCCATCGAATACTGGGTTAAGTTTTCAGACTACTATCAGCTACCTCATGTCACCTACTACGATTCCGTTGAGCATCTCGTTCAGATACTCTCTGCGGTAAAACCTGCGCAGCTTGTAGAAACCAGCCGTCAAATGAGGCAATACAACGAACAGGCGAAGAAAGATCTGATCGACAAGTGGTCGGAGATATTACGGAGGGTGGCAAAATATAGTAAAAATAATCCGCATTAGAACGGTTAATAAAGTCTTTTGTTAGAAATTAACTTTCGTGATAAATGTCATGCATTAGACAGTAGATAAATTTTAAAGAGCATAATTTTTGTGCACAGTTGAAGCAGTTGGCCGCTCTTTATCATTAATCAAAACCTTTACAGACTAAACAGTTCGTTCATACCGCGAGTTTTTAAATTCTTTTTGTACTTTCATTTGGCAGAGTCAGTGGCTTATCGGTTGGATGTCTCGTTGAAATTCTAATACATACTCTATCTCAGGGTTAACCAAACCTTAATTCAACCGTAATTAGTTAATTAATCATTGATTAGTTAATCATTATTTTTTATTTATTAATTAGTTAACCACTAGTTAATCATTTAAACCGACCCATGCTAAACTGGGATTTAAGGAAGATGATGATGAATATGAGTTATTGATTGATTAATTAGCTATTAATGTACTTATTCATAAATTAGTTAACCATTAAGTTAACTTTTAACTAGTTAGCCATTAATTAAACATTAATCCAAATTCCAGAACCGAAACTTACTTAAATTTCTGCTTGGATATTTATTTATTTCATAATCATAAAAATGAGTAAGGTATGGTGACTTTAGTTTTTCGTAGCTTTCATCAGTGACTGCTATTGTTGTTTTCTTGCAAATGTGACTATTGATAGTATTTGTTTTAATATTTTTTAATAATATTTGTATTAAAGTGTTCTGAGTAGTGAATCCATTATCCATTCATCTACTGAATCCATTCATCTACTGAATCCATTCATCCACTGAATCCATTCATCCACTGAATCCATTCATCCACTGAATCCATTCATCCACTAAATCCATTCATCCACTGAATTCATTCATCCACTGAATCCATTCATCCACTGAATCCATTCTTCCACTGACTTCATTCATTCATTGAATCCATTCATCCACTAAATCCATTCATTCATTGAATCCATTCATCCACTAAATCCATTCATCCACTGAATCCTTTTCCCATGAATCCATTCATCCACTGAATTCATTCATCCTTTGAATCCATTCGTCTACTGAATTCATTCATTACTGAATCCATTCATCTACTGAATAAATTCATCCACTGAATCCATTCATCCACTGATTCATTCATCCACTGAATCCATTCATCCACTTGCTCATCTTTGGAAGAAAGCTTTCCTCGATGCTCACCGATCAATCAATCAAATTAAATATGAAGCAATTTGTTTTGTATATGTATTGTTCGTGTATTTATATAAAACTGAGTTTCAATGCCCCCGACGATCTCAATTTTATCAACAACTGACCTATGACGCAGTAGCTCATTACTGGATAGAAGCCGGTGGCGATGTAGGTAAGATATCCGACCCCGGATCAGTATGTGCGGGTTCAAATCCTGAGCTCATCCGTCACTGATACCGCTTTTGAGAGCTGAAAATGACGTTAATATCAGCTTTACAGCTTAAAAGAGAACCTGATGAGAGGGTAAACTCTAGATAACATACGTTATACAGGATACTTGTAAAGTACGTCTGCTTTAATTACTGACAATTTAAACTTGACATAGAAGGTGAGTTGTCATCACGAATCAAAACAGACACTAGTGATCTGATTGTACTGCTTGATTTATTCAAAAGACTGCATTCAACTTGTTCATCGACGATGTGCTCTTTCTGGTGTGAAACCTACGATATATACATTGGACCTGCAGTTTGTCACTTGAGAGTTAGCTCATATTGTTAGTTTATTGTGTTAGTTTACATTGTACATATGGTATTTATTAGTCTACACTATGCATGCACACTGTGCTCACTGACTGCATTTGAAGTTTAAACAGTTATGTATAACTGGTCAGACTTCAAATGAACGGCGGATATGTAGATGAACATGAAACCTATTTCAGAGACATGTAAAGAGATATATAGAGTCTCTTGTTATTACTTGTTGTTATTGTTATAGAGTCTCTTGTTATTCTTGTTATACAGATAGTGTAGAGAATTAGGTTAACTCTAGCCTGTAGTGAAACATCGCCGACAATGGCTGAAGCCAGTGGCGACATCGGTAAGAAACTAGACCGCGGATCAGTATTTGCGGGGTTCAAATCCTGCGCTCTCCCATCACTGACCCCACTTTCGAGTGAGGAAACTGACGTCAACATTAGCTTTACTAGCTTTTTAGTTAACGTTGCTTTCGAAATAAAAATAGAGCAGAAATAGTGTCAAAAATTCAGCAGGTTGCTGAATATGCATCCCTGCACACTGGATAGTCGAGTAGTGATATTGTTTAATGAAAGCCGCTGTTGTTCAGAAAATTAATGCTATGCATGTCACGTAGTAGCCTAACATATTTTTAGTATTTCTGCAATTTGACGAGAGTTGAATATCGATTTTGTGTTGTTGTTGTTGGTCTGTGCCACGAGTACTGCGTACTGATATTGGAGAAATGGAGCTCGTTTGTTTGATCATGTTTTGAATCTCTTAATGCACAGCCTACTGGCAGGTCCATGGTATATAACGCCTCCACACTTCTCTGTCTTCCGTTTTCCTCTTCGTGTCCACATATGAGTGGATCTTTAAATCATCTAACATTCCTAATCTCGGTCTGCCTCTGCTTTTATTTCCTTTCATTCTACCTTCTATGACCTCTTTTAATAGACTTTCTTGTTAAGTTTCGAATAAAGTCTTTAAATTGTAGTTATCGATTAAGAGAGAGAAATCTTCCAAAATTAACAAAACACATAATTCCAGCGGACTCGACTGACTGGTCTCATATCATCATCATCATCATCATCATCTCTTAAATCCCAGATTAAATAAGGTCGGGATACGAATAGACCTTCTTCAATCCTCTTCGTCCCACACCATAACATCAGTCAATCTCCTATTTCTCATGTCCTTCGTAATCATCGCATCCCACGTAATTAATTACTGACAATAATACTGACTGTTCTCACATTATTATGCAAAGTTCAGTACAAAAGAATTGCCGTGTCATCAATTTTTCATTCTCGCTAACATTACAAAATAGATGTTCAATAAAGCATAATACCCTGACAGGGGATGGGATGATTTACTAAAAGAGGCTATGTGAAGGAATAACGGAGGGAGAAAAGTTAAGGTAGGCCGAGACTTGGGATACTGGATGCTTCTATAATTTGTTCGTTTGTTGATGGTTGATGGAAGAGAAAAATAGAATATAGATATATGTGGACGAGTTGTGTTCCATGGATCTGCCAATAGGCAGTACACTAAGAGAGATTCGTTTTATCAATCACTCTGTCTGCCTATCTAACTCAATATATATATATATATATATATATATATATATATATATATATATATATATATATATATATATATGAATATTTGAATAAGCATTAGCGTAAAATGAAAACATGTAAACTATCACAGGAGAAGAAGGTATTGCATTACAAATCTCTGAGAACTAAGATCAGCAACAGAAAAAATACATATACAAGAACAATAATTTTATTCGGTAACTCAGCTGACACAGGCATCACCGCGCAAGTTCAGATACTACATTCTGCCACACGAAGTTACAATACATTGATTTACAAATTAGTTTTTGACAATAAGTGATAAAACACAACACACCAGTGCAAAACAAAGCCGAGAGTAATAAGTCTGTTTCGATCGAAACTACAGTTCAACATAGATTTAACGTCCGGGTCTTCGTATCTGACGGCTATAACAGATACAAAAGATTAGATAATTATTAATTATTATATAGGCACAAGATTCATCAGATACAAACATAATACAAAATAATTTATAAAACACTAATAAAATAAGAATATCAATGTAAACAAGCAAATAATAGAATGATATATATAGATTTAAAACTATATACACATAAATTTCAGATAGATCTATGCACATTGATGTAGTTAGTACCAAATAATTGGATCATAGCCGCAGTATTTTGCGGCGTTTATTAACCAGCTGAAATGCTTACGGTGTCGCTGCAACAAATAAACAATTGAAACGTCAAAACCCGAACATTCTATTCTAGATCTATGTTCATCATCATCATTATCATCATCGTCATCTTCCCTTGAATCCCAGTTTAACCAGGATCGGGATACAAATAGACAATCTCAAATTCAAGATCTACGTTAATAAAACTACTGTAAATCACCAGAAAATCTAAGCTCCATACATTTCATCACACAGCATATCGTAATACAATTTAAGATATTCAGATAGGCCTATAAGAAAAGTACACAGCAGAAAACAAAAAGAGCACAAAAAACCAGATTTCTTCACAACACTGTAAGAACGTTATTGTTTGAGTCTAATTACTAAACATAATCTCTTAGGACATATACGCCGCCTAGTTAGCTGTGTTTGTACAATTATAAGTACTCCAGCAACAACAACAACAGGCAGATATTGTAATGTTTCAATAAGCTTGAAAGCCCGCAGAGCCACATTGAGTACGAGTTTATTGTGTGAATTAACTATAATGTTACTGATAAAATATTTCCACAAAAATTATTTTATATTCTTCCAGATCAATTAATAACGGATCTCGGACACGTCATTTGCCATGATCTCCGGCACGTCGGTCAGTGGTCTAATCGACAACCAAAAGCCTTAACAGTTTCTATTCTATACGGGTCACTAAGTTACAAAATTAAAGACTTAGCGACCCGTATAGAATAGAAACTGTTAAGGCTTTTGGACGTTACTGACTGCAAAATAAGTAATTGTGACTACATAAAATACTGATAAGTACAAGTTTACATAATAAAGAATTAAAGACACATATTTACTCTTACATTATACTGCAAGTAATTTAGACAATATAAGTAATATAAGTATAAGTCAAAGCTAAATCCCAAATTTACGTCATTTTCGTCTCTCATTATGAGTAACGTAACAGTAACGACCAAGCTCATAATTTAACTCGAACATTCTGACGCTAAATCTAAAACCTAATCGAGCAAGTCACGTTCTCAATACACCTAACTCTTTCTTAGTGCACTGCCTACTGGCAGGTCCATGTATATATCACCTCCATTCTAATGTTCCGTCGTCAGTATACCTATATCTTAACATTACAATAAATAGATTTACTATAATAGATAACATGCATTATTTCAATGACGTAGTATTATTTTTTTGTACCCCACTACAGCCAGACTTTAATATCACTATTGAAAACATATCAGTGAGGAGTGAACATTTAAATTCTACACGATGCTGAAGAATTTAACGTGACCCAAATGAACTACTGGCTAACAAGATAAATAGCATTTAAATTCTGTTGACATTAGGCAGCATTAACACAACATCATCATTTAACAGTAGAGCACAGAAAATACTTCTATCAGAAAATACCACACGTACGTTGAACCACAACTTTAATACATGATAGTAGAGATCATGATTTACTTCAGACAACCCATCCGTAGAGTCAATTGTATATTTACAATCACATTCGCAATTTAGCTACTGTTAAATGTATATAATAGGCACGTGGCAGCTATTTTCTACACCTCGGTACGCATTGACCATCCAGCTTAAGCAATGTAAACAGCAGACAATAGCACAGTAGGCCTGCAACGCATCTCTACGGCTCGTATTATGCATTGATGCGGATTTTGAGAAAAATAGTATAGACCCTTTATAAAAGGTGTTTACTTTGAAAAATCACCTTACGTATTATTTTATTCGTTGGAGCGGCGCCACTGAGCATCATAAAATTGATTGTTTTGTGGAAGGCAACTGCAATGTAATATATCCTTAAAATGTAATATATCATCTCTAGATATTCTATCTTTACATATATTAATTGTAAATTAAAACATATGTTTATCATCATTTGAAAAGAAATTTAAATATAATTTTTTGTAATTATTTAAATTTAAAATACCATTCTCTTATTAATAAAATGAAGAAATACATAATAAATATATACGAATATATAGAATATTGCCAGCCGTCAATAGAAGCACACACCCCTCCCCACTCTCCCACTAGGCTTTGTTTATTATGTGAACAGAGCTACCGCTACACGTTATAAAAGGTCTATAGGCAGAAATTTTCTGTTCGGACAACCGCCTATTGCGTGCATCGTAAGAGGTGATTAAGCAGACTTGAGGAATGCAATTGGAAATCACCTCAGAAGATAAAACATCAAACAAATGATGCACTGGGGTTTTGTAAAGACAGTAATCTAGTGACGTCAATGGGTTAAGTGACGTCACTTTGGATCAACTTGTTGATCGATGGAGTGCTCTTTCGCCTGATTGAAAACAAAAAGAGAGTAAAAAAAATATGAACATTGAATACACTATTGGGTAGAAAACTTCAGAGAGCGATCAGATAACGATGAACATTTTTCTCATCTAAGTGAACTATTTAAACTATTTACTTAATAGAAAGCTGTCATGATTTCTGACAGCAAACTCTCGGAAAGAAAATCAATACTTTTAAACTGATTTGTACAAAACGTACACGCATCCAATGCCCTGTGTAATATTCCTCTCAACCGTTTTAACAGTAGTACACGAAACCTGATCTGAACGAGAAGACAAACTTCAGCACTAACTATAGGCACATAGAAACTTAAAATTCCATGTCAAACTTAAAACTAGTGGATCCAGTTTGAAGCAACGGCTGGTTTGGGTTAGATAATTGTCTTTACTGATTGCAGTGTAAGTCGTAGAGAATCTTTTTCATGAGAATCATTTTCTTGAGAATCTTTTTCTTGAGTTTAAACAGGAGCAACTTCAGCTGCAGCAGCTCAATTGCAATAGCAAGTAAATCAATTCATAAGCGCTCTCCAGTTATTAAGATCAACTGATGAATAGCATCATAGTGGTACTGACCAATTCTCTCATTTTAATGAAATGAGGGAAGCTATTCCTAACGCAGAACTACTCTTGCAAGATCAGTAAGAAAAATTGATAACCGAAGGGGTTTAATTCAAATATAAAAATTACATTTAAAATATATGATAATCATAATATTTAAAATATATGATAATCATTTCGTGACAATCACTTTTGTAACACGGATCAATTGAGAACTCCTATTTAAGATTTTCCTACATGTAAACCATACCACTGTTCGTTCAGTATATTAGTAATATTTTGCATCGAGCTGTGCTACAGAAATTATTTTATTTTCAAAGTTGGACTATAGGGAAATCAAACCCTCAAAAACATCTAGCGCTACTGTTGTCGACGCGCAGTATTGAGACATCGATTGGACGGCTGATTTGATAGCGCACTGGTCTGATTATGTTAAATCGAGTTCGGGTCAGCGGGACGAAACGACCAGTTCGAATCCCAGCCAAGCCCCCGTCTAGACTTGTAGTATGGAAGCAGATGTTACACCTGATAAACGATCTTAAGCTGCTAGTTGCCGACAGCAGCAGCTGGGCCGGGTAACGTGCACGATCTTAAGCTGCTAGTTGCCGACAGCAGCAGCTGTGCTGGGTGATGAGGAAGCTTTGATGGAGGCTGGAGATTTGGATGTATCACCTGACGAGACAGAAGAGTCTTGTTGATCATCAGCCTCAAAGTCATCCTCATACGTCCTGCAATAGTCAATATTGATCACTGCTGTTTTATAATCATCATCATCATCATTTTCCCTTTAATCCCAGTTTAACTAGGATCGGGATACGAGTGAACCTTCAGTTATATAATAATACGTAAAATGATCATAATAATTTGAGGGTTATAAAATTTATCTAACTAAACTATGATAGTCTTATAAAATGCCAGACTTAACGCTAGTTTCTTGTCTTACAGCCTTGACGTCGCCTTCACGCGAAAAAATGGACGATAACTTTTCATTGTACTGCATTATTTTACTTCGAAAGTATGTCAGTGACGAAGCGAGCACTGGATTTGAATCCAAACAAATGGATCTCTTGCGGAATAAGTAAGCTATCATAAAACTGGCTCAACTAAACTGGTATTAGTCTCAGCTGACCTTTTTTAGTTCTAATTACTTCGGCTGCATTTTGTGTCTGTCTGTTTGAATTACACAAATTTAAAATAGAAAAGTTTATTAAGTTATTACGAGATCAGACACTAAGCAAAGAAACTCAGTAGTAACAAAGTCAGTTGTGTTATATGTGAATTGACGTAACTTAACGAACAAACAAAAAGAGTTATTGTGAGTTGTGACGAACTAGACGAACAAACAAAAAGTGAATTACTGTGAGTTGTGTATAACTAGACAAACAAACAAAAAAGAGAGTTATAACAAACAAAAAGAGAGTTATTGTGAGTTGTGTGTAACTAGAGCAACAAACAAAACGAGAGTTATTGCGAGTTGTGTACAACTAGACAAACATACAAGAAGAGAGTTATTGTGAGTTGTGTATAACTAGACAAACAAACAAGAAGAGAGTTATTGTGAGTTGTATTAACTATACAAACAAACAAAAAGAGAGTTATTGCGAGTTGTGTATAACTAGACGAACAAACAAGAAAAGAGTTAATGCGAGTTGTGTATAAATAGACGAACAAACAAGAAGAGAGTTATTGCGAGTTGTGTATAACTAGACGAACAAACAAGAAGAGAGTTATTGCGAGTTGTGTATAACTAGACGAACAAACAAGAAGAGAGTTATTGTGAGTTGTGTATAACTAGACGAACAAACAAGAAAAGAGTTAAAGACGTACGCATCCTCCTGTTGCTGCACCTCACTCGCTCCCTCCTCAGCCACCAGCAGCTCATACTCCTCTGCCGCGTACCTCTCCCAGTCCGACATCTCCGCCTCTTCCCCCTCCTGCGCACATTTATATTATTTTATTACTATTATATTATATTATATTATATTATATTATATTATATTATATTATATTATATTATATTATATTATATTATATTATATTATATTTTATTACTATTTAAATAATAAACAATGGAATGAGGAAAATGAGGAGGTTCTGGAGAGAGTTGGTACAGATAGACAGTTGATAAATGTATTAAGAAATAGGAAGAAGAGTTGGATAGGACACATTCTAAGGGAGGAAGGTCTATTAAAAGAGGTCATAGAAGGTAGAATGGAAGGAATAGAGGCAGGGGCAGGCCGAGATTAGGAATGTTAGATGATTTAAAAATTCACTCATGTGTGGACATGCAGAGGAAAGCGGAAGACAGAGAAGAGTGGAAGCGTTATATACCATGGACCTGCCAGTTGGCAGTGCAGTAAGAGAGAGAGTGATTATTTGAATAATGTCAATAAGAGTTTGTTAACCATGTGGAGTTCCATTGAAGCAAATAAATTAATTATCATCATCATCATCTTTCCTTGAATCCCAGTTTAGCAAGGTTGGGATACGAGTAGATCTTCTCTGCACTTTTCTGTGGGGTGACGAACTATTCCTTTTGCTTCAGACAATTTTGTAGCTATTTCTGAAAAATAGGGCATATTTCAGTGCCTTTGTCGTATTTCACATTCTCTGCTTCCTATTGTACGGTTTTAAGTCAGATTGTGTGAAATAAAATGATTAACATAAATATAAATAAACATAAAACCAAGAATAGAATACATATTATAAACGTTACAAACTCTTAGACTAGCGAATGGATCCTTCTGTTCGTGCTCGAGATATTTATCTAGATTGAAGAACGTGTCGAAGAAGATAGGAGTGAGTGCACAGGCTTTGAGATCTCTCAGACGTATTCTACCGATCTCTACAGGTCGTATCATGTCCAGCATCTGCAAGTATACAGTGTGCTCACAAGTGTACACATGTGTATATTGTGCATATACTGCTTACACACTACACAATGCACACGCGTACATGTGCAGAACATACACACACATATACAACGCATACATATATGCATTGCACATACATGCATACATATATCTACAGTGTACACATGCATACACACAAATATTGTACATATACGATATATGGTGCATATACGACATATGGTGCATATACGACATCGTACATATACGATATATGGTACAGACTTATATACATACACACGGTATACAAATATTCGTTATTTCCATTATATCTGACGCAATGCAGAAGTTTTACAGTCAGAAAAACAAAATAACTGTTCAACATATTAGAATTAAGTGCAATAAAATATAGACATAAAGTCATGAACATCAACACATGCACACACTTATTTCAAGAAACACTTAAACACACGGTGAAGAACAAACAAATATACTATGGATCCTATTATCACAAACTAAACTATGAAAACAAACTAACAAACTATGGTATCTTGACCCTTTTTGATCACCGGACCGGCTTTCATTTAAGACCTTACTTCATTTCATCTCAGCACATTTCTTTCACAGATATGTGTGGGTGTATTGATCTCTAGTGATGTGCTGTGGGGACGTTCATGACGTCATCATTACCTACATCGACACAAGCTGGAGCCAGTGGCGATGTCGGTAAGATATTCGACCGCGGATGTGCGGGGTTCAAATCCTGGGCTCGCCTGTCACTAACATCGCTTTCGAATGAGGAAACCGATATTGACATTATCTTTAGCTTTTTTTACATGGTCAGAGAGCACTTACAAGCTTGTTTTAAGACACACTTCGTCTGCTTTACAGGTTCTGGCAGGTTAATATATAATCTTTTCCATAGTTAATCATATCTTTGCTATTCAGTGAACCAACATCGCACCATGCTCTGATTCATGATTAACCTTCCATGAGCCCAAGGAACAATGATATATCTGCTGGGCTTTGACCCTAGGCCACTTGCATTCGAGACGAATGCTAACCGTTACACCATATCCCCTCTCCCATACAATGGACATTCTCCATAACGAGCCCTTAATCGATTAACACAAGTAATTCCCTTATAAAGAGGCTATGCCTTACTCATACCTTAATATAGCCTATAGCTTGGGAATGGCATAGTTTCTGAGGTGGGTTCAACTTACCTAAATCAGTTACTGCTCAGTCGCCTTTTACGTCATGTGCAGTTCACGGTTGGTCTATTTTTCAGTAGCCCGGACACAACAAGGATAATTAAAATAATATTTAAATTAAAATATTAAAATCACACAGTTTGATTGAAGAGAAAACTACCTGACAAAGACAGTCCTGGAAAGGCAAAGTCTCGATTCCTAACATTTCCATTTTTTCTACCTGTTCCTCATAGAAGTATTCCATCTCATACATCGATATTACTCCATCTCCATCCAAATCCATACAGCGAAACCAGTACTCTATGCTATAACACGCATCAATTCAATAAACATGTAACATTGATTTTAAACTATTCAGGATAAAATACTATTATATAGGTTCAGGTACTCATCAGACTCATGCAGAGGCCTACATTATATAGATGACAACAATGCTCCAGTGCAATATATACTCTATAACTTAACCATAAAATCTAAATTTTAGTAGTATATTACTTAGCACGGACTCCGAATTTCGCGATAAACACTTTGACAAGCTTTATTGAACATAGAGATTTTGATATAATAAGCTTTAGTAATCTGTCTAATCAATGATCTGCTATACGCAGATCAAAAGTAAAAATTTATGCAAAAGTATCCCCAAATCACCTGAGAAAATCATTATATAATTAAAGAGTCGTTTTCATCACAAAGTTATTTGCTTTCACAGATTTTACTAAGAATTCTATAATTCTGTATACTTTCATTCAAAGTCCACTTTACACTTCTTAGAGAGCAGATCTTCAATAATTAATCGCATCACAGTGGCTCTTTATCATGATTTAATATAGACCTTAACAAGAAATAATTTAACTTTCGTAGCGGTTTATAATTGAATCAGGTAATCCTAATCCTAATTGCATCCTAACTGTCCCTTATTACACCAGCAGTATAACAGAACTTAGTCTATTCTGCAGTAGATTAAAAAATTTCAGTCCAAAATCATAATGCTTCCTAAATATTATTAGTGGTTTTTAACCGCATCAACGAGTATGTACGTTAATGTATTATGAAGTGCAAGTAGGCTTTCGGTTGAAAAATTGGCGAATCATACTCAACTAAAATACAATTAGAAGGTAAAGCAGCGCAGGATGCAGTAGGATTGGTAGATAAATATATTTAATTCGTACCACTAAGTTATCATAATTTATAAAACTGATATGACTTATAAAGCAGAATTCATAGAATTTAAATTAAATTTTTATATTAGATATTAAATTAGCATATATATAAGATCTAGACGTTTACAACAAGTACCTGCGCGGATGTTTTTTATCCTCCTCTGATATTAGGAACCAAACAAAATCTTTATAGGACAGCTTTCCATCAACCAATTTTCTGAAACGTAATGAACAATTTACTTTTAGATGATAAGCGCACACTGCCACCCAGATTTTTAAAGTATGCCACAGCCGAGTTAAAATAAAGCAAAAACAGATTTAACGTTCATTTCATCTTCTAAGAGAGACATCGACGAGCTTAACATATTAAACTGAAGAATAGCGTAATAAATTTAAAGTTATATTTGAAAAATATTGAAGGTAAATTATAGCGCATTTCTGAAATATATATATTACTATAAAACACACCTGCGTTATAGGTCTTAGTTTCAAAGAATTTAAACTAATAAAAAAATAAAAATTTACATTACCTCGTGACTGCCCCAGAGAAAACTCTATCAATCATTCTTGAAGATATGGCTGCAAATAGATAGAAATAATTGTCATATGAGTAGGGTAAGCTGATAACAGTAATACATATGTTTATTTTGTTCACATATCACACAGCACAGCAGTCAACATAGTAGGGATTAGATAGATACGATTGTGAGGATCAATGATCTTATAGTTAAAATAATGAGAACTGAAGACTTCTCTAAACATCACACTATTATCCTTTTCTTCACAACCGAAAAAATTCGACTAAATGTGGCCATATATCAACCAATAGCTACAAATAAGCGAATTTCTGTATACTGCAAAATGCCACTTCTTCAAAACTTTTAAAATTATTTACCGATATTCTATAAACTTAAATTCTAATTTTTCATCTCTCATTATCTTTGAAACTTCATTATCTAAATATTGATAACTATTTAACTTATTGTTACCCATTTTAAATATAGATTTTTAGAAATAGATGCTTTGGCTTACATAGCAACTGTTCTGGTATACAAGATTAAAACAGCACAATTCGCAGACAAAAAATCACTTAACTGACAAAATAGTAAAAAGGTAACTAATTTCAAAAATCCCGTCACTGTGTAGGTCTACTAATGATGCACCAGTGTTAAACTAAGGATAGGAATAAACAATGCGGTGAAGTGAATGAATTCAATGAATGAGATTAAGATGTCAAACGTAACACTTGGTCGATAGGAATAATATGGTCAGATACTTCCAGAATTGAGAAAAAGTGAGAAAAGGTCGACCTAACCGTGGTCATTATGTCTGCCGAGATCCTCCTTGCTGATGAGAAGGTCGTGGTCTTTGTCGAGCTCCCAGAACTTGCAGTAGATGACGTAGAAGTGTTCGTAGGAGAAACAGTCAGTGATCTGATTGATGTCGTCCTCCTGCTCCAACAGTCTCAGCGTCTGCAATAGAAACAAGAAACAAGAAATAAGCATTTTACTAAAGCAATAAAGTAAATCATCATCATTATCTTCAATCTTGCCTTAAATCCCAGTTCAGCCAGGGTCGGGATAGATATAGACTATTTTCCATTCATTTCGGCTTTTGTAGCAATTTCTGGAGCCTAGGGCGCTCACCAACCGAATGCCCTTTCCGACGTTGGTTTGGATCTAGTTTTTATGATGTCGCATTCTACGTCTCGTGCATATTTACATGGTTAGTCTATCAATAAAGTAAAGCAATAAAGTAAATAAAGCTAATAAAATAAAGTAAATAAAGTAAAATAAATAAAGCAAATAAAGCGCAAAACTGTAGGCAAATTAATCACATTAAATATAATATAACAGTTAAAAAGTAAGATTGCGAATTATAATAGTTGTAAATTGGGCTTAAGCTAAATTGTGGTAAAAAATTAGATAATTAGGCTAAGCTTAGATAATCATTTAAAAAGTATGGACTATGACATGTAATGATTTATTCATAACGATGTAGAGAATAAATGATTCTTAATAAAGAATAACAATAACAATAGAGCACTCTCAGTATTTTAATTTCTTATGACTATAAAGAAGAAAACAGTTTCAAATCACTACTTCAATATGAAATTTATGGAATATATATTAATGCCATCCCTTCCATAATTTAAATCTTTGCCCAATTCAGATTTAAAGCTAAACTAGTAGCTGGCACTATAACAAGTAGAACAGAGCTAAAATTTATAGTTAATCACAGAGCTACAGCCCAGATTAACGTCAGTTTCTTGATCGATAGCATGTCAGGGAAGGAGACAGCACTGAATTTGAGCCTGCATCTACTAATCCACGGTCGAACAGCATGAAAATAAGACACCGGCTCTACCCAGAAGCAATTAAGACCATAAATCCAAGCAATAAACCCATATGAGCTATTTAGATTAAGTTCTATTGCCATTTCTATAATAAAAGGATATTACTAGGAACGATCCTGCTGAGATTTAACTTGTTACATATCAACTCGGACATATAGCCGCAGCATCGTCGATACTCGATTTTGAGAATAGTTCGCAAAATTTGTGCTTTATTTTACAATGTTCCATACTATTCATTCACTGTTTTCGAATTATCTTCGAATCAACCGAAACATGGGGGTATGTCTTTTCAATTCCTTTGCAAATACGACATTTCACTCTTCGATCAACTCGAGACTGAGTCACACTTGTCACTGACATCGCTTTCGAGTGAGGAAACTGACGTTAACATTAGCTTTACCAGCTTTTTACGGTAATGAAACTACATACCTGCAGAAGTTTACATTTACGAAGCTCTTGAAGAGTAATGCGCTCAGTCCATGAGCTGTTGACACAGTAGAATATTCTAGAAATAACCTGCATAAATAATAACCTACACAATTAATAAATGATCTGTTGGCACAGTAGAATATTCTAGAAATAACCTGCATGAATAATAACCTACATAATTAATAAATGAGCTGTTGACACAGTAGAATACTCTAGAAATAACCTGCATAAATAATAACCTACATAATTAAAAAATGAGCTGTTGACACAGTAGAATATTCTAGAAATAACCTGAGTAAATTATAACCTACGCTAGTAACGAATAAACAGTAACACGTTTAGTAATATTTTAGGCAATCAGCTTTGACCGACGGCAAAGATGCATATAAATTTAGGCTAAGTATATTTGATTTAAAACATCTACGTGTCTAATAATAATAATAATAATAATAATAATAATTCACTTTCTCCGTTAGCAATCTCGGCCTTTCTTGCGCTGCTGCTGGTGCTGCAGCAGAGGCCGCGGCTAATAGGAAAACTCTGAAGTATGCCGAAATCTCTGGCAACTATATCTTCATGCCTATTGCCTTTGAGACCCTGGGGCCCATCAACTCTCTCGCATCAGACTTTATTGACGAAATAGGCAGGAGGACCAGTGCCATTACTGGTGATAAGCGCGAAAAATCTTTTCTGTGGCAGCGACTGTCTATTGCTCTCCAGCGATTCAATGCAGTCTGCTTCAGTGGCACTTTGGCTAAAGCGGCTTCCCAGAGTGCAGAGGAATTATTTTAATCGCTTTTTAAAAACTTTTAATTAAATAAAGTCTCTTTTATCTTATTTTTTAGCCCAGGGACCTTTACAGCCCAGAGCATTAAAAAAGTTATAAAAAAAAAAAATTATAATAATAATAATAATAATAAAGATTCCATTTTTAAGTTAACTTGTATGCTTGTATTTGTATTTTATTTGTACGTTGTTAAGTGTTGGTAAAAAATAGAACTCCAAAAATAATGGCTTAAAATAAGCTAAAGCAGCCGCTTCACCATAGTAGCTAATGAATAATCCAGAATATCTATAGAAATATCAGCACACGTGTAAGAAACACACATAAAAACTTTGACAAAAAAACCCAAAAATTGAAGCTCTCAAGAATGTCAACCAATCAGTAATTTCAAGAAAATACTTTAAACAGTCACACAATGTGCTTTAATTCGGCACGTATTTCACGTTCGTTTCATTACATAAAGTTTATGTTATACGATCGCGTGGTGCTTTGTTGCCTGTTTGTGTAAAGTTTGCAAAAGACGTTCCTAACATTGCCTTATGGCGAGGAACCGGACGTTAAATTCTTATTGATTGATTGATATACAGTTAGAATATAGACTTACAGTTTGTATGTAGCGAGAGTGAAATTCTGGGGCCTCGAGTAGAAAAGTTAAACCAGGGTGCGTGTCGACCACATCCTATTTGAAACAAAACATATCTAAATATAACACTGATAATTGATTTGAATATATTCTACAGCATCATCATCATTTATTTCCATTCAATCCCAGTTTAGCTAGGGTCGGGATATTAATTAAGTCCCATGTCCTATTAATTAATTAATTCCCATGTCATATCATCAGTCAATCTCCTATTTTTCCATTCGTTTTGGAAAATTTTGTAGCAATTTCTGGAGCCTAGGCGCTCACCAAACGAATGCCCTTTCTGATGTTGGTTTGAATCTTGGTGCTTTAGTCGTCTTCTACGACACGCGTAGTCACCGGGTGGTCTATTCTTCAAACGACCCGGACATAACACCGGAAAAATATATTCTACAGCAATTGGATGAAGTGCGAAAAATCGGCTTCCTACGTCGATTGTTATTATTCTCGAGACTACTAAATGAATGTGGCTTTTAAAATTGAAATTTTGTGGTTCACTTAGGGTCTCACATACCATCTCGTACGAGATTGTATGAAAATACATATAATGGAATTAAGCTTGAAGTTTAATTAAACACATTGTCTTCCATTCACTATCACATTTCTACAAATAAAATTACATTTTATCTAAGCTTCGAAGAGCCAATTAATTTTGTCAAGCATTAAGTCCGCTTGAGTTGTAAAAACCTTAGTTGTAAAAACCTTAGTTGTAAAAACCTTAGTTGTAAAAACCTTAGTTGTAAAAACCTTAGTTGTAAAAACCTTAGTTGTAAAAACCTTAGTTGTAAAACCTTAGTTGTAAAAACCTTAGTTGTAAAAACCTTAGTTGTAAAAACCTTAGTTGTAAAAACCTTAGTTGTAAAAACCTTAGTTGTAAAAACCTTAGTTGTAAAAACCTTCAGGATTTCAAAAATGACCAGGATGGTTCCAGTTGTGGCCTTGACCTTGGCCTCGTGGGTTCCAAATCTTTGACCTTGAATGTCCAGGTCTTGACCTAAGAAAAGTTGATACTGTCCTTGATCTTAACCTTAAGAGCGTTACTGTGCTAATACCATCTACTACTAGGTAAACTGAGACCATTAAACAGAAACAAATTGTTAAACTCAGTCGAATATAGCGAGGACGTTGTGAGTAGAACTTTAGATAACCTGAATGAGAGGCAGAAAGTCGTCATATGTGAGATAGGGACTGCCAGTTCTCGACACGATCCTGAGAAACCTCGAAGCTTCGTCATGACATTCTTTCATCATTCTGCAAGTCGCAATTTAGAAGCAATTCAAAATGTCATAAATGTAGGGCAAATGAATCAGCATTGCCATCACGAGTATAATTATATTAAAAAATAAATCTGAGGAAACAAATCAGATAAGGAAAGAATAAATAAACCCACTATCTCTCTCTCTCTCTCTCTCTTAATACACTGCCTACTGGCAGGTCCATGATATATAACGCCTCTACTCATCTCTATCTTCCGTCTTTCTCTTTATGTCCAAATATGAGTAGATCTTTCAATTATTTATAACATTCCTTCTGATATAACCATTATTCCTAGGGGATTCTGCTTATGATGTTAAACCTACTATAACGACGCTCTATATATGACGCTCTATATAACTGTTTCATTAACTTTTTACGATCAACAATGTCTCTTAATTAATAAATAATTAAAAAACCTTCACTTTTATAAAAAGTACGCAGAATAGCAACTCTAGTTGTTATTGTCTGATCATGAAGACAGAATGACAGGACAGCAACAACTATGTATTACGTGATGCTGGCATCCACTAGGCACCCTCACTGGAATAGAGATCATCAACGACTAATTATCAAGTCTTGTTTTAACAGATCCCCTTTTATCAAGTCAATAAGTTATCAAGCCGACATGTTAAGAATCCGACATGATATCATGCCCACATGTTATCAGATCGATATGTTATCATATCGACATGTAATCATGTCGACATGTTATCAGATCGATATGTTATCAGGTCGATATGTAATCAGGTCGATAAGTTATCAGGTCGACATGTAATCAGGTCGGCATGTAATCAGGTCGACCAGCAATCAGGTCGACAAGTTTTCAGGTCGATATATTATCAGATCGATATGTAATCAGGTCGATAAGTTTTCAAGTCTCGGAAAATTCTATCGTCTAGTGGACAAACTTAGTAGAACTGATCTCAAGAAACGAATAAGCTCCTTGAAACTGATAAACTTAACATTATGCTTAATGTTACTGAAACTTAATGTTACATGATCAACACAGTAAATCTTGTGAAAATATTTCTAAGCACTTAAAAAATGTAACAGAAAATTGACTTCAGCGAATAATAAGTGGATATAATAAGGTGCATTCATAGTACGATACCAGGAACAGACATCTAGCATCAAAAACACGTCATGCATTTATTTAGATTGCAACTTCAATGCACCCCATATACGAAAGTGTACAGTTTAGTTAAATTCATTTTGAACTTACAGACACGTACAAAAAATGACCATATTGTTCTTTGAACTTACAGACACGTACAAAAAGGACCATATTGTTCTTAGTCGTGTATCATAGAAATATAATACGTACTAAACGTATTTACAACTGCGTATTAAACATATATACAAAAGATTTAGTTAATGACGAATACAAACTTCTTGTAGGCAGTTTCAATGACTGATAACGTAACAAAGCCAGCCTTGTCACCACCGAGAAAATTGAATAGAGGAAGCTTCCAGTAAAGAGGTAAGTCACAGACCTGCATCAATTAGCAAAACAATATTGACCTATACTTGAGCAAATCGAGGAAAAATCAGAAACATTAGTGGCAGCTCTAGATTCTCCCAGATGTGAAAAGTGCACTTTTCTGTGTAAACAACATTTTCAGAGTCATCTTATATATAGCTAAATATATAAAATCCTAAATATATCTTAGCAATACCTCCAGCGGATCATATTCTATTCTGTAAGCAATGCTGTTTATCCCAACACGTCGTCGTCGCCTATGGGGTAACGGTAGCGTAGATGGTACAGCTTGCAATTCAGAATAATATCACCTAGATTCTAATCTAAGGTCCGCCAGTATTGAGCTTAACTTAACTCCCCAGTATTGTAGAATCTTTTTTATAAATATATCTGAGCTAACTGCAAAGTACTGCACCATCTATACGTCACTTATATTGATTACTCGTTATCAGGTTTGTGAGGTTAAAAGTACACAAGCAGAAACGTTAGCAAGGCAACTGTAAACCTTCGTGTTCTGTAATGTATACTCATCATCATCATCATCATCTTCCCTTGAATCCCAGTTCAACTAGGGTCGGGATACAAATAGACTGTCTCAAATCCAATCTGTCGTACATCATAGCATCAGGCACTCCCCCATTTTAGCCTTTTCCATTCGTTTTAATTATGTAGCAATTTCTGGACCCTAGGCGCTCACTAACCGAATGCTATTTCTGACGTTGGAATGGATCTTAGTGCTTTAGTCGCCTTATAAGGCACGTGCAATAATAATAACAACAATTAGAGTGCTACAGTCATCAATGACAACATCGAGCACTATTGAGACAAAATCAAGCCGGCGAGCAAAAAAAGAAGGTCCAAAAACGGTGCAAATTCCAAAATCCAGAAATTCAGTCCAAAGTAAAGGGAGTTAAAGAAAAGGTGGTTTAGGCGCAGGTCGCTGCTCATGGACACTGGATGGAAAAGAGAGATGGAAAAGATAGGTCTTCAACTGCTTATGGAACTGCTCATAGGAAAGCAAAGGGCCGATGTGCTTCAAATGAAGATTTCCGAAGATTAGATGGAAGAGAATTCCAGATCTGAGGTGCAGCATGCTGGAAAGCAAGATTAGATAGCTTAGAGCGTGAAGGTAAGCTAGGTCTCACAAGAGTAATTAACTTAGAAGACCGAGTAATAGCAGGCTGCATCACTTTAATCAAGTGAGACATACAAGTTTGTCCAGGGATGGTGATGGACTTATAGGTTAACGAAGCTGTTTTGTAAATGATACGCTCTTTAATCTTTAGCCAGTGCAAAGACTTCAAAATAGGCGTAACATGTGAGTACTTGGAACTACAAAAAATTGCTCGCGCAAGAGAATTCTGAACAAACTGCAACCGATCAATCTCACAGCCAGGGAGATTTAAAAACAGGGAATTGCAGTAGTCCAACTTCGATTGCACAAGAGCAGCACCAATTGTAGCAGCTGTCTCACGTGACAAATATGGACGTATTCGACGAAGATCACGGATATGGAAGAAACATGCTTGTGAAGTTTAATTTTAATTTTAATTGTACAGTCACCGGTTGGTCAATTCTTCAAACAACCCGGACACAACAGAGGGATTTCTGGGGAGTTCTGTAATGTATCCTAAAAAGAAAAAACTATTTTAAAATAAACAGTACTTCCATGGTTCAGGAGACTGTCATTTATACAACTGTCAATATGCTCTTATTTTAAAATAGAATCTCGTTAAATCAGAGAATACAAAGTCTTATATCATAATAATAAAAGACAGATAAAATGATCAAACCTTAGCAAGTTGTCCCATGTTTTGCTTAAGAGCTTTGCCATCAGGGAAACTCTCGAAGGCCACTTTCATCCGTCGCTCAACGCTATCCAACGCCGAATCCACCGGCTCAGCCGCTGGCTTACCCAGAGGGAAATAAAACTGCGGTATATTGGACGCCTGAAGTGGCCGCACTGTTGGCGCTTTTGTTTTCGTCAGTGAAGGGGTAACAGAGGCATGCGGCACAACAACGACGTCAGGCGACAGCTGAAACTTATCGGCTGGTTTGGTAGCAGCACCAGTGGCACTCTTCTCAGCGGTCACTGGCGCTACGGGCGACTTCTGCTGAGATGTTCTATCCGCCACAGGTTCTGCTTTGACCTCAGGCTTCTTGACAGAGGGCACGGCCTGGAGGACATCAGTGATGATCTCTGTGGGAGTGATGCTGAGGGTGCTGCTGGGTAGAGAGGGTGAAGTGGGTTTGACTGGTGTCGAAGTGGTTGACGTTGGGCTGGGTTTGTAAGCTACTCCTGCAGAGATGTTCTCCTTGTCCTTCTCCGCCTGCCTCTCTCTCTCACGCCGCAGCTTCAGCTCCGCCTCCTTCTGGCGCAAGAACGAGTCTTCTTCTGGCTCGGTACGCGATGGTTTGATCGGCTGAACGGGTGATAAGGGCGCTATTTGAATGTCAGAGCGGGTCTTTGTTACCGTGATAGGTATGGATGTCGCCGAGCTCTTCTGCTGAACGTCGTCGGCGCCAGACAAAGTCAACGCCGACACAGATGGTTTGTTGGATATGACCGTCGCTGTACCGTTAGCTCCCTGTATAAACAGTCATTCAATGAGATAAAATGGCGGTGATAGTTAAAATATCTCACGTTACGTATGAGCAGCTGCACCTAAACCACATTTTCTTTAACTCCATTTACTTTGGACTGAATTACTGGATTTTTGAATTTACACCGTTTTTGGACCTTCTTTTTTTGCTCGCCGGCTTTATTTTGTCTCAATAGTGCTCGATGTTGTCATTGATGACTGTAGCACTCTAATTGTTGTTATTATTATTATTCCGTAAATAAATAACTTAACTCGAAATAGCATCGATAAATAAATGTTAAGAATCTATTTTACTAACAATGTTGATGTGACTTGGGGGATTTGATCTAGAACGCGCTACAGTCGCTACAGAATTCAAATTATCTGTATATATAAACAAAGCAACGCCAATCGATCACTCGTAATTTAGCAAATCTATCCAAACTCCTCCAAGCGTCCATCAACTGATGAGCTCAGCACTGAATCTCTGATGATAGTCACAGTGTTGACGAACTAGTGTGTTTGAGAGTGTGTGTTTCAGTATCTGAATAGTGTGCCTAATATTATGACTGAAATCTCTCTCTCTCTTTCTCTCTCCTCTCTCTCCCTCTCTTTCCCTCTCTTTCCCTCTCTTTCTCCCTCCCTCTCTCTCTCTCTCTCTCTGTAGTGATGCCTGGGCGTGTTTCTCTGTGAGCGAGCGTGCGCGCGCGTGTGTGTAAGTATGTGTGCGTGTGCGGGGGCGTGTGTGTGGCGTTTGTGTTACAAACATGTCCATATAGTATTCAGTGCCAACATGTCTGTACCAGTTTATCTTTACCATTATATCAGTACCATCTTGTCACCACTAACATGTCAGAATAACGTTAGCTGTACCAGCACGTCAGTATCATCTTATCATTACCAACATGTCAGTATCATCTTATCACTACCAACATGTCATTATCATCTTATCACTACCAACATGTCAGTATCATCTTATCACTACCAACATGTCAGTACAAGCTTATCACTATACCAACACGTCAGCTACTGAGAATACGACCTTCTATACATGTAATATATATAGAAAAAGATACACAGTAATATCAACAATACCACTATAGTTATTGCGATAAATACACGTATCAAGTAATAACAATAGCAACGGTACTGAGTCAGAAGCAATTACAAGCTTGTTTCAAGACCCATTTTGCCAGCTTTCCTGGTTCTGGCAGATTATTTCACTATTTTCTCGGTTAATCAAACCTTTGCTATTGATAACGCCAAATGGCAGTAATCTCCGATACATGATTAACCTTCCATCATTTGCGACCGACCTTTTACCCAGGCCATATTGCATCCGGGGCGAACATTAACCGTTACGCCATACCATAGATGAAAAAAACTTTTTTACGTTTTTTATATCTTTGAAAAAAAACGCGTTTTTTTACGTTTCTTATTTTTTATAAAATAAAAAACGTAAAAAACGTTTATTTTTTATAAAATAAAAAACGTAAAAAACGTAAACCATGGTTTGACGTGGACTGCACATAAATATTGAGATATTGCCCTCAGTTTCGTGCCATAAACATCACTATATAAAGGTAATTCATTACATTTTTTATTTTCCTAGTTAGGCAGATGTTCTAATTTTTAAAACATTGTCTATTCTTAATTTCTTACGGATTTACATTTTCTTGTATTGATAATTATGAACAACTGACAGTGTGGCTGTATGTGACCTGAAAGTATTTGTTTATATTTGTATGGAGTCTATGGACATACTTTAGAACTTTTGATCAAGTCTAGTTGTAATAAAATTGTTTAGTGTTATGGAATGAAGGCATGGTAATATTTATGCAAGCTACGTGCACGCTACTAACGTTTTTTCAACGTTTTTTTATTTTTTGGGAAAAAAACGCGTTTTTTAACTTTTTTTAATTTTTGGTAAGAACGTTTTTTCATCTATGCGCCATCCTAATACACAGAAAACCACCCTTGATATTGTGATACAAATATCACATATCAAATGTCTGCTGTATAAGCTCCGGGTGTTGCTCTATCCCTTTATTTACCAGGATTATTTTTGAAACTTGAATAAAACGACGCTATTGGTCAGTTTGGATGCTAAGCACACTGGGCAATTTGTTTCTCTCGCATCCAGACTGCAAGAACGTCTTAGTTGCGTATGTGAACTTTCAAGTACCGCTGGTAAAATAAGGGATGGTTATTGAAAGTCATAGATATAACTTGTAATAGGAAGAGGACTTTAAAGTACCAGCATTAAAGAAAGGGCTATATATCTATTTAATTCTAAAAAACCTCAAATATTCTAAAAACCAAGGCATCATACGCCTCAAAAATGTCGTCAACTGATCAGCACGCATGCTCAAATCACACTACGTTACCTTTATCATTATCGGCACGGTAATTTTACGTTTCTTAGCGGGGAGAGGCGGAGCCTTGCCCTGACTGACAGCACTGGAGCTCCTGAAGGGCGCGGGGCCACGCACCGGGGTACAGACCCCATAATGTACGGCCCCGCAGGAGGCCCCGTCATTGACCGCCCGTCCCGTCACCAGCCCTCGCGCGCTGGCCCCCAGAAAGGGGCAGACATCGCAGCTGTGTATGGCCTTGGACCAGCGCAGATCAATGAAGCTCGGCTGATACTGAATCACGCGGGAGTGAACTATCTGCACCGGCACGTGAACGACCTGCATGTTTCTCTCGCTAGAGGGCCGATGTTTCTCTCCTCACAGGGCCGATGTTTCTCTCGCTAGAGGGCCGGTGTTTCTTTCGCTAGAGGGCCGATGTTTCTCTCCTCACAGGGCCGATGTTTCTCTAGCTAGAGGGCCGATGTTTCTCTCGCTAGAGGGCCGATGTTTCTCTCGCTAGAGGGCCAGGGAATGGAGAGATGTTGATCAGCCTGCGAGGAGATTTACCCGATGTTCTGAAAGCTCAATGGCGCTTTATACTAAAAGTAACCAACAGAAATATCTCGACGACTGGCGGATTGATATTCAAGAAAACGAAAGATAACAGTAGTGCCAATGCCTACATACACGTAAATAAATTTAAATGTATGTCTCCTGATCGATGTTTAATTAAATTGCTTAACGAGACTGAATAATTCTTCAAATAACTTATTGCATCATATGACTAGATTCTATTTTCTCTTTCATTGGTGGTATTTTTTCCTTACAAGCTGTTTATTCCATACCATTGTTCGACATCTAAACTTTAGTGAGATAAATTAATATATCCAATTAGGTGATATGAAGGGATTAGCGTTCTATAAAATAGTCCAAATCATTATTTGCAATAACGCTGGAAAATACGAAAACACATTATGCAATACTAAATGGTATTATTATATATTATTATTATAATTATTTAGTTATAATTTTTATAACGATATTCTCTCTCTCTCTCTCTCTCTCTCTCTCTTAGTGCATGCCTACTGTCAAATAAATGGTATATAACGCATCCACTCTTCTCTATTTTCCGTTTTACTCTTCATGTCCAACCACATACGAGTGGATCTTAAATCATCTAATTTTCCTAATCTCGGTTTTGCCTCTCCTTCTCTTTTTCCTTCCATTCTAGCTTCTATAACCTCCTTTAGTAAACTATCTCCCCTTAGAATGTTTGTTATCCAATTCTTCTTCCTATTTCTTCTTCCTATTTCTTTTTCCTAATTCTTTTCTATTTCTAATTATTTTCTAATTCTATTCTAATTCCATTCTTATTTTATTCCTAGTTCTAATGCTTTTCTATTCCTAGTTCTTTTTTCTATTTCTGTCTATCAGTACATACTCTCTTTAAGGCTTTTCATTTGCAATTTTTAGGTCCAGCTAATCGTTTCCATTTTTCTCCATATCCACATCTTCCTTCACTAATGTCCAGATTTCATATCCATAAAATTTCCTATAATACACCAAAGTTTTCACCATCTTTATCTTTGTGGTTTTCATTAGTCATTAACAATATACGCTAAAAGTAAACATATTTCTCATAACAGCGTCGGAGGCAAAAATGCTTCGTTTATCGAAAAAACTTTTCAAATACAGACTTTCGAACCTTTAAAATATTTAAATGAATAGTGTATTATAAAATAATGGAACTCTATTCTAATTTGCAGAGGATGAGACGTAAAAAATTACAAAATGAATTGCATAATATAGTAATACGGGCTATAAGTATATTATATAGAATGGATACGAGAGTTAACAAATTTATCGTAGGCGCTAAATTAGAAGTATCATAAATCCACGAAAGAAGGCTATATACTGTAGTTCTTAAGTACACAAGAAGTAAACAAATAACTTTAGAAATAAAGCCATTTTTATAGTTATGGCAATACTTCCATACAACATCGGAGCCCCAGCGATTCGAAATGCCTGCCTAAATAAAGCGTCTAAATTTAGCCTAAACTAGCGTCTATTCCACAGATCAATAAAAGAGACACCAACTCTAATATTTTACAACTCGATTAAAATATTCGACTTACGAGAGAAAGAGATGGTAATATATCGATTAAACTATTCGTCTTTATGGTCACTTATCTATTGATCAACTTGTTGATGCCATCATAAAGGCTGTGCTTCTATTATAATATCCCTTATCACCGACTTTAACTTAAGAAAAGGCTTCTGAAGTGATTTCACATTGTTTTCATCCGTTTCTGTTTAAAAACTTTTCATTTCAAGCGTAGTATACGACAGATCAATTCTATACGGGCTCTAACACAATACGAACAATTAGAGGCTCGTTTATTATGCAGCTGTACAACTCTCAGCCACACAACGCAGACACTGATTTTAGTGTTCTGCAGCCCGGCTGGAACTTACTGCGTCTATAATGTTAAACTATCATGTGCTAGCTAACGCACTAACTTTTCATCTCCAACCTGAAGTCTCTAATAAGAAGTGATTTGAGAACGTAAATTAACAAACTGTCCTCGTTCTACAGTAGCCATCTGTATAACATTACTGTATTTATTTAATTGACATCCAAACGAACCGATCGATGGTAAAACTCGATTAAAATCGATTAACTGGTAAAACAGTTCAAACTTGAGTGTACAACAGCAGCCGGCCTGTGAGCTCAACCCACACAGATCAGCGCCTATAGCTAGCCACACTGCTCCACTGCTAGGATGCATCGCAGTGCTAGCGGCTGAACGATCTTAGAGTAGCATCATAAGCGGCTCTGTCAGCAGCATCCGCTGAAGCTAGATCAATAGCATCCGCTGTATCTAAATCAGTAGCATCGGCTGTAGATAAATCTGTAGCATCAGCAGTAGCTAAATCAATAGCATTAATCAATATCATTAGCTAAATCAGTAGCATTAATCAGTATCATCATCTGTAGCTAAATCTGTAGCATCAGCTGTACCTAAATCAGTAGCATCAGCTGTACCTAAATCAGCAGCATTAATCAGTAGCATTAGCTGTAGCTAAATCAGTAGCATTAATCAGTATCAGCAGCTGTAGCTCAATCAGTATCATCAGGTGTAGCTAAATCAGTAGCGTTAATCAGTATCATCAGCTGTAAATAAATCAGTAGCATCAGCTGTAGCTAAATCATTAGCATTAATCACTATCATCAGCAGTAGCTAAATCAGTAGCATCAGATGTAACTAAATCAATAGCATTAGCACTAGTTAAATCAATAGCATCCGCAGCAGCTAAATTAATAGCATTAATAAGTAGCATCAGCTGTATCTAAATCAATAGCATCAGCGCTAGCTAACTCAATAGCATCCGCTGTAGGTAAATCAATAGCATCAGCTGTAGCTAAATCTGTAGCATCAGTTGTAGCTAAATCAGTAGTATCAGCGGTAGCTAAATCAATAGCATTAATAAGTAGCATCAGCTGTAGCTAAATCAATAGCATCAGCGCTAGCTAACTCAATAGCATCCGCTGTAGCTAAATCAATAGCATTAGCTGTAGCTAAATCTGTAGCATCAGCTGTAGCTAAATCAGTAGCATCAGCTGTAGCTAATTCAATAGCATCAGCTGTAACTAAATCATTAGCATCAGTTGTAGCACAACCAGTAGCACCAGAAGCACTCAATCATAGCAACAGCAGCGGCTTAGTCAGTAGCACCAGTAGTAGCTCAGTTAGTAGCTTAACTAGCATTTGAGTCAGTAGCATAACTAGCATTTCAGTAGTATCATCAATAGTAATTCAGTCGGTAGCATCAGTAGTAGCGCAGTCGGTAGCATCAGTAGTAGTTAAGTCGGTAGCATCAGTAGTAGTTCAGTCAGTATCATCAGTAGTAATTCAGTCAGTAGCATCAGTAGTAGTTCAGTCAGTAGCATCAGTAGTAATTCGGTCAGTAGTATCAGTAGTTGCTCAGATAGTAGCATCAGTAGTAGCTCAGATAGTAGCATCAGTAGTAGCTCAGATAGTAGCATCAGTAGTAGCTCAGTTAGTAGCATCAGTAGTAGTTCAGTCAGTAACATCAGTAGTAACTCAGTCAGTAACAGCAGTAGTAGTTCAGTCAGTAGCATCAGTAATAGTTCAGTCAGTAACATCAGTAGTAGCTCGGTCAGTAACATCAGTAGTTGTTCAGTCAGCAGCATCAGTAGTAGTTCAGTCAGTAGCATCAGTAGTAGTTCAGTCAGTTGCAAAACTAGTAATTCAGTCAGTAGCATCAGCTACAGCTCTAACCAGTAGCATCAGTAGTAGTTCAGTCAGTTGCAAAACTAGTAATTCAGTCAGTAGCATCAGCTACAGCTCTAACCAGTAGCATCTATATGCATTATCTACATTAGTACAACTCTATCAAGATTAAATCTCGATTTCTCCCTACGATGTCCGAGATTTCTCAAGCGGACGCACCTGGCATCCGAATGTTCAAAAAGAACCAGTTAAAACAATACAACACTTTAGGTACGAAGAACTTGCCTGATGCGAAAACATTTAAGACAGTACAAGCAAGACCTTTAGAAAATAACTACATGTACTTGTATACTAGATGGCAAGTTTCTAATGCAGGTTTAGAGTGAAGAGAGGTACTGAAATGTTTAATGAAATCAACTTATACAGACTATATGTATTAATATTGTAATAGAGAGCACTCTAAAAATGAACCCCCCCCCCCCTTTTATAATTTGGCCAGGAAATTTTCACTTCGTTTAAAAAGAGAAGTGGCAGTTGTAGATCAAAAATGCCCCAATCGGACCTATCCACACCACAGACAACCAAAATGGTTTCGCAACTGAATTGAAAAATAATAATCACAATCATTAATTGAAACTTTAAATCGGCTAGGTTAAATGAATAATTTCACGCGGTAGTAAGTATATTTAGTGCATTTCAAAAGAGAGTAGAGAATTGGAGCTCGACTGAGAAAGAGAGAAAGAGAGAGGGACAGACAGACAGAGAGAGAGAGAGAGAGGGACAGACAGAGAGAGAGAGAGAGAGGGAGAGAGGGACAGACAGACAGATAGAGAGGGAGGGAAGGAAAGAGTTAGAGGGAGAGAGAGAGAGAGAGAGCAGGAGAGAGAAAGAGAGAGATAGAGAGCGAGACAGAAAGAGACAGACAGAGAGAGAGAGAGAGAGAGAGAGAGAGAGAGAGACAGACAGAGAGAGAGACAAACAGACAGAGAAAGAGAGAGTCAGAGAGATAGAGGGTATAGTACCAGCAGAAGTCTGCTGGAAGCCTAACGTACAGCTGCTGCAGCAGAGAGGATATGATTACAGAGGGAGAGCCGGAATCAAGCTACAAGAGAGTCGTGCTAACTATATACGTGCCGACGCATGCAGAGGAAGAGGGGGTACTAGGGGGGTACTAATTGTGTCTGCCGACGATGCAACTTAGGAAACTAGGAAATTATTATGTGAAATTCGATACTGGTTATTCGATTAGCAGACAAAGAGATTTCCACAATTTCTATACATTCAGAACACAAATCATTAAAAGCCAACGCAATCTCTCCGATTTTTTTTAATTAATTTAAATTATATATATCAGTTAAATAAACATTGACAAAGAAAGTAAGTTTAAAATATAAGGTATTTAGTTCTACGTTAAGCTCAACACTATATCTTCCTACTATTATTACTATGTGTCTAATAGCAACGTGAAATTTGTAAATAATTCAATACAATCAAATTTATTTTACTAATTTCAGTACACTTCAACTGTAACATTTAGGATTAATTTCATGACACTATCAAGGTCTTATTTTTAAAACAATCTCTCGCTCTCACACACTTTCCTTCTCTCCCTCTTTCTCTCCTCTTAGTGCACTGCCTATTAGGCAGGTCCATGACATCTAAAATTCTCCACAAATCTCTATCCTTTGCCTTTCTCTTCATATCAACAAGTGAATTAGTTATCAAATCATCCAGCATCCCAAGTCTCGGTCTTCCTCTTATATTTTTTCCTTTCATTCTTCCCTTAATTAATTTAAACCAGTACAGACATCAATAGTCTCAATATGCAACATACCCACATTGGGATTCAACGTAATAGGACGGAATTTATAGCACTTGATTTAGTTGCGGTCAATGAACGAAGTTACACTAAGTCGGGTCAGGTTAGTACTAGGATGGGTGACAGCTTTTGAAGACCGTGTGTTGGGAAACTTTGAATGAAAAAGCTAAAGCTAAAAGCTATAGTGGTAACGTCAGTTTACTCACTCGAAAGTGATGTAGGTGATCATCTAGCCCAGGATTTGAACCCAGCACATACCCGAAAAGATCCCTTTTTGTTGAAAGATTTTTTATAATTCGTGCCGGCTGCAATCAATGCGCCATCAAAAGGCAACGATTACCGTGAAAAGGAAAAAACCGTGAAGAGGAAGGAGGAAATAACGAACACTACGAAAACAAAAACCTAGCAAGGAAACTCAATAACACGTGCAGATGTCGTGTGTGCAACTATACAAATAAAAATTATAGTAATAATAACATTTGATCTACTGACCAACGAAATAACAATCCAGCGACTAACAGACCGATGACATCATAAAGGCTATAGCCATTACCATTACGTAGCCATAAAGCATTTATAAACTTCATAAATATGAATTCTGAAGTCTTTTTCACTGCCTCCTTCAGGTTTAGTTTGGTTATTTTAACCACAAGAATATTTAACATTTGATCTACTCTGAAGCGAAACTGTCAGAACCTGGAGGTATAAAGAGTATGCGAGACATGTATGCAAATAATAAACATGTCAGCCAACATATGATAAGCTTAATAGAAATTACTGGTGCAAAAGTGGCATCTTAAGGATTGTCAGTGTTGTAGAAATAGGGGGCTGTAGCTCCATGATTCACCCACGACAACAAGTGAAATAAGCCAGGATCCATTACAAAGAACCTACAGCTCGATACTTAACAAGAAGCTGCTGAACAGACAACAAAAACGCTCGAAAGTGCCCTTCATAACGAAACTTGAAACTCTGAGAAATTCCATCAAAAAGTTTAGTAGTTATAGTTATTACCTATACCACACGTAAAAATAATAAAAATATATCAACGGGTTAATGCCCATTTCCTTATTCAAGGCAAAATATGAGGGAGATCATAAAATTTTACCTGCGTCCTTCAAAGTCTTTCAAATCAGGACTGAGTTTTCAAAAACAAATCTTTCCAAAACAAAGTCATCATATTCCATAACTACACTTAGCTTAGTTCTTACAATTTTTGAGAGGTACATTTTTATTCAGCAAATATTTAGAAGAGAGTAGTATAGCAGTATTTACTTAGTGGATTCCATTGTTACTTAGGGGTAGGTGGCGTTCAACACTTTTACAATTAAAAATAGTTTAAAGCAAATTTGAAAAATTCAAACTAGAGTGCTCATAAAAATAATTCAAAGTACCTAGAAAACATTTCAGAAAACAATAATGCATGAATTTGATAATAAAAACAAAATTACCATCAAGGTAAGGATTTGAGAATCCAGAAAAATCGCTTATTCTCATCACACTATAATTATTTAGCCCTAATTTGGTTTAGCAGGATTTTTAAAAAATCTAAATACTAATAGACAGTCATATATATATATATATCATCTACCCTGAAATAATTTACGTCAATACAGAGAGGTGCCCAACCACCTCAATACAACTACAAATGTAGAAATTAAACAATGAGTAATCCAGCAGAATTATAAAGTCTAATTAACACATTACAGCTCACAGCTAAAACAGCCCTGAAAGTGTTTACAGAATATTTTGATGGAAGCATTAGAAACCAGATTAGCCAGAAAAGTATTTTCAGAATTTGCATGCAACAAAATGAAACCAGATTTACCAAGAATTCGTCAAGTGTTGCACATTTATTATCCCTATCATTCATTGATCACATCAAATTATAAATCAATCAGAAATATTGATGAGGGAGTCAGAAATCAATCCCTTTAAAAATATCTAAATTAGAGTCATCTGATTAACTCTATGAGTCTATGTATTAGGTTCTCAACCCATAGATCACTGATCTCTGAGGTTCCCAACCCATAGATCACTAGTAGTTGAGATTCTCAACACATAGATCACTAGGGTTTTCAACCCACAGATAACTGATCACTGAGGTTCTCAGCCCATAGATAACTGATCTCTGAGGTTCTCAACCAATAGATCACTGGGGATCTCAACCCATAGATCACTGACCACTAGGGTTCTCAACCCACAGATAACTGATCACTGAGGTTCTCAACCCACAGATAACTAACTGATCACTAGGGTTCTCAATCCACAGGTAACTTATCACTAGGGTTCTCAACCCACAGATCACTAGGGTTCTCAACCCACAGATAACTGATCACAGAGGTTCTCAAACCATAGATCACTGATCACTGAGGTTCTCAACCCATAGATCACTGATCATTGAGATTCTTAATCAATGGATCACCAATCACCGAGGTTCTCAACCCATAGATAGATCACTGATAATTGAGATTCTCAACCCATAGATCACTGGGGTTCCCAACCAATAGATCACTGGTTACAGGGGTTCTCAACCTGAGTATCACTCATTCAGCGTAGATAATAAGTAAACGACTGTGGGAATCATGGATCAAAAAAAGTTCTCCAAAATTTCTAATTTATGAAAAGAAAAATGACTTGGCATTTAGAGAAATAAAACATGTAAATGTCTAGACATACTTCCATAAATCTTACATGAAAATTGAGACCACAAGGTATGTTGCAAGTTTGAAAGTAAAATTGTTTCTCATTGCCAAATAAACCACTTACCTTGACATAAATTTAATACCAGCGATGGGACGATACCAAACATGACTTGCGATTCGAGACTAAAATACTGTCTCGAGACTCGAGACAGTATTTTACTGACTTGGTCTTGTGGGTCAGTGTCTTGATCTTGTGGATCACTGTCTTGGTCTTGTGGATCACTGTCTTGATCTTGTGGATCACTGTCTTGACCTTATGGATCACTGTCTTGATATTGTGGGTCACTGTCTTGATCTTGTGGATCACTGTCTTGGTCTTGTGGATCACTGTCTTGGTCTTGTGGATCACTGTCTTGATCTTGAGGATCACTGTCTTGATCTTGTGGATCACTGTCTTGGTCTTGTGGATCACTGTCTTGATCTTGTGGATCACTGTCTTGATCTTGGGATCATTGTCTTGATCTTGATCTTGTGGGTCACAGTCTTGATCTTGTGGATCACTGTCTTGGTCTTGTGGATCACTGTCTTGATCTTGTGGATCACTGTCTTGGTCTTGATCTTGTGGGTCACTGTCTTGATCTTGTGGGTCATTGTCCTGATCTTGAGGATCACTGTCTTGATCTTGTGGATCACTGTCTTGGTCTTGTGGATCACTGTCTTGATCTTGTGGATCCCTGTCTTGGTCTTGTAGATCACGGTCTTGGTCTTGTGGATCACTGTCTTGGTCTTGTGGATCACTGTCTTGATCTTGTGGACCACTGTCTTGATATTATGGATCACTGTCTTGATCTTGTGGGTCACTGTCTTGATCTTGTGGATCACTGTCTTGGTCTTGAGGATCACTGTCTTGATCTTGTGGATCACTGTCTTGATCTTGTGGATCACTGTCTTGATCTTGTGGATCACTGTCTTGATCTTGATCTTGTGGGTCACTGTCTTGATCTTGTGGATCACTGTCTTGGTCTTGTGGATCACTGTCTTGGTCTTGTGGATCACTGTCTTGATCTTGTGGGTCACTGTCTTGATCTTGTGGATCACTGTCTTGATCCTGTGGATCCCTGTCTTGGTCTTGTAGATCACTGTCTTGGTCTTGTGGATCATTGTCTTGATATTATGGATCACTGTCTTGATCTTGTGGATCACTGTCTTGATCTTGTGGATCACTGTCTTGGTCTTGAGGATCACTGTCTTGGTCTTGTGGATCACTGTCTTGATCTTGTGGATCACTGTCTTGATCTTGTGGATCACTGTCTTGATCTTGATCTTGTGGGTCACTGTCTTGATCTTGTGGATCACTGTCTTGGTCTTGTGGATCACTGTCTTGGTCTTGTGGATCACTGTCTTGATCTTGCGGATCACTGTCTTGATCTTGTGGATCACTATCTTGATCTTGTGGATCACTGTCTTGATCTTGTGGATCACTGTCTTGGTCTTGTGGGTCACTGTCTTGGTCTTGTGGATCACTGTCTTGATCTTGTGGGTCACTGTCTTGGTCTTGTGGATCACTGTCTTGATCTTGATCTTGTGGATCACTGTCTTGGTCTTGTTGGTCACAGTCTTGATCTTGTGGGTCACCATCTTGATCTTGTGGATCACTGTCTTGGACTTGTGGGTCACTGTCTTGGTCTTGTGGATCACTGTCTTGATCTTGTGGATCACTGTCTTGGTCTTGTGGGTCACTGTCTTGGTCTTGTGGATCACTGTCTTGATCTTGTGGGTCACTGTCTTGGTCTTGTGGATCACTGTCTTGATCTTGATCTTGTGGATCACTGTCTTGGTCTTGTTGGTCACAGTCTTGATCTTGTGGGTCACCATCTTGATCTTGTGGATCACTGTCTTGGACTTGTGGGTCACTGTCTTGGTCTTGTGGATCACTGTCTTGGTCTTGTGGATCACTGTCTTGATCTTGTGGGTCACTGTCTTGGTCTTGTGGATCACTGTCTTGGTCCTGTGGATCACTGTCTTGGTCTTGTGGATTACTGTTTTGATCTTGCAAAAACTGTCTTGGTCCCATTACTGTTTAGTACCAATAAAAATGGTTTGAGGAGCTTAACAAAAATTTTCCTCTCCTAAAGATGATGGACGAGATGTCTTTGTGGATTTTTGTTTCACTTCATTATCTCTTTTTGATCACCGGACTGACTTTCGTTTAGGACCTTACTTCTCCTCAGCACATTTCTTTCGCAGATTGGTCTTGGTGAATTGATCTGTAGTGATGTGTGGTGTTGGGGACGTCCCTGACATCATTCCTGGATGAGGAAATGGACGTTAAACCTTTATTATTATTATTATTATTATCTTATTCTCTTTCTATTTTTAAATTAAATGTAGTAATTTTAGTAGTGCGTTGCTTTCAGCCGACTTTTGTATAATAGTATAGAGATACTGCATGCATTAACATAAAGAACATGTATAAACCATAACTATAATCTCTGTCACTTTTTTTTTTTTTTTTTGCCAATTTGTAGAGCCAAGATACATTTTTAAAAAGAGTAGACTTTCATACCTAATAGCAACATAATCAACAAGTTGATCCCTTCACAAAAAACAAGCCTTAAGGCAAATCCTAATGCAGCCATGAGAATGTACGTTTAAAATTGTGATGTGGTCTCTCATTACCTTCCTCAGTTTCTGCCTAATCCGTTATTGCGAAAATACTTGCAAATTAATGGTGATCTATTCCGTGGCTGCCTGAACTTTTCTATTTTGCATAGACCTCTAATTAAATTCAATACAAACAGCACTGAGCACTTACTTTAGAGCTATTAGGAAGGAGATTGCGGCTGGAGCTAGCCTTTCCAGTGCTCCGGACAGAGTTCCTAGGTCTTGGACTGCGAGGACTGACGCCACCAGGAGAGAACGGTGGAGCGGACGGAGACGAAGGTCGAAGTCTTGGCGACTGAGGTTGCTTGATGCTTGCAGACTGTCCCAAAGCATTGTTAGTTGATCTGCCTAAAGTATGAGAAAAACTTTGTGCAAAGGACTTGATCAAGACTTGAGAGTCTAAGAATTCAAAGAGAATAAGAAAAGCTGGTAAAAGCTAATGTTAACGTCAGTCTCCTCACGATGTCAGTGACGGCAAGCCCAAGTTTTGAACCCCGCACATTCTGATCCGTGGTCGAATACCTTACCGGCCAGCCACTAAGAGATTAATTGACATGAAAACTACAAAAATTATAAATAAAATAATGAAATATGAAGTGATCCAATAGAAAACTTATTAATTATTTAAATAATAATGCTAGACCATCACCAAGTAAACATTAACAGGCAAATCAAGAGAAAATACGAAAATTAGTTACTAACTGATTTGAATTAAGTAACTTAATTTGATTTGATTTTAATTTTGATTTTAATTTAATTTGAATTAAGTAATTTAACCTTAGAAGGTCTAAATAGCTCAGTGTGCAAGTGCATCAAGTAACATTTTAAAACAAGTCTTGAATGGCTGTTATTAAGGTCCTGGGATCAATTCCCGGTAGAGCTGATCAGAGGATGACATGTACAAAAATTAAACATATAAATTGCACGTACTTAAAAGCATAAAATAATTTTAAGTAGCTATTATTAGTAATGAGTGAACTACAAAATGGCCTATCCATATAGTCATATGAATAACTCATTATTATCCTCCCTTAAATCCTAGTTAACCAGGGTCGGGGTATAAATGGACTGTCTCAAATCCACTCTGTCCTACACCACACAACCAGCCAATCCTCTAATTGAGGCCTTTCCATTCGTTTAGACTTTTGTAGCAATTTCTGGAGCCTAGGCGCTCACCAACCAAAATCCCTTTCTGACGTTGGTATGGATCTTAGTGCTTTAGTCGCCTTCTACGACACGTGCAGTCACCGGTTGGTGAATTCTTCAAACAACCCGGACACAACACCGGAAAGTCATAGTAATAACTAAAAGAAAATATTCTACCTGCAGATAGGATAGATGGCGGGAGAGTTATTGGCTCACCCCGTACCACTTCACGCAGATTAGTCTCTAGAAGCTTCTGCGTTGCTGCATCGGACAGCCACCGCACAAATAATTCATCAACTTTAGACTTTATGAGGGGCCTGACGGCCATTTCAATCACATAAGCAGAAAATTTTGCTTAGAACTCTAGTATTTAGTTATTTTTTCAGATCATAACAGGCCAAAATGGTATCTAAATGGCGTTCTTTGCAAATTCATAAGTTTATTTCCGTACTACAGTGCTTATAAATAAGTATGCCTATTGTAACAATCCAGAATATGTGACTATTCATTGACTTAATGATGAAGTGCAACGATGTGATTTATGCTGACCTACAAAACACAAAAACACAAAACAGTGAACATACTTTCAATATTTCTGTTATAGATTCTTCAGAACAATACCTAAAATAACTAGTATTAGTCAATTAAACTCTAAACTTAAGAAAGTTATTAATACCGACCAGGGGCGTTTACAAGGCCTTTCGTTTACGCACAGATCATACTCGAAATCTTACGGAAGGGAGAATTTTAGAGGTCTAGGGATTAATTACAATGAATAATTCAAAGTGGCCTATATATACTGTCATTAAAGAAAGTAATTTTGAAATCCTTTGCTTTTTCTCAATAAAATATTGAATTTATATCTATCTTTTATAAACTGAACGGGAGGGCTGAATTTTCGTAAAGGGTTTAGCCCTCCCCCCCCCCCCCCATAAGACATATAAGATCTAAGGGACACCTAGAATGTTATCTGAGAAAGATTCATTTCACATCAATATTATCTAATAATTCCAGAGGTATATGAAATCCTACCATTTAGGAGTTTTTAAACATAACAATGATTTTTACATATGAGTTCCGCTATAGTCCTATAATTTGCGTTGGCTTCGGCAATGTTACAGACGATAGTTGAACTTTATATCCATGACTTGTTCAAAAATTTACTCATTTCATTAATTTACTTTAAATGTTTAATTTCAAAACATAAACAAACGGCATGGCTTCCGTTAATTTTGCATCGTAGCATTATCAATACTATATTCCAATCAGTAAGTGATCAACTAAAGTATGCAAGAGAAGGCAAAAATTATTGGAAATAAACAGGTCTCAAAAAATTTCATTGTTTGCCTATTTAAAAAATAAGACACAAACTCAAACTAATGGTTGCTATCTAAAGTCTAAGATATGGAAACTCTGAAATTGATCAAGAAGGCTACGATACCTCAATGGAAGTTCCGTTGCTAAAGACACAGAAGCTAGTCAATAAAAGTCGACACTTTTTTGGATTTATTCACAAATAGTTGTTTTGTTGGCTTACAAGACTACAATTAAGTGAATATTATTGCAAACAGTTTGCAGAATAGCTATTGCTAGCAATAGAGTTAATGTGTGGTTATGCTAACTACTTCTTTATTGTTTAGTTGGTTATTAAAATGCCTGGATTTAATGATTAATGCCACAGGTACTTAACAGGTGTCGTAAATAACATATCATAACATTACAGAGTCAGGAAGAAATTGTATGACAAGCGGTTCCCTGAAGGAACGATTTCCATCCACTGCGCATGCGCACAGTAGTGAGCAATGGCAGTGGTTAGGGGGGGTCCGGGGGGAGGGTAAGACAGGGTATATTTTCATTGTTCCTACGGCAATTTCGATGTGTAAACATGTTAGTAATGGCAGTGGTTAAGGGGGGTTCGGGGGGAGGGTAAGACAGGGTATATTTTCATTGTTCCTACGGCAATTTCGATGTGTAAACATGTTAGTAATGGCAGTGGTTGTGGGGGGGGGGGGTCGGGGGAGGGTAAGACAGGGTATATATTCATTGTTTTTATGGCAATTACGATGTATAAACATGTTAGTAATGGCAGTGGTTAGGGGGAGGCCGGGGGAAGGGCAAGACAGGGAATGCAGTTCCAAAAAGCTCGATTTTTTCTAGGATATACTAGGATCCCTGTACAATGGACGGGGCCTGAAAAATGTTGACCGTTTCACTAGCTCTCAATTTTCACTTGAACCAATGCATAACCAAATTGGAGGGAAAAAGGATGTAAGTAAAAAATGTGAATTCTGTCCCGTAGCAGTGATGCAAACAGCCTCGGCTGGGAGGGGCTTAAGCCCCCGCACCGCCAAAATTAGGTCACTTTTGCAATTCGTAGAAATCCACAGAGTTTCTTCAGAGATGAAAAAAATTAACCTACTTTTTCCGAAACAAATGTAAGACTGGGTTTTCCCCTGACTTTAGTACGGGTATGAGCGGGGGGGGGGGGGGGGTAAGGTACAGGGATACAGTCACTCTATGAGCCGAACGTAGTAGTGAACAAATTTTGAGCCCCCCACAAAAAATTGTCTGGTTGTGTCACATGTCCCGAAGAAGGCGTAAGCTAAAAACTGTACACTCTCGAAAAAATTTCGGGCCCCCCTTAACAACTTCCTGGATCCGCCTCTGGTTACAGCAGATTAGTTGTTATAGAGATACAACATTTGGTGGGGTTATGGAACATTCAAGTAATTCTAACTTCTCATTGTTGGTGGAGGATCACCCATTGACGGTAAATTAATTATTGCTATGACAATGACTAACTGCATTTAAGTTAATATTCAAGAAGCAAGTAGTTTAAAATTTCCTAATGTAATATAACACTTAGTCACTTATTACTATAACAATAGACTGATACTCCCTAATTTAAATGAGAACTGTTATTTGAGATTAAGGTCAATTTAATATTGAGTAATAGGCAGCAACAGAAAATAAATAATCTGTCTTGAGGTACATTGATGTCTGTGGCTTTGTATCCCTTTGGCTTCATACTCAAACATAGTGGAATTTCTTATGTATGATGGTAAATGGATCATTGACTCAACTTCCAAACGATTGAGGCGCGTTATGTTATAATTTATTTAAATTATCATGAATGACCATTTCACTATATTAATATAAGTTTTTATCGTCAGGTATAATTAAATTCATGTCAGGCTTTTCAGTGCGTTTAAGCATTGCTCAAGTAGTCTATGCTAGTATTAAATTACATATACATAATTATACTATATAAAACTTATTAATCCAAAAGTAATGTCTCTGGAATGGGTCAGAGTTTCTGAAAATTTTGAGATTAGGTGTGAGCAATATTAGTACCAGTTCGATTACTAGTAGACATAAGCATAGAATTTCGCATAGAAATCTTACCATCAAATTTGACTGATAACAGTCGTCTTTGTGTCGTATTGATTAGCTGCCAGTTTAAGCTGCATATTTATTCTGTTCTGAGTGTAACAAAAATGTTGTACCGTGGCAGAAGTTATTAAAAGTATTCTTGTATTGCAGTTAAACTGTCATATTGGTGGACGTACGGAAGAGTTCCAGACTGCCAGCGGATTATGGAAATAAAAAATTACATCACACCAAAAGTTATACAATTTGTAGCATATGTTAACTGCCCAGGTATGCACATATTTTTTCTCTTAAGTAGCAAAAACCAATTACTGAGTTTAACATTAGTTATAATGTTAAAAAAATAATAATATGAAACAGTTGGCCTTATTTGTGTTTATTTTAGTTTTGACTTTATTAAGGGCACTGTGTCATCCTTTTGTCTCGGAGTTTTTCAACATATAATCATTGACAATAATAGTACACAATTTTTAATAGTATGTTATTTGTTATTGAATGTTTAGCTTAGAATTTAAGAACCTTGTGAACTTTGATATTGCTTTAAGACTAAAGCTAATCAGTGATAATGGTTGGTTTGATTATTAGCTTATTACTTTAAGAAGCTGATGGTTAGAAAGTGTATAGTTAATATGTATAGTTTTCACTTGATTTCGCTGTAGAGGCAGATTGTGGATTGCTGGTTTATGGACACGATCACCTACGAGAACATCTGGCTGAGGATCATGGGATCAGGCTGCCACCAGAGTTATTCACTGCAGCAGCGGGTTAATTACAATATATGGTAATAACATTTAAAGTCTCAATCCAGACTTGACCATTCAGGTATGATTTATCTGTTATGATTTATTATATCTGAATGGTCAAGTCTGGATTCAGACTTTAAATGTTATTACCATATATTTTAATTAACCTGCAGCTGTAGTGAATAACTTGTGCTCCTCTGGTGAGCACAAGTTATTCACTACAGCTACAGGTTAATTACAATATATGGTAATAACATTTAATCTGATCTAAATTCTAATCTGATGTATATGATTCCTAATATGATGTATGCATGGTCAAGTTGCATTGTTTAAAGTTGTTGTTCTCAAAGTTTAAAATCTGATAATGACAATAATAGTGATAATATTATATTCATTTTTATATTCGTCAAAACCATCACACATCACATATAGATATATACGCACACACATACGCACGTGCACATATGATCATTGAGCAATCAAAATGTATTGTAAGAAACGTTAATTAATAGAGTTCCTACTAATTTCAGCACTAGCATTAAACACTTTGTAAATTATATACCCGCTTCTAACATAAGACATTCTATTGTCCAGAACCATCGAAAAATTTATAGGCAATCTAAAACAATCACACAGTTTATCTAGTTCCCTCAGTACATGTCTAGTTACAAAATGCTTTCAAATTATATTTCTACTGACTCTATTTAGGCTGTTTCTAAAGAAATTAAACGTAAGTTTAACTCTAATATGCTTAAAATCCATCTTACCATCTTGTCGCAGACTATGAGCACAGAAGCAGTAAGAAGAGAAGGTGGTTACTACATTTTCAGATGTACGGAGGAGTACAATGCAGTCATCTTCTGTGTAACATAGTACCACATCGTATTCGCTGTAAAGAGTTAACGGTAAAACAGCTGAGGGTTCTGCTGAAAAAGCGAGTTTCGCTGGGGTATTCGTGATTCACCGCTTTGTGACTGTGGTCAATCTCAAACCATGAGACATATCGTTGAGGAGTGACCCCTAACCTGACTGCCGGATGGTCTGTCTACATCGTTCTTCGTTCTTCCGATACCAAATTGCTCAAAATTCCTAATATTCTCACTTCGTTAGGTAGACGTTCATTTTCTTTCTCCGGTCCTACTGTTTGGAACTCTCTGCCTTCTGATCTTCACTCATGTTCTACTACTTCCACTTTTCGTTGTAAGTTGTAAACACATCTCTTCCCACCATAGATTTTATTTCATCTTACCTTACTGTTTTTTTGATCACCGGACCGACACTGTTTAGGATCATTTATATCTCTTCAGCACGTGTTTTTTCAGATCGTTTGGGGTGAATCGATTTGTACTGACATGTGATGGGGGACGTCACTGACATCATCCTTGTATGAGGAAACGGACGTTAAACCTTTATTATTATTATTATTATTAAATTGTCGTACAAGTGAAGCAGTTACCTGGATTATAGCATATGCTAAATAAAAAATCATTTGTTTATTTTTTATTAGGTCTGCTTAGTTCTGTTACTAAGAATACTCAGAAGAAGGTGAAATAGGACGTGGAGTAAGACAAGTTTGTAGTCTGCTGATGTTTAACATTTACGCTGAGGCAATGATGGAGGAAGCCATGGAAGACTTGGAAGAAGGAATAAAAGTAGGAGGGAATTTGTTACAAAATGTACGATTTGCAGATGACCAAGGAATGGTAGCGGTCAGCGAGATTGGATTGCAGAAGATAATGGATAGGCTGAATGATACGGCCCTAAGATATGGCATAAAGATTAATATAAAAAAGACCAAGGTTATGAGAGTGTCCAATAATAAAGGTGAAGTTAATATCACAATAAATGTTACGAAATTGGAACAGGTAAGGAGTTTCAAATATTTGGGTCATACTACAACCGATGATGGGAAATGTGAGACAGAAATATGCAGTAGGATTGCACAAACAAAAGCGGCCTTTGGTAGTAGAAAAGAACTATTAACATAAAGTCTAAAGAAAGACACAAAGATAAAGATAGTGAAAACTTTGGTTTGGACCACGCTATTATATGGATATGAAACATGGACCTTAAGAAAGGAAGATATTAGGAAACTGGAGGCATTGGAAATGTGGATTTGGAGAAGAATGGAGAGGATTAGCTGGACTCAAAAGGTTACAAATGAGTAAGCCCTGGAGAGAGTTGGCACAGATAGACAGTTGATAAATGTATTAAGAAATAGGAAGAAGAGATGGATAGGACACATTCTAAGGGGGGAAGGTCTATTAAAAGAGGTCATAGAAGGTAGAATGGAAGAAAAAAGAGGCAGGGGCAGGCCGAGATTAGGCATGTTAGATGATTTAAAGACCCACTCATATGTGGAAATGAAGAGGAAGGCGGAAGGCAGAGAAGAGTGGGGGCGTTATGTACCATGGACCTGCCAGTAGGCAGTGCACTAAGAGAGAGAGAGTTCTGTTTATCACTGATTAAAAACTTGAAGACTGTTTAATTATGTTCGAGGGTGACTTAAAATAAATTATCTGCTGATCTCAAATTCCGAAGCATTAGTTGAGTGAGCAAGTTAGACTTCATAGCTGAGAAGCCTTGTTGTGAGTCATGCCGAGAATATGTGTAACTGTGTCTACAGTAGTTTGGTATGTTGCTACTGTCTCACACTTTATTGTGCTGCCTATTAGCAGAGCTAGGCACATATTCCTATTAACTTTCTGCTTTGAAGTTTCATAAAGAGCACTCCATTAATGATGTAATACTATCATAAGCTACTAAGCCTTATGCACACCTTAATGTAGCCTATAGCTTGATATTAATATGGCTTCTAAGGTAATTCCCGTTGCCTTCCTCAGTTGTTACTCGGTTGCCTCTTAAGATATGTGAAGTTTACGGTTTGTCTATTCTTTATCGTCCTGAACACAACACAGGAAATTGCTAATGTATAAATGCCGTAAATCTACAGTATTTCATTTTACATTAGAGTATTATTTGGTAAGTGTGTAGATGTGTTGGTTTTATTTTTAATTGTTCTTCAAAGAGCGGTTGTATTTCAGTATTTGATGATGTCTCGTTGTTTGTGTTGGAAGTAAACTAATCTCTGCCTGTATGCTATTTCTATATATGTACATATATTGATGATTAGCTCTGAACAATCAAAAGCTTATTTACTGATTTATGAATTTGTTTCTGAAATTGTTTTTGTTATACTTGCACAGACGACATACCCCATGTGCTAGAGAGTTTCCTTGCTTAGTGTCTGTCTTTTGTAGTTTTCGTTATTTCCTCCTTCAACTTTTGGCTAATTTAGTAATCGTTGCCTTTGAGAGCACTGATTGTTGCTAGCGTGGATTTAATATTACTTAAACCCAAGGAGATTTTTCATTAATCGATGTTAACACTCGGTCTACCATGGCGGTCACCCATCCATGTACTAACTGGGCTGAATGCTGCTTAACTTCGCTCTTGGGCACACAGCTAAACCAAGTACTTTAAATCCTGCCCCGAGATGCACATATTTATGCTTGGCTTTATCCAAGAGGAAAATTGACTTAATACCGATGTGCTGATGTTGATGATCCTGGTTATCGATGTTGTCATGGAAAACAATAGGACTCTAATCGTCTTGTTATTTGTGTTGTTACTTATAAAATATTTGAGTGTTTTGGTATTTGAACCTACTGATTACAGATTGAAACATCATCTCGCGAATAGGATTAGGCCGTGTAAAAGAGTAAAGCCGGGCCCTAAAAATTGTGACAGTTCATTAGCCCTCAAATACCACTTTACCCACTGGAGGAAACCAGTTATTATAAATTGTCAACCTATCACATGTACTCTTGGTGCTTTTGACCAGTAGTTTTGAAGAAATTTAAAAATTATTTTCATTCATTACTTTAATTGGGTTTGTGCAAGTCACTCTAATATCGGATACCCGAGTTGTTTCGGGGAAATTTGAGAATTGATACCTACCAGGCAACTACGTGTGTCCGTAAGAAGTGACTGAACAGATATAGCTGTGAAGAGTTGTTTTGCCTATTGGTTAAACTTTATGATTACATATTACTTGTTTATGCTTAAATATTACAGAGTAATAATTTACTTATGTTGTGTTTGGATTACTATAAACATGACCATTGACTATTTTGTATGAAAAAACCAATCAATCAGAAAGGCATTGAGAAGCTTGTAATTAATTATAAATCTTACTTTGAATGACGACAAAAATCCACTCATACTATGAAGTCTCTCTTCATTAGCCTAGATAGGCCTATACATTTTTTGTCCTCAATAATTTAATGAATAATGATAGAATAGTTTTAGCAAAGTATTAGTTAACTGTATACTGTAATATTTTAAAATAGCATCTGCCTATCCCCATTGCACAATAAATGATAGCAAAAGAAATTGTATAGTCTTATAAGGGCCTACGAGCTAGGCCATGGTATTGATGACAATAAATTTTACTATGAATGGTGGGTATAAAATCTGTATCTCTATGATAAATCTGGTTTATGTACTTTGAAGCCATTCTAGTGCTATTTTTTATTCAGTTTTTGATATATTTAAAGTGATTTGAGAAATTAAAATTGTATTCAATATTCATGGCTGGCTCTGCGAGAGCGGGAATATTTATCTTTTGCTGCACTATTACAAGTAGTGGCTTCAATTTATAGCACTTAACAAGTAATCTCGAGTTATATTTACTATTAAAAATTACTGTAAATTGCTCTGAACTGTACCATGGACAAGATGTGTATTATTTCAAATCGCTAGTTGTGCATTGAGAGACATTTTAATAATTATAAACTGATATATAATTTGTAATTTAATCTTAAAGTAAGGTGGGAATAAAAGATGATTTGACGTTTCACTGTAGTGTAGCGCAACGAAATGTGTTACATATTTTATTTTTCACCCATATGTTTGGAATTAATTTTATTTGCACTCATGTTTGTATTTAGATGTTTAAATTGACCTTTTTGCATTGAGATTTGTATTCATTTCAGCGTATGTTCATTAGAATTTATTTTGCGTTAGAGTTGCAAGGTTATGAAACGAGAATATTAAATTAAGTATGAAGAAATGCAAATTAACATGTAATTAGAAGTTTAACCTTCATATATTGAGATATGATTTTTGATTATTGGTGTATTCATGTAAAAACTGATACTAAATTAAATATGACATGACATTCAGTAAAAGCAGTAGATTATGTAAAGCAATAATAAAAATTATATGCATAAGATACATGCATGCAACAACAACCACTCGTGGGGCTTGGGTGGAGAAATGCTTATGAAGAGATTGATTCTGATTGGTTCTTGAGCATGGCCTCGATCAATACTATATTACCAGAAGACAGGTTATAGAATTTTAGTTCTCGCCTGAACTCTGGCATGTACGGAATTACTAGCTGAACTTGTCTAAATATAATTCTTAATGAATTATTGCGACAAACACATAAACTAGTAGCTTTCATACAAGCTTCTGAATTTCTGCCTGCATTCGTAGGAAGTACTGCTACTATACACCTTCTATAGGTCGGTGATAGTTAGCACGAAAAATACGAACTCTATATTAGAACGATTGTGCCTCACGGGGTTGCAGATATTGTGTGGAATTGTCGTCTAACTCTCTATAGGTCGGTTAATCAGGACACCATTTCAATATCTCAATTCATTGAACGTATAAATCCTTGATTGTACAAGAAACGCCGATTACTAGAGTTGAATCTAGATAAAGCGTTTCCTTGTCAATTCAGGTAGAAATAGCTGCATTACAACATTTGGTGTTGGCAGTGAAGACAGAAGAAGGAAGTGAAGATAGAAGAAAGAAGTAAAGATAGAATAAAAAAGTGAAAATAGAAGATTGAAGAGGAAGACAGAATCAGGAAATAGCGAATTTCTACGAAGAACACTAATTTTCTATTGCCTAATCTAGATAAGTGTTTCTTTCATAGAATTCAGCTGAACGACTACAATCCTGAATTCTACGGAAGCGCGATTTACTAGTGCCTGAGTCTAGTTAAGCGTTATTTTAAACGATTTATTATTTACAAAGAAACACGATAGCAATATAACAAGTTAAAACATTAAACATAAAGATAGAATCGAATATTAAACGAACACTACGCAACAATTAATAAAATACTAGAAATAGGCGATAAATATAAAGTCAGTCCACTTATAATCAGTTAACGGAAACGCGATTTACTAGTGCCTGAGTCTAGTTAAGCGCCATTGCCTTAGATTCAGCTAAACGACTGTAAAATAACACCTCACGTTTTAACAGTCATATTAAAGAAGAAAAGAGGGAGAGTATCAAATCATATGAGCGAGGAGTGCCTTGAAGCCAATAACTCGTCTCCCAATTTCTATTTTATATTTTAATTGCAAATACAGACATTTAGCTAACTGATTATAAGTAGACTGACTTTATATTTATCGCCTATTTCTAGTATTTTATTAATTGTTGCGTAGTGTTCGTTTAATATTCGATTCTATCTTTATGTTTAATGTTTTAACTCGTTATATTGCTATCGTGTTTCTTTGTTAATAATAAATCGTTTAAAATAATAACACTAGTTTTTGTGTCAATATTCAATTTAGATAGAATTTAAAGAAATAATCACAAATAATAAACACATACTATAAACTATCATACATTGAACGAATAAGCATGAGTTCTGTTCATAGCAGCTCCAGTATCATTGATTTAGCCTCTAACTGGCTATATGAGCAAGAGATCCTTGCATCCTCAAGATTAATACCGCCAAAGCATGAAGAGTTGGAAAAATCGAACCCACGACACCATTTCCGAACTCCTATAACGGAGATAGGATTGGAGAACCCAACAATTGGCACCCGAAGTGGGGCAAAAACTGCTACCCAACGGGAGAATCCAACATCTCTATTTCATTGCTCTATCACAGATATGAGAATGTATCTATTTCCTGGAACATTAGAAAAGAAAGTATTATATTACTTGACTGCAAACATTCCAGAACAATCTATTCCTTTATTTCATCAAAATCAATCAATTAATTTCTATAATTTAATTTCTATAGTTTATAATAGGCCTATCTTATTCGACAAAATTTAGAAAGCTACTAGAAATTTTATTAATCGATAGCAAAACATTACCAAAAGTTATAGACACCGTCGAGAATGATTTGAATGATCATTGATTTCACTTAACATGCCTCTACAATTTATTAATGCATTGTAATATTTAGAATATTTTCTAAAACATATTTGGATTTTCCCGATGGTAGGCCTACTTTAGGTATTAGAGAAGTTGACCTAGAAATAGCCAATAAAAATCGCACTGTGAATATTGTGAGTGACAAGTGTCATTGCGCATGCGCAATAGATGGAAATCGTTCCTTCAGCGAACCGTTTGTATTATATGCTTGTTTAAGAAATATTTGCGTTGGTATAATGCAAATTATTGGAATGCGTTTTATGAACTTTTATCAATGTGTTTTGTCTGGATTTCAAAATTTTTAAATTTACACTATTTGGGCCTTCTTTTTTCTCACCGGCTTGGTTTTGTCTCAGTAGTACTCGATGCTGTAATGGACGACAGTAGCACTCTCTAACTGTTGTTGTTGCTGCTGCTGTGACTACGTCCCGGCAAGTTCAATTATATTTTAATTTCTTCAGCGTTTATTGTTTCTCATAAAACAGCAATGGAGGAACGGAGGAGGAGAGCAGCTTAATTGTTAATTTTGAATTTTAAAAAGTGACACAGTTCTACTCATAGCCTTTTATGGCAATCTATTCAGATTGTAATGGTTTTCTAATTTCTTAAAGTACACATGTAAACAAACTTTCGTTGTACATTTTTGGATTTACCTTTATGATATTTACAAATAGTTTCGTCTTGAATTTTACCTTTTATTGTTAGAAATAGTATTGATTGTGGTGAATATCTGTAGCACATATACTGGATTTAGTTAACTAGAACTCGAAGAAGTTCTACTTTTGATTATTTCTCTTTGGATTCAGAATTATTTCCAATATGGTAAGTTAATACTGGGACTGGTTTTCCAGACTTTGTAATATGCATCGTTTTAAATATTTTTCGTCTGTATTTGTGAAAGAAGATTTAGTTAATATGCCAATACCGGCTAGGATCTTCAAAGGTGACTTTGAATGTTCCTTGCATGATATTGAGTTTGATATTGATGATGTTATAAATAATTTAAATTCGCTAAATGTCAATAAAAGTCAAGGTCCAGATGAGATTCACGGAAAACTGGTTTCGGAGCTAAGAGATGAATTAGCACCAGCTCTGTCAAACCTACTAAAAGCATCAATAGAAATAGGAGTGGTTCCTCAAGATCTTAAGAATGCTAATGTAGTTCCAATACATAAAAAGGGGAATAGGGATAAGGCAGAAAATTATAGGCCTATTAGCTTAACAAGCATAATCGGTAAGATATTTGAAAGCATTATTAAGGATAAAATAATTAGTTTCTTGGAAGAATATAACTTAATTAGAAATAGTCAGTATGGTTTTATTAGTGGGCGTTCTTGTTTAACTAATTTGCTAGACTTTTTAGAATATATTACAAAGGAAGTAGATAATAATAATAGCATTGATATCTTATATTTACACTTTGCTAAAGCGTTTGATAAAGTTCCACATAAAAGATTACTTAGTAAGTTGGAAGCACATGGAATAATGGGCAAACTTTTAAAGTGGATAGGTAATTGGTTAAGCAATAGAAAACAAAGGGTGTGTGTCGAGGACGAGTTCTCATAATGGGCAGCAGTGAAGAGTGGTGCGCCACAGGGCTCTGTTTTAGGACCTCTGTTATTTTTAGTTTACATCAATGACATTGACATAGATATGTTTCAAAATTTAGTAAATTTGCAGATGATTTTAAAGTGGCAAAGATAGTAAACAACATTGAAGATGCTGAGATTTTGAAGTATGATATAAAAATATTACAGAACTGGTCTAGTGATTGGCTAATGGAGTTCAATGCTGAGAAATGTAGAGTTATGCATATAGGGAATAATAATTTAGTAATTGAGTATACTTTGAACAATATAAAATTAAAATCCACAAACAGTGAGAGAGACTTAGGAGTCTGTGTGGATAGCTCTTTTAAATTTAGTGAAAATTGTAATAAAGTTGTAAATAGTGCTAATTGTGTATTAAGAATGATTAAAAGAACAAATGCATGTAGAAATGAAGATATTGTGGTAAGGCTATATAAGGCTCTTGTACGGCCCAAACTTGAATACTGCATTCAGGCTTGGTGCCCATATCTTAAGAAAGATATCGATAAATTAGAAAGGGTACAAGCCAGAGCAACAAGGCCGGTATTTGAATGTCAAAAACTTAGTTATGAGAATAGATTAAAATTCGTAGGATTAACTACTTTGAGTGAGAGAAGAACTAGAGATTTAATAGAAGTTTTTAAAATACTCAAAGGCTTCAGCAAAGTAAACCATAGTATTTAGTTTAATTTATCAAACAACAGAAACACTAGGGGACATACTTATAAACTTAGTAAATTTAGAAGTAGACTGGATTTAAGGAAATTTTTCTTTAGTCAGAGAGTTATAAATGCTTGGAATAGTTTGCCAAGCGAAGTTGTAGAAACATAATCAGTGAATGCTTTTAAAAACAAATATGTTAAACATAGGAACATGTAAATTAGATGCTAGCTGCATTTTCAGTGTGATACATATGTATAAATTTGATATGTTGACATTAAGTTTGTATGATTTTATTTATAAAGTATGACTAATTAAGTATTTTTCGATGTACAGATAGGTGAAATTAGACATTTTATATTGAACTATGAGGTGTTATCAATATTAATTGGTATTAGTTAAGAGTCTGATGAGTCTTAAACAAGCTTGTAATTGCTTCCTGACTCTGTAATGTTATGTTATGTTACGTTATGGTTTTCTAGATTTTGTAATTTGCATCGTTTTGCACCATATTTTTGTGTATCGTTTTTGATTTGCTCAATAGTACTCAGTGTTTTCATGGATGACAGTATAACTCTTAAGTGTTGTTATACTAATTGTTGCTATTGTTAAGTTCGCTACAATAGATTATATTATAGATTACAACACTGTGGTTGGATATGATTAATTGATGTGGACTCTTAAACGGTTAAACACATGTTATAGTTAAGTAATTACCCAAGATAATCACTTAACTATATTATTTTACTCATAGTAATAAAATAAAATATTAAAATCATCATTATAAGTCAATAACTAAGTAATCTGTGTATGCTCGTTCAAGTCAATATCAGTAAATCATTAACGGATGTTCTATCATCGTGGTACACTTATCAGATTATTTATAGATATCAATTTGCAAACTTTTATGCTACAAATATTTGACAGATCTGGCTGGGTTTCATGAAATAAACTGAAACTTTGCAAAAAGCGCCATAATCTTAAGAAACTGGAATTTGATATGGCCCTTATTTGTGTGAATTGAATTGTCTAATTAAATTAATACGTTATTGGTATAACTCTTGGTTTGGCATAAAAGGAATAATTTTACTTAGTGTTAATGGTTAAAGCAAAATATATGAGGCTTACTTTGTTAAATTATATATTTTGCTAGTTTCTATTTTCATACTTCACACTTCACCATTCTCTTGTATTTTCTTTTTCGATGAATTAATTTTAACACAGAGTATTTTAATGTTTGCAGGTCTCTGTGATAAATACAGTCGACACAAGTCATGAAGATATGATAGTAAGTGCTGATATGTTAATATAATTCAGGACTATTATAAATATATTTGATCTATATTTTACTCATTACTGAATTGCTTAAGATTTTTTTGGTTTTATATGCGAAATTCCAAATGATAATTTTTCCATATTAACAATTGTTTAGTGAGATGTCTAAAAACTTTAAGACTTATCCTACTAGCCTTTAAAACATTAATTTGTAATAAGTCTAGTATCCAGTTAAAAGGTTTGCTTTTATTTGAATGAACTTATTTTTATCATTTAGGGTAATATTTCCTGAACAAGCATTGTGCATATTTAAATCTATTGCATAGATAATTTTATTGGTCTGTATCGTGACTCTTGAGAGAAAAATTAATCTTTGTAGACGAGTAATATATATTTTTCCATATTGTATGTGAAGTGTGTGTTTAAAGAGCCCATGTTTTAAATTACTCATATCTTTAATGCACATGTAGTCGAATGGTTACAGTATCTTGACATAAATTCATGCCTTTGTGCATGAGTAGCATGATGCGCAAGTTGACTACTATGGAACACGCCTTGCCACATGCTCGTCTGACAAATCTGTCAAGATATTTGACGTCAGAACTCCTCAGCACATTCTGCTTGCAGACCTCAAAGGGTAAGGGCTCTCTGGTTTCTAACATTTAACATTATGTAGACTTTATAACACTTCCTTGTTTCTGTACTCTGTTCTACTCTTGTTTTCATTATTTTAATGCTTTCTCATGTTTAATTGTCTAGGCTTCTTTGTATTAGTCTTCCTCTATTTCTTTTCTATTTCATTTTTCCTTTTGTGACCTCTTGTAACATGATTTACTTTAGAACTTGTCCTATCTAGCCTTTCTTTTGTATTTAGTAATGGGTGTATCAATCTGTACCAGCCTTTTCAGCTACTTATATGGTGTCTCATGATCATTTCACAATATAATTCTCAATAATATATTTCTAACTTATATATTACATTTAACATCCGTTGTTTAAGCATTAGCAGTTTAGTCTGGTATTATCTATTGTTTAGTTTAGTCTTGCAGTTTAGTCAATGAGCGACTAATCTAAATTGCATTCATAAGTGTTTAGTTTATCTCAGTTCATTTCATAGGAGATTTATTTACATGTAAATTAATATTAGTTTAATTCCAGCATATCATACATCGTATACTACTAAAGGAAAAATTGAAGAAACTTGAAGAAAGTAAAGTAGGATCAGATCTACCAGCCTGTGCTATATATATATGTGATAGACTTGCACAATGAATGTGGCACTTGTGAATGTCTAGACACGAGGGGCCTGTGTGGCAGCTAGCATGGGCTCATCCCATGTATGGCAGCGTACTTGCTACGTGCGGTTACGACAAGAAGGTCATCATTTGGAAAGAGAACGAGGGAAGCTGGTTCAAGCTTACAGAACACTCTCATCATGAGTCATCAGGTATCAATCATGAGTCATCAGGTATCTAAGTTATCAGGTATCTGAGTCATCAGGTATCTGAGTCATCAGGTATCTGAGTCATCCGGTATCTGAGTCATCAGGTATCTGTCATGACTCATGAATCATCAGGTATCTGTCATGAGTCATCAAGTATCTGAGCCATCAGGTATCTATCATGAATCATCAGGTTACTGTTATGAGTCATCAGGTATTTCTTGTTTGAGCAGATAACTCTTGTAAAGCTTGATCAGTTGTTGTATTAAATAAGAATTAGGGATAAGTTAAATTTAGACGATGAGTGATTTGTGATGTTTTAAAGATGATGGTTTTTGATGGTAAATTCAGTGCTGCATTGCTATAAACTAATCAATTACATATTTCTGTATTACTCTGTAGAATGTAGAGCTATGATGTAGAGCTATTCATTAGTTTATCTTAGTTTGTATATTTTTTAATTAGTTCTATGTATCAATAAATGTGAACCTTAAACCCTTATATCTTTAATTTTTGCTTGTACTTGGCAGAGATTGCCCTGATCTATTTGCAGAAAAGTATGCTTTCAAAGTTTTATATTTAGAATTCATTGAAATGCTAACTAAAAATTAGTTTCCAAGTGAAGTTTGGTAGCTGAAATTATGCTAAATATATATTAACCAGAAATGAGATAAATTTATTCTTATATAGAATAACATGTTGTAATATTATAATTTTTGCATAATTGTATGTCCTTTCCTATAAAATTTTATCAGTTTGCATTTGCGTAATAAATGAAAATAGAATCATCTTTATAATGACTATAGTCTTTATGTATTGCATTTAACCTAAGCTTATGCTGTTTTAGGTTTGTTGTTATGTTTTGCATTGTTGAATTTGTTGATGTTTGTAGTTAATTCAGTGTGCTGGGCCCCATATGAATATGGCTTGATTCTTGCCAGTGGTAGTTCTGATGGTTCTATTATATTTCTCTACAGCACAGGTATGTAATTTTCTCTCTTGTTGTTTTGCACAATTAGGCAGACAAGTTACTCATTATTTTACAAAAAGTCTGCTGTCATTCTCTGTTATGAGCACACCATCGATGAACAAGTTAAACCTTTCACAAAGAGCTACTGTGCCTTGCTTAGTTACCTCTTGAAGTTTACGATTGCATTATTCTTAAATTAAATGACTGTTTACACAATATGGAATGTACTTTTAACATTCAAAACTTGTCCAAGAAATGTTAAATTAGTTTTACTCTGATCTTAAATTGAATCTTAGCCCAAGCCAGCTCAGCCATGTTTTAAACTGTTAATGAGAATGACCCATGTACAACTTCTGAGACTCCTAATCAGTCGATCAAATTTATATTTTCGTAAAGATATCGGCATTACTGTCAATACTTCTTTAAATACTTCTTTTGCATGTAATGGGCATTTTTGTTTATTGCTATAACAGTATAATTTTTACATCTCTAAATTTGGCAATTTTAGGCGATACTTATTGAATATGTAACTTTTTCAACTGCTGATATAAACATTTAGCTAAATGAAATTTTCAGTCTATGCAGGTTAATAATTTTTATCAGTTATTGAGATGAAACTCTTTAATACATTTACAAATTTTAATAATTATTCAAATTTTTAGTGACGAATTATAGTAGATATATATTTCTTTATTAAATAATACTTATTTGATTATTTGTAAAGGAATGGAGGACTGGGAAACAAAGAAAATAGCTGCTGCACATTCGGTGAGTACTGAAAGATTAAATACTGGCTAGAGTTTGCAAGTATGAACAATCATTTAAAGTCTGCTAAATATTATAAAGGTTACAGGAAGTAGACCAAAAGTAGATTTAACATGGTTTGGCTAAGATTTGGAACCTCTGGCTCTGGCTCCTGTGTATTTTAAAAATATTGTCACAAATTGGTAATAATACTGAATTTAATTCAATAATTGTTTAGTAATTAAAAATGGATTGCTAATTTTAATTGCTTCTTCACTAAACTGCAAAGAGCGAAGCTTATCCTGTGTCAGAGTATTGATTTCCATGTTTACCAGGATTTCCAGATTCGTTTACCTGAGTGGTTTTCAGATTTCTAGGCTTTCCGATTTTCCTTGTTTATTGGATTTCAAGGTTTACAAGCTACACTATTTTACCAGATTTCCTGGGTACTAGGCCTTCTGGTTTAGTGGAATTTTTGGTTTGCCCAATGTTCTTATTTACTAGATTTTGTGACTTACCGATTTTAACGATTTGCGAGATTTCTTAGTTTTTCAAGTTTTCTTGTTTTACCAGATTTCACTACAGTTTCGCACCCTTAAATTATTGGATTAAATTATTACAGATGTACACCCTTAAATTATTGGATCTCTAAAATGTCAAACATTTCGTGATCATCTTTCATCGTTCTTAACTTAGAGCTGTCCATCATATCCTATGCTTTTCACGTTTTAAGAACTCAACTCTTCTTATTATCATTGATTTAAATAACTTCTGCAGATGATTGAGAAAGTTATTGATTGATGAGTGGGTGGAATTAAATGAGGATTAAATGGTATTTAATGCGTCTAACTTAGGAAGGCAACGGGAAACCACCTAAGAAGCCATACTTTTCCCAAACTATAGGCTACGTAAGGTATGAATAAGGCATAGACTTTGTGAAGGGATTAACTTGTTGATTTAAGGAGTGCTCTTATGGAGCGAGAAAGCTAACTATGAGTATGCTTATGTACATTGAACCTGCCACTTGGCAGTACATTGAAGAGAGAAAGAGAGAGTTGATGGAGAGTTTGATGAATTTGTACAGACAGGATGTAACGCCGTCAGTTGGGCTCCATCTATTCAACCGGGCCTCGCAGCAACGGGTGATCAGACTTCAAAACTCTCGCCAAAACGACTCGTCTCAGGAGGCTGCGACAACCTCGTCAAGATCTGGAGGTGGGTTGCTAAAAGTGAATAATAATTTAAAAAGCTAAAGCTAATGTTAACGTCAGTTTCCTCACGCGAAAGCAATGTCAGAGACGGGCGAGCCCAGGATTTGAACCCCGCATATACTGATCCGCGGTCAAATATCTTACCGACATCGTCACTGGCTCCAGTCAATAATAATAATAATAAAAGTGTAATGTGTGTACTAGGTGTATGTATGTATGTATTTATGTAAGTAGCTAAAATAATAATAATAATAATACTAGTATTATTTATAAAGCGCTGCTCTAAGCTAAATGCCACAGTAGTACTAAATGGACACAGAAGGTCAAGTAGCTTGGTGATATAATGCCACAATCGTTGTAGCGACTATGAACTCTGCAAATCTGGAGTACGAGCTACCCATTGGTCTAAAACACAGAAGTCGTCTCACCACGTGGCTACAAGTCTCTTCACTGTCATATCATTGTCAGTCGCCTCTTACAAACACGTGCAGTTGTCGGTAGGTTCAATTCTCAATTTATGTATATATATATAATTATATGTATTAATTATGTGTATTATAGGGAAGGAAGATATTAGGAGGCTGGAGGCTTTGGGAATGTGGATTTGGAGAAAAATGGAGAGGATTAGCTGGACTCAAAAGGTTAAAAATGAGGAGGTTCGGAAGAGAGTTAGCACTGATAGACGGTTAATGGGTGTATTAGGAGGTGGTGAGAAGAGACATTCATCCAAGAAACATTTGATTCTAAGGGGGGAAGTCAATTAAAAGAGGTCATAGAAGGTAGAATGGAAGGAAAGAGAGGCAGAGGTAGGCCGGGATTAGGAATGTTAGATGATTTAAAGACCCACTCATATGTGGAAATGAAGAGGAAAGCGGAAGACAGAGAAGAGTGGAGGCATTATATACTATTGACCTGCCAGTAGGCAGTATACTCTTAAGAGATAGGGAGATGTATTAATTATATGTATGCATGCATGTATGTATGCTTGTATGTATGCATGTATGTATGCCTGTATGTATCGCTGATAATCCAGGGAGGAGGATGGAGAATGGTTGGAGGAGCAGAGGTTGGAGGCTCATTCAGACTGGGTGAGAGACGTAGCCTGGGCTCCATCTCTTAGTCTCATGCGCAGCATTCTTGGCAGCTGCTCACAGGTTCTCTGTTCAAATCTTACTTGATGTTGAAAATAATTGACTGGTTTGAGTGCAGTAGCAGTGAATGTAAATAATGATAAATAAAATATGAAATCACAGGTAAGTAAGTAGTATCGTGTATGTGAAATTACTAGTAGATATTATTATTATTATTTCTTCGTTATCATCATCTTCCCTTAAATCTCAGTCTCAGCTATAATTAGGGTCGGGAATAGATGATAATATTGTGGCGGTGTGTGTGTGTATCCGTAGTGGGCGCACACAGTCGTTGTCTAGGGGTATGATTTCAAGGTGACCAACGTGGAGTTACTCCGAAAATGCCTATAATGAACAATGCCAAACGACCGTACTGAAGAGTGATGTGAAATTGTATTACCACAAAAACATAGTATAACACAATGTAGGTAAGTAACAAAAACAAACAACGAATACTTAACTTAGGAAGGAAGCAGAAGAACGCTCCAACACAGCAAGCCAGAAACTACGCCGGTCAAGGAAAGTCAAGAGGCCGAGATCCAACAAGTCGCAGAGTCAAAACCAGAGTCCCTCTATCAAACGGAGGATTACCTAACAGGCCGAATTCCCGCCTAAGAAAGAAAGCAGAGTGGTCACTGTCTAAATAAAGAAAGACAGAGGACAGCAACAACAAGTGGGAAGAGCTGGAATCTGTTACAATATTGCATGCGAAATACTCATCATCATAATCTTCTCTTGAATATCAGTTTAACTAGGTTCATGATGAAAAATATTGTTGCAATTTCTGAAATAATATAAAATAAATAATAAAGCGAAATAGTAAAAATTAAATAATAAAAAGCAACTTCTTGTCATTTTTATGAGTAGCGAAGAATGATTTAGTGTTACTATATGTCTCTTAGATGATCTCAGAATTGTAGCATTTACTGATCTGCAGCTATGTCACTATATTACACCCGTCATTAATCCATACTACTCTGTTACACAACGTTATAGAGCACGTATTTGAGTTCTGCTAAAAATACCTGCTGCAGTTAATCTAAACTTTAACTTCTGAGGTCCGGTGTCAGTGGAGGTCAGTGTTTTTTAGAAATCTTTTATTTCTGCATTAATGTTGCTTTCTCATTTTTTAATGATTGTGTTATGACGATGATGATGCTGCTGATGATGGTAATACTGCTGATGATGATGATGATGATGATGATGATGATGATGATGATACTACTGCTGCTGCTGATGATGATGCTGATGATGTTTATAATGATGCTGATGATTATGATGATGTTGATGATTATGATAATGATGATGAAGACGATGATGATGATGATGAAATAATGATGATTTCTGTACGAGTAGGATCAGCAAGTGTTCATATGGACTAACGATGGCTCTGGCACTGGCTGGACCTCAAAACTTCTGCATAAGTTTGACGACGTCGTGTGGCACCTCAGTTGGTCGATAACTGGAAACATTCTGGCGGTATCTGGAGGTGATAATAAGGTAAACAAAGGAAGTTCTTCAGCCATCTACCGATTGCACTAAACTAGTGCAATCGGTAGTTTTGTGCATCAGAGTTTTGTGATAGTGTTCTATGCTTTGTTTTATTCTTACATATCATCGTCATAATCCGGTGACTGCACGTGTCCTAGAAGGCGACTAAAGCACTAAGATCCATACCAACGTCAGAAAAAGCATTCGGTTGGTGAGCGCCTAGGCTCTAGAAATTACTACAAAAATTTAAACGAATGGAAGACTCAAATTGATTAACTGATTGACTGTTAATGTAGTGTAGGACAGAGAGGATTTGAGACCGTCTATTTGTATACCGACCCTAGTTAAACTAGGATTCATGGGAGAATGATGATGATGATTATCATCATCATAATCTTTCCATGAATCTCACTTTAAATTAACTTTCCAAATGAGCCTATTGAAAACAGTGACCACAATACTATAATATACAAATTCCTGTGCTCCAATATTATTTATAAAATTTCTGAAAGGCCTAGAAGGGAGAACTTCAAGAATGCAAATTATGGGAGTATGAACAACTTTTAAAGGTAGTGGATTGGGAATTGGAATTAGCCAATGGTGATATAGATACTCAATGGACTAAATTGTGTGATATGTTGTGGAGGGCCTGCAATAGCAATGTACCAAAAATTAGATTCAAACACAGAATGCTACCTAAGTGGTTTAATGCAGAAGCTAGAAAATGGCAAAGAAAGAAATATGCCATGTGGGTGAAATTTAAATGTCTGAAGGACCATGAGAGTTGGCAAGAATTTAAAATTGCAAGGACTAAGTGTAAAATGATATATATATACAATATTTTTACAATATTAATTTTGATTTTAGAATATACGTGTTGTTATATTTGTAATTTTAGGTAAGCCTATGGAAGGAGAACTCGGAAGGTCAGTGGGCGTGCATCAGCAATGAGGGCTTAGGAGAAATTAAATAATTACTTTCATACTGTCTTCATGACTCTTTTTAGACTTGTGTGCACGTTGTACGTGCATGTAAACTGATATTCGCCATGAGAAATTGCTAGAAATTAGCTTCGTTTTGTATGTGTTTGTGTATGAATGCGTACATGTGTATCTGTCTTCGTTGTGTACGTTGTGTTGTATGTTGTATTATGAGAAGCTGTTGTTTCTATCGTGTATATGTTTTGGAATTGTTATTGAGATTTTGTTATTTATTTGTCATTTTACTGCATCGTTATACATCATTTTAGATTGGCTGATTGATATTTCTTGTATAATATTAATGATATATTTTAAAGTTCTATATTCTTGAGCCTCTCCTCAGCACGTTACTTTTAATCTTTTCAGTGGATAGAATTGTAGTGACATCATCCTTGTATGAGGAAACGAACTTTAGGCCATCTACTATTATTATACAATATCTGTTTTGGTAGTGTTTTGATACTCATGGACTCAGGGTTCCTTGGGTGTAATTTCTTTGTAGCATTTATGTATACTTATTTATTTCTATGATGTTGTATCTGATAAAATACATACGAATTATATATAGTATATCGCATGTACATTGTACAATAGTTAACGAAACAAATTTTATCAATTAAAATTGTACTTACTGCCTTCTTTATTTATAAATTATTTGAATGCGTTTGTAACCGATTCGGCTGGTTTTTTTGTGAGCGCCTAGGATTCAGAAACTGCTACAAAATTTTCTTATCCTGACCCTGGCTGGACTGTGATTCAAGGGACGATGATAATGATGATGATGACTCTTTATAGAAGAATATACACCATGGAAAACCCATATTAGTGAAATATCTCTCCTCGTATTAACTTCCGTTCCACTTGTCAATCTTTAACAAATCTTTAATCAATCTCTATAACTTACAATTGCGTTCTACTATCATCAGTCATAACAAATAGCGCTATGGAATCGAAATCCAAGTCGACGAGTTAAATGGAACCAAAACCTGTGCAATATCCAAAATTCAGAAACCTAGTTCAAAGAAAATGTAAAACAAGTTTCTTTTCCCATGGATTGATGGATTGTTACAAAGTAATTACTTTCAGGCTTGATCTAAGTTGATTTGAAGCTAAATATATAATTTTGTTTTTTATATAAAATGAAGTGAACGCACATTATAGTGAAATGATCAACTGTGTTGATATCTATCACCTTTAATACTACATGTTTAAACCGTTAGGCAATTTAGACCATTTTCCGTATATAACCAGTCCAGTGAATGTCCGAGATTTCTCATTAGTTATACTGTACCTACATGTAGTGTTATGTATGCTCTAAAATTTTACGTATTAAATTTTGCTTGGGACTTTGATACAAGAAAATAGTTATTGTTATTATAGAGCTAGTGTGATAATTTTGTTAGTGTGCATTTGACGGGGTCCATTCAGGAATTTAATCTCGCGCATACTGATTCGCTGCATCTGTTGGAAATCAAACCTAATCTATTTAGACATTTAAAATACGTCAAAATTGATTTAAATTGAAGTTTAAATCATGTAATATCAAATTTTTCTAAAAATTTATTTTCCGCTAATGTCTATAAATTTAATAAGTCATACAATAATTTGAGTCGAGAAATTCTTTAATGTAGTATATAATTTTAAATAAAAATTAGCAAAATTGATTTTTACTCAACCTAAAAGTATTGAGTTAAACAATAAATAAACTATGGTCATAGAAGTATGGTCATATCAAGAACATGGAATAACTAAACTGCAAATGTAAATAAAAATATTTTAAATGTTATGACCCAAATAAAATAAAATGATATAAATAAATAAAATGAATAAATAAAATGACCCAAATAAAGTTAAATGATAAAACATGTCTTAAATGTCATTAATTTCAAAATTTGTATATTGCGTTTAAATAAACAGATATAGATAAATTAGAGAAAGTAGAGGCTAAAGCGACAAAACTGATTAAGGAGTGCAGTTTTAGTTATGAAACTGACTAAAAGTTCAACATATGCTGGTCTTAATAAAAGAAGTTTAATTTATCGTTCCTCTTCCTGCCTCAGAAGCGTATCTGTGGGAGGGAGTGTGCATAATTTGAACCCTGTATCTATTGAAGCACTGTCGAACAACTTGCTACTAGCTCTGTCCAGCTTATATTATTCCTTTTTACCATCTCAATCCAGCATATGTCAGTCTGACATATTTCACTAAATACGTTCAGATTTATATTTTTATCAATAATTGATGATTTTTCTGAATTATCTCTATATGCATTAATAATACAATTATTATCACTAAGAACATGCACTATGCTATAAAAGCCTGTCCTGGTAAGATTTGATGAGTTTAAATGAGTTTAAAAATTAGATCCTATTGATAACTTCTCTGTAGAAATAAATTATTAAGTAATTATAAGTAGTGTAATAACATTGCTAAACAAATGTTAGCTAAATTTCTCGACATAATATGTATTCAGTAGTACAAAATTTTTAATTTGTTGTAACATATATCCAGTTGTACACCTTATGGATGTGAATTTGTTGCATTGAAAGAATTTATACTATCCATTTTATTCTGAAAAATGGCAACAACAACTGATCCCTTTAAAGAAGAAAAAGAAGGAAAATTACGAGAGATTGGTGGGCAGGCAGTTTGGTCTTTGTCATCCTCTAAAGCAGGTCGATCAGTAAGATTATTTTATACAAATGTGCCCGGTTATTTGATGTGCTGGATTTATTTAAAGTTATTTAAACGAATTCTATTAAAATTACAAACGATAATAATACTTATCAATTAGTCATATTATTAGTTAGAACTCATATCTATTAATATGCCAGGCTTTTGTTGTGTGAAAATTAGATATCACGAACAAATTGTAATTACTGGCTTTGACTTCTAATAGGGAAATTGACAGCGTACCTTATTTACCTAAGAAATATTGTTTAGAATTGGTCAAAGGCATATCATGTAATGACTAATGAATAATGACTTTAATCTCTCAGTGTCGTAGTTGACCGTAGGCTGTAGTCTCTCTAATACTTTGTTGTATTATAGTCATTTTGGTGATATTTTTCAAAAGGTTCTAGACTTTCTGGGTATATTTTGATCTCACTGTCGATTAGGACATCTGCACTTCAGTCTCACGTAGGATGTCTTAATTCTTTGGACGTCTCCAGTTACACATATTTTAAAATTATTTTGTAAGACTGCGATTATAAAATTCCTATTTCTAAAATCTGGAATCCTGTTTCTATAAATTTGTAACATATTATTGCGTTATGTATGGTTTGCTACATAACATTACAAAGCATGGCACTGCTATCATGTTAACAGGTTTTGGCGTCGAGCAGCTATGTGACGGATCGTTGGATACTTACTGGCAGTCCGATGGGCCTCAGCCTCATCTCATTAACATAGAATTCAGAAGAAAAATGACGATACAGGATGTTTATATCTACGCTGACTACAAGGCTGACGAGAGTTACACTCCCAACAAGTTTGTTCCTCATTCGTAAACTCATTTCTCGTTTTATTTCTCTAGCAAGTGCAAGGATTTTGTTATGCAGGTTTCATTAATGGGGAATGCTGTTTACTATTGTTTTTTTATTTGGTGAATAATTTATAGTGCTAGTGAAATATGATGCATATAAAATAAGGTATTAAAAATTTTTATATTTAAGGTCTTTACTAAGAACTCCCTACAACTCTCTTGGTAAATATATGACCAAAACTTTGCTTTCAAGATTTTTAGTGTTATCCAAAATTCCTCGATTGACACAAATACTACATAATAAAACTCACTTCTACTGGCGTGTGTATTAAATTCAATTTTATTGGTTTTATGGTCGACTCTTTGTTCCCTACTGTCTTGATGCAGTTCTAACCTACAGCCTTACCATCACTGATGCCTCTTCATCAATGAAATTTATGTTATTTACTGAACTCATTCCATTCCAAATCACCTCTGCAATCATTTAGATACTTCTAAGTCTTTAAATTTTGTTTGATTGTTATTTAAATTTACTTTAATATTTAGTTTCAATGATTAAGATAGATGCTATGGATAGGGGACACCTAGATGAACCAAGGTGAACCAAAGAGCACAGGTTCTCAAGTCAGTTGATTTTCGCGTTGGTCATTCAGGGACTAGGATTTGAAAAATCCCTCTCGATTAAATTAATTAAAATATTTAAATTAAAACCATTATCTTTACTGCTAATGATTGTATATTGTCCTGATTCAGGTATTTCTCACAACTAGAGTCTTACTCCAATAACTGAATTAAGGTGCTAAATTTCTCAATCCTTAATCTTTAAACAAATTTCCATTAATATCTGAAATATTTAATAATGATGCTAAATTCTTACTTGTTATAGAAGTCATCAGCTGGACTCCATTTGGCTGAAGCCAGTGGCGATGTCTGTAAGATACTCGACTGCGGATCAGTAAGTACTGAGTTCAAATCCTGGGCTCGTCCGTCACTGACATCACTTTCGAGTGAGGAAACTGATGTTAACATTAGCTTTTTTATCGGTTGAACTTAGTAAAAGCTGGTAAAGCTAAGGTTAACGTCAGTTTCCTCACTCGAAAGCAATGTCAGTTACGGGCGAGCCCAGGATTTGAACCCCGCTCATACTGATCCGCGGTCGAATGTCTTACCGACATCGCCACTGGCTCCAGCCAGTAAAGTATTTTAATTTATTGGTTTTCGCAGGATATCAATAGTAATTAATTTATTGGTTGTCACAGGATATCGATAAGAGCGGGCAACCACTTTCACGACCTCACAGAGCTGGAGCAGGTGGAGCTGAATGAACCCTCAGGCTGGATCGTTGTGCCTCTGAGGAACGTTCAGGATAGACCGCTGAGGGCGTTCATGCTTCAAATAGCCATACTGTCTAATCATCAGAATGGCAGAGACACGCACGTGCGTTGCATCAAGGTCCACGCACCGGTACAGGACTCCTCAGCTGCTGTGCGAATGCCAACCTTTACTAACGTTGACATGTTACAGCTATCAGCTATCAGATAATTGTTTTTTAATGGCAATTTATAATTTTATTTTAATGGCAATTTATAATTTTATTTTAATGGCAATTTATAATTTTATTTTAATTGCAATTTATAATTTTTTTTAAATTGCAGTTTAATTTAGTATTATTGTTTCTCGGATCGGCTGACTGTTTCAATGAATTTCAATTACTGTGGCAGCGTTGCAATCTCTACAAAAGAAGTCCCTTGATGTAAAAATGGATATTAAGTCTTTAATATTATTGACATTTTTATTGAACTACTGATTGGATTACCGACATGCTAAATGTATCGGGTGCTAGAGATATTTAATGTAAGTTAATTATATCTTAATTTTTTAAGGCTTTTGAAAATTTATGTATTTTCACTGGTATGCCTAATTATATAATTATCTAACCGTATGTCACTCTGTCACTTTAGTTTTGCATATTTCAGCAATTTATACAAAATTACTAATTTAATTACTTGCTGTAGATGTACTGTTGGTATTTTCAGCGTGGGTTTAGGTATTTAACATTGATGTCAGAAAATAACTTTCACTTTAATCTCAGACATCTTTCAGTGTTATTGTTTTGTGTGTCAATGTAAACTAAAAGTCTGAAAGATACTCGATCACGAATCAGTATGTGCAGGGTTCAAATCCTGGGCTCGCCCGTAACTGACATTGCTTTCGAGTGAGGAAACTGACGTTAACATTAGCATTACCATTACCAATCAACCTGCAGTTCATTCATTTGGCACTTAATTAATTTTCCGTGGCCTTCATCCGTGTTCAGCCTAATTGAAGCATACTTGCCTCTGTTTGCAGGAGCCATTTGCTCTATTCCCAGCTGTAACTGATATTTTTAATGACGGAGTTGTTGCTTAATTCCCATTCATTATTGCAATAGTGTATGTTTCTAGGATTTTGATGTGTAGAGTTAGCTACTTTCTTTGCACCAATATTAATTTTAATAACAAAATGGGTTTAGCTTCAGATTCGTCTTCCTAAGTTATTCTAACGTTTTTAGTGACAGATATTCATGCAGCACACATTCAAAACGTATTCACCTTAAACGATGTGTAAGAAACTCCTCTAGAGAGATTGATGAGATCTTAAGTGGTGCCTGTTCATTGGCCTGCATATTCTGTGGACAATAACTGTATTTATCCTCGGAAATGTTTTCATTTAAACGTATATTGTATTTAAAGTGGAATGTGATGCTTGAGAGTGAGACGTTATTAAACTTAGTAAAACGTTGTGCCGTGAGATAGCAATTTGATGAGGATTTAGATTCATCAAAATTTTGCCCTTTCTTATTTTAATGAAAATTAATAGTTTAATTTAAATTGTAAGTCAGAATATCTCTCTCTCTTCAGTGCAATGCCAAGTGTCAGATTCAAGGTACATATTCATACTCAAAGTCTGATTTTTCGCTTCATAAGAGCACTCCTTAGATCAACAAGTTAATCCCTTCACAACTTCTATGCCTTATCCATACTTTATGTAGCCTATAACTTTGGAAAAGTATGGCTTCTGAGGTGGTTTCCCGTTGCCTTCCTCAGGTGGATTAATTACCATTTAATCCTGGGGGAAAATATTTCATGATGAGGTGGGTCCGCTCTTGCAACCTCAGCCTTAGTCGCCTCTTACGTACAAGCAGCAGATTGTTTGCGGTTGCCCTATTCTGCAGTGGTCCGAGCACAACACGGGGGAATATAAATCAGAATATAAGTCAGGTAATATAATATAAGTCAGGTGATGGCCAGTTTCTAATCGTCCATTGTTGATCGTATCTAACGTTGACACCAAGGGTTTCTCCGCAGATCTTACGTAACTTGGTGAACCAACGTTGGGTGCTTTGACTGTAAGAAAAGACCAGACTATAGCAGCATGTAAGGACCTTTTTGAGTATCGAGTAAGATGTAAAGTTATTTTACTGAAAAATCTTATGCTCACTTAAACGCATCAAGCGCATCATGAGACTGATGGTTCAATGTTTGCCTAGGACCAGCTGAGCGCAGGGTAGATATTTCGATATACATGGGGGACTTAAGGATGACATTGTTACTTTATTACGGAGGATTTGTTCTTTAGGTAGGGCATGATGGGTTTAATCTACTATTTATAGTCAATTTAAATTCTCAATTTACCTTTAATTCTTAAAATAACCTTTATTATAATCACTGTGTAGCTTAAATTCATCTATTAGTTTATAATTATAAAATCTTAATTTTCGTTAGAAACAAAAATGCCACGAGAAATTGTGATATAGTTAGGCAACTTTTTGCTAATCTATCATTATATGTTTCCCTAGTTTAAAATGCGTGTTATAGGACGGTATTTTCAAGAATGAACTCTATGCCTATATATTACGTGCTGAAGCGTTTATGTATCAGATATCTTATAGTGAACCATTCAGACGAGGCTAAAACTCTCGTTGATCTAAATTGATCGATTGAGAGTGCTATCGACCTTTAAACCCTTCACAGAGTTTTGTTTTAAGTACCGTGCGCTCATTAGATCTACAAATGTAGATCTAGCTAGTTAATGTACAGGCTATCAAATAATTACAATCAATGATAGCTTGATATCGTATACCGGTACGCAGTTTTTATATTAAAAGTTTGTTTTCTAGTTTTTTTTATAACATAACATAACGTTTACAGAGTCAGGAAGCAATTATATGCTTGTTTAAGACTCATCAGAATGCTCTTAAAATCTAAATGAAACCTAAAATGTAGACTAAAAACAAGAGGACCAAACGCTAACAAGTTAGCAACAGTTTGTAGGTCGCGATCTGAGCGTTAAACAAAATTTAGTTTTAAACAACAATTGCTCCATTTGAAAGGCGACTCATAGGCCTATATCAGATTAGTAGGTCGTAAATTTGTGATCATAATCCTCAAGATATAGAATATAATAGATTATTTGCACAACTCAAGTTAATTTAAGCTATTCTGTTTTCTAATGCTAATTATTTAAAGTTAAACTAGCCGTTTATTATTTAATGCTAATTGATTTAAAGTTAATTTAAGCTATTCTGTACTATTAGAGAGCTACTGTCGTCAGTAAGAACATCGAGTACTTTTGAACCAAGCCGACGAGCAGTAAACAAAGAGTTCCAAAACTTTTCAAATCTAATATCGATAAAACCAGTCCGAATATAGGAAATAAAAGTGAGGAGTTTTTGTGTTTGTTGTATTCATGCAATACATTTCAATAAGCTCTTGAAGCCTGACCTATATGAATACAACTAGAACCTCTATGTCCACTAATTAGACATTACAAAGTGGTTTCAGGCTTTAAACAACGCATATACTCGCCTAATTTACTAATCTTTGAGTAATAATCAATAATTATTGTAACACTATAGGCGATGATATTCCAGCTAGTTAGACCAGCCTATTAATATAGACAACTCTAGCTGCAACCTAGTTAAAGTAGGCTGCTAGATCGACTTAGGGCTTAACGACTTCTACCTGCATTAAATGTAAAGGTGACTATACTTCACCCTTGATGAGGTTACTAACTTAAATGTATTAATCTGTTAGCTTTTAACGGTGTACTTTGTTAATTATTTCCTTCTAAATATAGAAAATTCCACAGATAATATTGATAGCCGTTTTTTAAGTTTTGTTTCTCAAGCCAATCAACGGACGTCGAACTATATACAGTAGTATGTACGACTGTAATTCGAAGGCTTACTGGTAGCGTATTCACATGAAAAACACGCATTATAGTGGAAAGATCGACTATGTTGATATCACTTTTAATGCCACATGTTTAAATCTTTAGGCAATTTAGACCAAGATGCAAATGAAGTACTTTAAGTGCTAATACTAATAGAGCAAGTAATGTGTTAGTGTCAGCATTCAAAAGCAATAAGTTTCTCTTAAAGAGTAGAAACACTCGAGCTACCATCACAATCAATCAATCAATCAATCAATAAGAATTTCACGTCCGGTTCCTCGCCATAAGGCAATGTCAGGGACAAAGATTACTTACATTAGAACCTATAGCCGGTTTAGCCAGCCCAGCTAAAGCCGTTAGACCTACTTAGTTTCAAATGCAACGATGATTATGTGGATTTAACGTCAATATCAGAAGCCCGGTGGATACCTCTTCAAGACGTAGGGCTGATTAACTTGGTCTAATTAATAGTACTGCAAGCTTTTCGAAGGCTACTTTATTTCTGTAGTTTACAGTATTTGAGTCAGCAATTTAATATTTGGACAAATATGACTGCGAATTGATCCGATTGATAGGTCCTAATACTGTACGTCTATTGGAAAAGATTATAATTAAACAGTTCAATCTCCTACCTTGATCGAAGGATAGCAATATACTGAAAGATACATACGAAATTAAATTACCCGTTAGCAGGGGCGGATCCAGGAATCTTTTAAAGGGGAAGGGTCCGAAAGTTTTTTTTGAGAGTGTACATTTTTTTTCTTACGCCCCGCCTTCTTTGGACATGTGACGCTACCAGACAAATTTCTGTGGGGGGGGGGGATCAAAATTTGTTCACTATAGCGTTCGTCTCATAGAGTGAGTGTATCCCCGTACCTTACCCCCCCCCCCCCACCGCTCATACCCGTACTAAAGTCAGGGGAAAACTTTTTTCCTCCAATGCATTGGTTATGCATTGGTTCAAGTGAAAATTGAGAGCAAGTGAAATGGGCACCATTTTTCGGGCCCCTTCCATTATACAGGCTTCCTAGTATATCCTAGAAAAAATCGAGCTATTGGAACTGCGTACCCTGTCGTACCCCCCTCTCCCGACCCCCCCCCCCTAACCACTGCCATTACTAACATATTTAAACATCGAAATTGCAATAGAAACAATGAAAATATACCCTGTCTTACGCTCCCCCCGGGCCTCCCCTAACCACTGCTATTACTAACATATTTAAACATCGAAATTGCCATAGAAACAATGAAAATATACCCTGCCTTACCCTCCCTCCGGGCCCCCCCCCCCCTAACGACTGCCATTACTAACATTTTTAAACATCGAAATTGCCATAGAAACAATGAAAATATAGTTTAAAATTTTTTATCGTCGAACCTAAGGGGGGGCCTGGGCCCCCTGGCCCCCCCTGGATCCGCCACTGTCCGTTAGTCTAGTGAAGTACTATATAGGCCCTAGTCGTGCATGTGGGTAGAGATTCAAATTGCTGTACAAAAATTACAGATCTTCAATGGATTATAACCCAAACAGGTAAGATTTCATCTGACTATTATTTGACTAAGATTTCATCTGACTATTGTTTTCCCCCAGGATTAGGATTAAATGGTAATTAGTCCATCTAAGGAAGGCAACAGGAAACCACCTCAGAAGCCATATTTTCGCAAGCTATAGGCCACATAAGGTATGGATAAGGCATAGACTCTGTGAGGGGATTAACTTGTTGATCTAAGGATTGCTCGTATGGAGCGAGAAAGCAGACTTTTGAGTATAAATATGTACCTTGAACCTGCCACTTCTCTCTTCAGTGAAGTGCACTGAAGAGAGATGTAATTCTCAGACGAAGTTTTAAATGTGACGTCTAATACAGCTGTATGAACCACTGAGTGAGAGCAGCTAGACCAAACTACACAGCATCTACTCTACACGTATAAATAAAGACGATCACTTTATCATTTTTAGTAACACTTGTCAATTTTTTATGGTCGTATAATTTAATATCGTTGCAATTTATATTTAGACGAAGGTCTCAAATTTTTACTATAAGATGATCCCATCCGAGAAACGAACCCACGGTGCTTCACTAAACCTCAGGATCGTTCACTTATTATACCGTTACCTGACGCTCTACACACGGAGCTATTTGTACTTAACTGACTTTGGACTGATTTTATGGATTTTGGAATTTGCACCGTTTTTGGACCTTCTTTTTGCTCGCCGGCTTTATTTTGTCTCAATAGTGCTCGATGTTGTCATTGATGACTGTAGCACTCTAATTGTTGTTATTATTATTATTATTATTATCATCATTATTTTAAATTGCCCTGGGCTGTATAAGACCCTGGGCTAAAATATAAGATAAAAAAAGACTTTATTTAATTAAAAGAAAGATGAACAAAATTTGTTCATCTAATTACATGTAATGTAATAATTTAAAATAGTTCCTCTACGCACTGGGAGGCCGCATTCGCCAACGTTCCACGAACGCAGACAGCATTCGCTGGAGTGCAATAGATAGACGCTGCCATAGAAAGGCTTTTTCACGTTGATCGCCTGTAATGGCAATCGTTATTAATATTATTATTATTATTATTATACATTTATCTATTCTTTGTGCAACTTTTACCGCACTAACGCACTCGCTTTGTGTCTTCCAGTATGCATCACTCGAAGCAAGATGACCCCGAGCACTGTCTGATAACTGAACTAGTGGAACGCCTGTCCATCGTGCACAACATTCCTTCCTACAGCTCCCCACTGCTTCTGATCAAAGACACCTGCGGAGTTACCCCACCGAACACCCCGTCCACGGCAAGAGTAGCTCAGCTTGGCGCGGCAACCAGAAACCCACTGTCCTCTTCAGAAGAAAACACCGTTTCAGCTTTCTCCACCGGTAGAGTGGAAGAAGCTCTCCCTGCTAGGGTAGAAGAAGCTCTCCCCGCTACTAAGGTCGACGAAGTGTCTGAGGCCGCTACTTTAGATCATAGTAACGAAGCTCCGGCTGAAGACGAGACTATAACTTGTAAGGAGTCTAATGATGCTGTTTCAGCGAATAAAATCAACTCTATTTCTGGAGATACGGATAACGCTTTCACTCTGAAGGCTGAAATGAGTCGAGCGGAGGATTGGACAGATGGAGCTCTAAACAACTCCAACAATGATGGACCTGACCCTGGGTAAGTTGACTATAGCTATTGGCAAAATCATATTAAAATATTTAATTTCTCTACAGACAAATTTCTTAGTAGTGGGATGCTATTTGCCGTTGCGCTAGGCACATAACATATGAGAAGTCGAGTAGAGGCTTTAAGCAGTGTTGGATTCAGATTAAACGGCAGAGAGAGAGAGAGAGAGAGAGAGAGAGAGAGAGTGAGTGAGTGAGTGAGTGAGTGAGAGAGAGAGAGAGAGAGGGAGAGAGAGGCTTAATAACATAAAGTCATACAGTTATAGTGTTTATACTATCGTCAATATCGATTCAAAACGAGCGTGGATGCTTTGTCAGAAGAAATCAAAATTAAGTTGTGGTATTTAAAAAATGTGCCAAGTGGTACAATATTGCTATTGCACCACCACAGAAAGAAGAACTTCTGAAGTGAGATAGCGAAAAGTAGATGTCAACCCTACTCTGATCTCACTGGCGTTCATTTTTCTCTCTCTCTCTCAGTGCACTGCGTACTGGCAGGTCCATGGTATATAACGCCTTTACTCATCGCTATCTTCCGTTCTCCTCTTCCTGTCCACATACGAGTGGATCTTTAAATCATCTATAACATTCCATTTGATATACCATTATGCTTGGGGGATTCTGCTTATGACGAGGTGGGCCCCTATGCCTTCTCACCTTCGACTAACATTTACTGGGCAGGGGCATCATTTCCTGAGTAAACAATTCTGCTTAACCAAAGGTGTTCATTTAGTAATTTAATAAAAAAATTATACATTTGAAAAAATGAAAACAATTTATACAAAATGCAATGCTTTCAGTGATAAAACAGTTGCAAGTCTTAAAGAAGAGGATGAACACGCATGTATACGAGATTGCGCAACAAAGTTAGCTGAGAATCTGAAACAACGAGCAACTCTCGCCAATGCTGCTGTGACAGGTGCTTCTGTGACAGGTGCTGCAGTGACAGGTGCTGCAGTGACAGGTGCTGCTGTGACAGGTGCTGCTGTGACAGGTGCTGCTGTGACAGGTGCTGCAGTGACAGGTGCTGCTGTGACAAATTCGTCTATCAAATCCTTGAACGGGTTAGACTCGCTTTGTTTTAAACTGTTCCGTGAGAGAGAGAGAGAGAGAGAAAGAGAGAGAGAGAGGAGAGAGAGACAGAGAGAGAGAGAGAGAGAGAGAGAAAGAAAGAAAGAATGTGAGAGAGAGAAAGAGAAAGAGAGAGCGAGAGAGAAAGGAGAGAAGAGGGTGAGCGGGTTTGTAGTCGTAAAATTCAGTAGGAACCGTTCCGTTTTCTCTTTCTTTAGCTAGTTATCTCTCTCACTCTCATTGTCTCTTTAGTGTTCTGCCAATTGGCAGATATATGGTACTCATTCCTAATAGTCTCTGCTTTCAAGCTCTGTAAAGAGCACTACATCGAGCAACAAGATAATCCCTTCATAAATGGATGCACCTTAATTTAGTCTACGTTTCAAGCTATAACGATGTAGCTTGAAAAAATAAGGCCTTTAAGTAGCTCCCCCTTTGTCTTCCTCATCAGTTCTTGCTCAGTCGTCACTTGCGATACGTCAATTTGAGGTTAGTTTTTTTTATGTTGCCTTTACCCTGTAGGAGAATATAGCAATTGATTAAACAAAAAATGAAATGTTATCGTCGGTGTCGTTGCTGTCCAAATCGTTTCAGTCGACTACTTTACGACTCTAGTCTCTTAATCAATTCGTCACTATTGGAGTGGTTTACAGATTCACGACTTGCAAACAATATTTTTCAGGCTTCCTGGTTCCAGTGTTGGAAGTCCGATGATTGCGAGAAAGGATCTAATCCGTGACAACGAGGAGCATTCGTTGATCATTAACTACTCCAACACATTGTCTAGGAGTTCATCCATCCGTTCAACATCACCCAGGTATTAATAATAATAATAATAATGATAATGATACTAAATAATAATAATAATAATAATAAATATAATAATAATAATAATAGCCGGGCGGCGATTCAGCACGCATTGCTTGAATCGTTTTTATCAAACCCCAGGTTTTTTACACCGGGGTAAATAAAAAAATAAAAAATAAAAATAATAATAATAATAATGCTAACAATAATAATAGTAACAATAAAGGTTTAATGTATTGTGATATTTAAGTGCTTCGTACATTTAAATATTATTTATTTATAAAATTAATACTGTTTGAGTTTCGAGTTCAACGTTAGGGCTCTCTTTCTAGAAGATAAAATGACGGTTGAGCCTGAGATTTGACCTCCGCATCTAATGATCTGAAGTCTGAAGCTAACCAATCAAGCTGTTGCATCAACTCAACGTGGTGCATGATCGATGGTATAGGGGGCCGCTGTTGAACTACTTGTCTATGAAATTGTCTAGTAAAAGCCGTAAAGCCGAGTTTAACGGCCGTTTCATCTCAAGAAAGCGATCAGTGACGAGCGAATCCATGATTTGAGCCCACACATACTGATCTGCGGTCGGATATCTTACCGAAAGAGAGAGAGAGAGAGAGAGACTAGTCATCTTGAACTAGCCTCTCTAATCGTGACTTGAGAATTATCTTATTTCAGACAACCTGGTTCCAACATCGGAAGTCCGATGATTGTGAGAAAGGACGAAACCCAGGACGAGGAGCATCGACTGATCACCGGATACTCTGGCACCTTGACTAAGAGCTTTTCCACCCGCTCAACCCTCTCTTCCAGGTCTTCAAATAATACTATACGTTATAGCCGCTTCATCATCATCGTTATCTTGAATCTCTGTTTAGCTATATTCGGGATAAACTCTTCCTCTCGTTTTAGGAAATTTGGTAGCAAATTTCTGGAACCAATTTCTCACTAACCGAATGCTTTTCGGATTTTGGTTGGAATCTTAGATGGATTATACTTGCCGTTTAAAAACTGTTTAATTATCTTTAGAGTTCTGCCTGCAGCGAGTCAGAGACTAAGTGATAGTCTACTAGTGAAGGTAACTTCTGAAATTCTTTATGCGGTTAATTAAACTTATTGCTCATAGAAGGTAGAATGGAAGGAAAAAGAGGCAGAGACAGGCTGAGATTAGGTGTGTTAGAAGATCTAAAGATCCACTCATATATGGAAATGAAGAGGAAAGCTGAAGACAGAGAAGAGTGGAGGCGTTATGTTCCATAGACCTGCCAGTAGGCTGTGCACTAAGAGAGAGAGCTCTTAGATAGAAGGTTCAATTGATTCATCATAATTTTCTTGTATTGAAAGGATTCTCAGAATTTAAGCGATGATACTTATTTACTATGCATTAAATGAGCAGAGTTGCTAGAAGAGAAGAAAAGCTGAACGGAAATCCTGACATCCTGGATGGAAGGATGGATGTGGAGCACGCTCTGATCAGTGACTACACTAGATCTCTAACTCACAGCCTCCCGGGGACGTCTCGAACATCCAGGTCAGAAAAATAGTTTAAGTTTTCGCAATTTTAATATTTTCATTGTACGTTTTTCCGAAAACACTTATGTGACAACATCACATAACAACAATTAGAATGCTACTGTCATCCATGACAACGTCGAGAACTATATTGAGACAGATCCAAGCCTATGAGCAAAAAAAGTGCAAAACGTTGCAGTCGAACTCCGGAAAACTAGCCCAAAGATGAAGTCTTAAGACACAAACTCTAGAGCTATGGTGTGGCAGTGGAATTGAACACAGACTGGCATAGGCCATTTTATAAATTCTTGATAATAATAATAGTAAGGTTTAACGTCCGTTTTCTCATCCAAGGATGATGTCAGGGACGTCCCCACGGTACACACCACTACAGAACAATTCAGCCAAACTAATCTGCAAAAGAAATGTGCTGAGGATAAGGAAGGTTAAGTGATATGACACATATAGGGTTACGAAAAATGCAAAACATTTTGTGTTGTCCGTCCACTCTAAATGGCCCTGAAACTTACGCTCGTAACTAGTCAACAGCCGCATGAAATAAAAAATGAAAAACTCTTATTGTGTATAAGAAATGACTTGCTAACTCAGCGTGTATTGCCAGGTAACGTAAAAACTTGTACATGATCGATAATGGTTTAAGTCCTGGCCGATTTTCTCAGAGATTAAAGTCCGACATTCTAGGAACTGTTTTAGGAATAATAGACTAAATTTATTAACGTTTAAGCACTAAACATGTCACCACATGTTAAAGTATTAATAGAAACCTGTGGTATTAACAGTATTATCGTATGCATGCGGTATTAAAATATTAACATAAATATGTGGTATTAACGTAAACTTATGGCATTAACAGTATTAACATAGGCCTAAACAGTGCTATTAAAAATACTAGCATAAAAGTGCTATTAAAAACTAGCATGAACATGTGGCATTCTCTCTCTCTCTCTCTCTCTCTTAGTGCACTGCCAACTGGCAGGTCTATGGTATATAACACCTCTGCTCATCTCTATCTTCCGTTTTCCTCTTCTTGTCTACATACGAGTGGATCTGTAAACCATCAATAGCATTCCTTTTGACATTCCATTTTTCTTGAGGGGATTCTGCTTATGTCGAGGTGGACCCCCCATTCTTTCCTCGGCGTCGACTAACATTTACTGTGCATGGGCGTCATTCCCTGAGAAAGCAATCCTGTTTATCCATGTGGCATTAACAATTGTATGTATCATTCTGGTAGAGCATTTAATTATATCGTGTAATTTACCTTGTATTTGTAGGTAGGCCTAATTACTGGGTGTAAAAAATATTCAATTGAAGGTACATGAAAATGTCTGCATTGCTTGTTCGCTTGCTTATTGTATTACTGGATGCATAAAATATTTAATTGAAGGTACATGAAAATGTCTGCATTGCTTGTTCGCTTGTTTAGACGAAGCTCTCTTGAGCTGGACATTGAGGAGACTGAACGATTCTATGAGACTCAGAGGAAAGTCTTTATCCAGCTACAAGTGCAAAACCTGTCAGTATCATTTTACTCTTAGGCTTAAATCCGTGATCTAAGTATGCATTGCATCAACATATCTAATTAGATATGCTTATGCAACCAGTAAAATGAACTAAAAAAAGATTGAAATAAAATGATTTTTGAGCTAATTATAAGATTTGAATAATTTGTAATGATTAGTTTTGTAGGGATTGAAGAAAATTAATTTAATTAAATTGACTTAGATATATGTAGGATAATAAAACTAATTTAACTTAGATTGAATTAATTAAACTAGGTTTGATTAATTTGTTTTATTTGAATTGACGGTCTGGTAACAGAGAGTATTTATACAGTACTTCACAACATGTATCCAACTTCTTTCTCTGGCGTTCTTCCAAGTGGCAGGTCCATATTGCTTATCACACGTTCAGTAGGATCAATTCACAGACCAATCACTTGATCCCATTGCAAAGGTTAGGCTCTTAGCAAACTGTAATTTACCTATTAGCTTGGGAGCAAACGGCTTTTGAGGCATGCGTAGGCTACGAAAAACTTCTATGAAAAAATCGACCTCTGAAAGGACTTTGGAGGCTACCTTTGCTACTTTTATCATAATTATAATAAAAAGCTAAGGTAAACATCAGTTTCTTCACTCGAAAGCGATGTCAGTGACGGGCGAGACCCGGATTTGAACCTCGCACATAGTCATCAGCGGTCGAGTATCTTACCGACTTCGCCACTGGCTCCTCCAGTAATATTTAAATGTATGTATTTAGAAAAATTACAGTGATATTATGAGACAGTTATTTGTAAGGACTCATCAGTTAATTATTTAGCATCAACATTTTGAATAATGTTACAGTGAGCTCAGAAAGAAGATAGCGGAGATGAAAGCGTCAGGGACGTCCTCGACAACACACAGCATGAGGAGCGACAGCCCGCTATCCCCTGCCTCCGGCCACTGGTCTACGAATAATCTTCCTCCCACAGTCGGAAACTGGAACGTGAGCGAGTATTTTAGATACACGCAGCCTGACGGCACTTTGAGCGACGAGCAGCAGAGTCCGCGCGAAAGTCAAGACTGTGTCAATAACGACGGTTCTCCTGTATTTCACGGAAGAGAAGGAGAAACAGAGAACGGAGATGAGAACGAGAGAACGATTGAGAGAAACGCTCGACTGCAGGCGCTAAAGGAGAAAAGAGAACAATTGACTCAGCTCCTCAAGAGACTTAGTGTGAGTCGATATCTACTGACTCATTATATTGTTTTAAATATTATTTTATTTAGTAAAATGAGATTTAAGGTACTCGTGTAGAAGTTTAATTCAGAAGTTTTAATTTGAAATTTAAATTGTGATATATTAATTATAATTTATAAATTAATTACAACTAATTATAAAATTTAAATTTCAATGTTATATTTATCAACTTAGAATCTCTCTCTTAGTGCACTGCCCACTCGCAGGTCCATAGTATATAACACCTCCACTCTTCTCTGTCTTCCGCCTTCCTCTTCATTTCCACATATGAGTGGGTCTTTAAATCATCTAACATACCTAATCTCGGTCTGCCCCTGCCTCTTTTTCCTTCTATTCTACCTTCTATGACCTCTTTTAATAGACCTTCCGCCCCTAGAATGTGTCCTATCCATCTCTTTTTCCTATTTCTTAATACATCTATCAACTGTCTTTATAACTGTCTGACTATATCAACTTAGAATATGGCTTAAATATTTATATGTTCACAATAAATTTGTTGTAATGAACCGGTCAGTGACAGAACGGGCAGCACACTTGCCTGATAAGCAAGAAACAACGAGTTCTACATCCACAAAAGATCGTCTTTGACCGTACACTTGTTGCAACGTATACTTGTGGCAACGTTAAGCTCAGCTTTATTCGCTATATTCTATCAATAAAGAAATAAACCGACTCAGCTGCGAAATACTCCTTTAGGATTTCTATTGTGTCTAAATATTAGAAAATGCAATCACTTACAATGTTTTGGTTTCTCTTTCAGAGCCCTATAGGGCTATATAGGTCTATATATATATATATATATATATATATATATATATATATATATAGATCTCCTAATATGTATAGTGTTATTCTCCTCTAACAAGACTCTTCAGAGACTCGTTCATTGCTATCTATTCATCATTGATGATATAAAATAATGATAAGTTTATAAGTGCTGATAAATGGCCCACATTAAAACATATCATGTACATGTACACGAAAATGTATATTCTAAATTGAAGAAACTTGTTGTTGTTATTAACTCTAGATGTATTTACAATTTAACTTTTTCATTGACAGCCCTATCTAGGCCTACATGTATTTACAATTTAACTTTTTCTTTGACAGCCCTATCTAGGCCTACATGTATTTACAATTTAACTTTTTCTTTGACAGCCCTATCTAGGCTTACATGTATTTACAATTTAACTTTTTCTTTGACAGCCCTATCTAGGCCTACATGTATTTAACGACAGATGTGTGGACTAAGTCATTCGTTAATACTTGGCCTTATCATCTTCTTTTTATTCTAGCCAGAGTCCTCCATTCCATCACTCATTTAATGAATGTAATAAGTTCTCGAAATATAATGACTGATTAATAGTACTGTAGAAATGAATACTTTTACTGTATTGTTGCAGGATGAGGCGACCAGTTCAACCGCTATTGATTGTGACACGTCAACGCTGAGTGTTAATTAACTAATAAACTAAATTTAATTACTCTAGTCTTAATTAACTAATTAACTTAATTTAATTACTCTAGTGTTTATTAACTAATTAACTTAATTACTATTGTATTAATTACCTAATTAGCTGAATTACTCTAATTCAAGTAACTAATTAAGCGATTACATTATCGAAATTAATTACTAACAAGTAGTAGCATTTAATTACTGATATTATTAATGCGCATATTCCTGACATCGTTATTCTATGAATTCATATGCAACAACATTGTTATATACAGGCTATTCCTAAACTGTTTCCTTCTTTTGTAATAATTATTAATTAATTAAATAAAGTTTTACACTAATTTTGTACATTTTGTTAATTTAAACATTAGTTATAGAAATAAAATATTAAATGAAATTTAGGCCAATGTATTGCATATGCTTACATGCCTACGTACATAGGCCTATACAGTATATACACTGTATATACAATGTATGTATATACAGTGTATATACTGTATATACTGTATATATTATGTACATGTATTATATGTATATAATGTATATATATACATGTATGATATACATACATATCATATAGTATATATACATGTATATATATATATATCATATATCATATATATATATATATGTACATGTATATATATATATCATATAGTATATATACATGTAAAATATATATTATATACATGTATTATATGTATATGCATGCATATATATATATATATATATATATATATACTGTATATATATACATATATGATATACATACATATCATATAGTATATATACATGTATATATATCATATATCATATATATATGTACATGTATATATATCATATAGTATATATACATGTATAATATACATTATATACATGTATTATATGTATATGTATATATATATATATACTGTATATATTATATACATATATTACATACATTATATACATGTATATACTGTCTATATACGTACATACATGTATATATATACATGTATATATATATATATATATATATATATAGTATACATACACATATATATATATATGTACATGTATATATATCATATAATATATATATACGTATAATGTATATTATATACATGTATTATATGTATATGTATATATACTGTATATATTATATACATATATTACATACATTATATACATGTATATACTGTATATATACATGTACATGTATATATATATATATATCTTTATATATATACATATATATATATATATATACAGTATATATATATTACACACACATATATATATATATATATATATATGGTACATATGTATTACTATATATATGCATTTATATCTGATACTATATATACAAGCATATTTATGATTCTCTCGCCGACCGTCGGCCTGTGCGGACGTGTTAATTGTAGACATGGCTGAGTGCAGCAATATTATAGTCGACACATCTGTCAACTCTAGCGTAATTGTATGCGAACTTTTATGTTATATGAAATGTAAACTTGGTAAGCTTTCTAGCGTAAAACTAATGAGTATCGTTGGAGACTTTTATTCGGCGGATGATATTACAGTAGCAAAAGAGCATCTAGTCGATTCGGTGGATAACTGGGGTCTTGAAAAATGGCTTAAACATGCAAAACGCAAGAACAGCGAGAATAAGTCTAAGACAGTTCTAAATGACATATTCAATGTCTTCGCTTTCTTGGATGAAAACTTACTGTTAAATAAGCTACCTAGTTTTGTAGCTGCTAATGTGGATAATCTACTTTCATCAAGGCTCGAGTAGGGTGATTTGCGTTGTGTCCTTAACAAGCTGGATAATTTGGATACAAAATGTGACAAATCTGCAGTCAACTCAGCTCCTGTGGATATATTGCAGCATAGTAACGATCTGAAATCTATGATGGGTAAGCTGACTATTATTGAAACCCAAGTAGCCTCGCTTTCCTCTGATCAAGTAGAAAAGTTGACTGGGCCTAAACTTCTCAAAGAGTCATCTTCTCATTCCGTCACTGCTGTCACCAAAGCACCAAGTAGATCATGGGCGGAACTGGTAGAAGTTACTCCACGTCATTCTTATCAAAGTGGAGGTGAAAGAACATCTGTGACTGCGGAGATGGACACTGATGGTATGGAGTCGGAGGGCTATCAGAGTGTTTTAGGAAAGAAAAGTAAACGCAGTCCTATCGTTGCAGCCAAACCTAATGATAACTTATCAGTGAAGCTAAAATCAAACTCAAAACTATTATAGGTTCTAATACACAGTGTGCAATTAAAGCGGCTCGTGAAATTAGGAAAAGTAAAGTATTCTATGTCTCTAACATTGATAAGGAAACTGGCTGTGAAGCATTTGAGAGCTGCTTAAAAAACTGTAATGTTAAAGTTCACAATGTATTTGCAGCTAAGACACGATTCGAAAATTCGAATGCATTCAGGGTCAATATTGATTCAAGTGCTGTTAATAAATTCATCTCTGAATGCGGCCCACATCTGATTATAAGAGAATGGGTATTTAAACCTCAGCCCAAACTTTTAGTTGTATAGGATGTCTACACATGCCACTCCATTAAATGACAATATCTTAAAGTTAGTAAGTTACAATATGCATGGTTTTAATCAAGGCATAACTATGTTAAAATCAATATGCAATAATTATAAGGCTGATGTTATATTCCTGCAAGAACACTGGTTGACTCCTGATCAGTTAAGTAAGTTTAATAATTTCAATGATCAATATGTGGTGTACAGTTCTTCTTAAATGGGAAACACTTTGAAGAGTAGTATTTTACGTGGTCGTCCTTTTAAAGGTTTGGCCGTTCTGTTAGACATTAAATTATGTAGCTTATTTCATTCAGTATCTGTTGTTGCATGTGAGGATCGTTATATCAACTTATATGATTGTGGCATTGGATAAGTTATTATTAGTTAATATGTATCTTCCTTCTTGTAAATCGGCACAGGAGCGTGACGAGTTGGAGTTAACGTTCAGTAGGCTAGAGTCCGATATTGCAGGAATTAACTATAGCTATGCAGTAATAGGGGGTGACATGAATTGCAATTTGTTGAAGACGACTACTCAATCCACAAATATTAATGCTAGATTTAATAGCCTAGGTTTTGAGCTGTGTAATGCACATCTTGAGATTCCTAGTGAAGTTATGTATACTTTCGTCGTGGAGAAGCGTAATGCTTATTCATATATCGATCATTTATCTTGTCAGTAATGTTAATATGAAATTTATAAATTCGTTAGTTTCTATTAATGATTTTGACAATCTGTCTCATCACTTACCAGTTGTATTGAACCTCAGGCGTGAAGCTATTGTGCCATGTATTGTAAATGATTTGCCAGCAGTGAATGACATTGGTACTTCTACTCCGAATGTTAAACTCAATCTAGACTGGGTCAATTCTAATAAACAGAATACTATATAATGACAAGAGAAGAATGTTACCCGTTATTCTTGTTACTAAATGAAACTGATATTAACCGGTTATATGATTGTAGACCTGAGCTATTTAATCAATCTTCTATTAATATCATTTACAATGAAGTTGTTAACGTATTATACAATGCTTCTATGAAAATTATTAAAAATAGAGGTAAGAAGGGGGTAAAAAAATTCTGGTGGAACAGTTCTTTGATTGAGGTTAAGGGTTATTCCGCTAAACAGTTTGGTGAGTGGAAAAAAGCTGGGAGGCCCAATGAAGGGCCCTTATATGATGCTAAGCAGAAAGCTCATAAGGATTACAAGAAAGCTGTTAATGTTGCTAAAATCAATTCAACTAAAATAATATCTGACAAATTACATCAACAGCTTTTAGAAACGAATGCCAATAATTTTTGAAAATGCTGGAAGGGTCATTTTAAAAATAATAATACTATCAATAGAATAAAGGTTGATGGCTTTCAAAATAATCGTGACATTGCTAACCACATAGCAAATAATTTCAAATCTGCTTGTACACCAAACTCTTAAATTTTTCAAAATAAATTTAAAGAGACATATGAAAAGCAAAAGCTGGTATATACTTCCGAAGCAAATGATGTTGATATTGATATTAGATACTTGGGAAATGCTATTAATTGTCTTGATTTAAATAAAGCAGCAGGTAGTGATGGTCTGATGATCGAACATTTGTTAAATGCTCATGAATCTGTGTTGATAATAATTAAAACTCTCTTCAATATTATGCTTCGCACTGAACTGGTTCCCGACGCTTTTGATATCGGTAGGACTACACCTACATGTATACCGAAATTCAAAGGGTGTAAAAGGGTTGTATCTGCTGATGATTTTAGGGGATCACTATTTGCCCCGTCATCTCCAAAGTTTTTGAACATAGTATAAAAAAGTTTATTCAATTATCAACTTCAAGTAGGCAGTTCGGCTTCAAAGAAAAGGTTGGATGCATTAATGCAATACATACCGTAAAAAGGTCTTGAAATATTTCAATGTCAAGTTGAGTACTGTCAATGTTGGTGTAATAGATCTGCGTAAAGCATTTGACAAATGCAATGTTTATGGCATATTGCATATGTTACAATGTAGGAAAGTTAATGCATGTGTTATTAATATTCTTGAAAATTGGTTAGGTAAAAATAGTACAACAGTAAATTGGGCTGATTCTGTATCGGATTGTGTCCAACTGCTATCGGGAGTAAAACAAGGTGGGGTTCTTTCACCTTCTTTGGTTGCCCTTTTTGTCGACACAGTTTTAGACAAATTAGAAGCTTCTAAATTAGGTTGTTTCATTAATTATAAATGTTATAAATAGCTTTATGTACGCAAGTGATCTTATTTCATTGAGTATCTCTGTCACTGATCTTCAGAAATTATTTAATATTTGTGACATGGCTTTTGCAGAGTTAGATTTACCTATAAATATATCGAAATGTCACTGTATGCGCATCGGTCCTAGGCACAATTTTCAGTGCAAGCCATTGCAAATTAGAGATACTTGTATTAGTTGTGTGGATAGTATAAAGTATTTGGGAATAAACATTTTAAGAGTTAAATCTTTTAAATGTGATTGGAAAGACAATAAATGTAAATTTTATACTTCCGTAAACACTATACTGGGGAGACTTGGAACAAAGGTGCACATTGATGTTTTATTAAAATTAATATTCGCTCAGGCGGTTCCGATCTTACTTTATGGTATTCCGGCCTCTGGTTTATCCTTTTCTGAAGTAAAATACTTTACTTATGCGTATAACAGTATTTTCTCTAAAACTTTTAAATCTTATGATAAAAATGTAATACTGAATTGTCAATGGTATTGTGGTTTCTGGCCATTTGAAATATTGTTTGATTTTCATAGGTATAACTTTTTGAGTAAATTAATTGCCTGTAATCAGTTAAATGACAAATTAGAAGTAGACAATTCTGACTATTTGGATTACAGAGTTACCAAAAATAAATATACACTCCAGACAAAAGATTCACCAGCTATGACTCGGTTTAGGTTTTGATCATATTTTGAAAGTCTTTTTAAATATTGAATAGGTAAATTTCAGTTTAAACAATTAGCTATGTAGTAAGAATATTTAGTTTTGTTGAGTTTTATTTGTCATCACAATGAATATCTTTATGTTGTATCTTTAGGTGACACTTGTTTGTTAGTCTGTTTTCGTTTTTGTTTACTGCCATGACTTTGGTGAAAATAAAGATTATATTTATACAAGCTTTAAAGATATACGAAAGCTAAATTGAACGTTTCCTTAACACAGGCGATTCTATAAGAAACGGTATGGCTAGGATTCAAGACTATGACATCCTGCTTATAAAATAGGCTCGCTATCCGCTTGGCCATATATCCGATCTCTCTTTCTCTCTCTCTCTCTCTCTCTCTTTATCTCTCTCTCTCTCTCTTTATCTCTCTCTCTCTCTCTCTCTCTCTCTCTCTAGCCTTCTGCCAAGTAGCTGGTCCAAGTTTTATACTGTTTAAATCACTTGGTGTGTAATCGCGTTATAAGTAACGTCATGAAATTTTAAATGACTGTTCCTGAGGAAAATCTTGGACATTAATAGAGCTGGTAGCATGGGTAATTGACGGTTAAACATGTGGTATTGAATGTGATAGTTATCATCACAGGTGATTTATCTTGTGTTTTTGACTATATCTGCAAAATCGATAAAAATATAATTGACTAACCATTTTTTTTTTTTTTTTTACTAATTTATGTGCCATCGTGGATAAACATTTCACCGTAGCGTGCATCTAATATATCTTAAATATATTGTCAACGAAATATTATAGTACTATGCAACATTATCATCTCTGTATTGATCATCTCTTAGAGTTAGAGTTTTCAGTTAAGATAGCAAGGGCTAGCAGAAAAATTAATTATTTAACTACTGTATTTCTTGAATAATTCTTCCAGCTTCTCAGAACTACCGCCAACAATCGACTCAATCTGAAATCAACGAGTTACAGAACATATGTAGAAATGACAAAAGTCGTCATATTTCCTATATTAAATAGAGCACAATTAACTTTATGAAATTATTATTAAGTTCTTATATGTTGCATGATTAAATTAAATTATGTTAATATATTTGGTTTGCCATTTTAGTTCTGCCAGGCCACTAAAAATGGATTTAGTCTAGGCGTAGAAAGTTTATAGTTCGTGGTGTTGTTAGCATCTAATACGCGCTAAAGAATGAAACGACATTCCGCATCAAAAGCAAGAGCTTTTAAAAATAAATTAAAATTAAAGTTAAATTAAGTTAAATTAAAATTTTGATAAATGATGCGCCAGTATTATTGATACGATTAACCTATTGGTTGGTCTTTGTAAACCTGATTGAAATATCTAAAGAAACTAAAAATGTTCCATGGAACGGTTATTTTAAGAACACATGAGAGATATTATTTTATATAAACTTTGAAGCATAAAAAGCTAATGTGTTTGTAGTATGCTGATCAATTTTGTATATCTATCCAGAGTGTCGGCTGGTGGCCATATTGGTAGTACGCGTGCTGATGAGCAAGAGACTATAGGTTCATAACCCCACAGAACCGTCTATGACAGTCCACTTGTGATTCAGAAACAGACGTTAAGCATAGCTAACTGTATAGCCATAAGCTGACAGAAAATGCCTGCTGCAGTTTTGAACGTTTGACTGGTGCTTGAATATACGCTGGTTCAGATACTCAAGCATAGGCTACTTGCTCGATGTTGTCATGGATGACAGTAGCACTCTAATTGTGGTCACGTTATGCGAAGCGTTATTAATGCTGAGATTGTGTCCAGAACACATATTACTTTCACGTCTACTATATTAAATAATATATTAATTAATAATAAATTAATATTTTATACGCAATATTAAATTAGTGCAAGGCCTAATCCAGAGTGCAGGTTGGTGGTTATATCGGTATAGCAGTCTTACTGATTAGCTAGAGACTATAGGTTCCTAACCCCACAGAACCGTCTCTGACACCGCACTTCGTGATGGCATCTAATTTCTGACCTATGACGAGCCCATCAGTGAGTCCTAAAGTAGACTACGACTAAGAATGCGTTCCTTTGATTTACCATTTGCTAGAATACTAGAAATAAATAAATAGGTTACATTCTGAGTTGTAAGATTATAAATCGAAAGTTGATGTTGCACATAGGCCTATATAAATGTGCTTGCATTGGCGGCGTAGTCTATTGGGCATGGCGGGCGGTTGCTCGTCAACGTTTTGGTCTCTGTGGGCAAGCCTGATCTCTTGCCCTACCAACGCTTGGATCTGCAATAAAAACTTAACGGATTTCTCATCCACTATTGCATCTTCTGGTGTAAGCTAGGACAGTTGAGTTAAAATGCTAAATTTAACAAAAATGGGGCCTACTAGTTAATAAAATGTTAAATTCAGGTAGCATCTTTCAGTACACAGAATTTTATCCATTAGAGAATGAAGAGGGGAGGGAAGTACAACGAGTGAAGAATATGAAGTGCGGTATGATATACGGAATAGGATACAGGGACCACTCCGTTGCCTGCCCACTTTCAAGGAACTTCCGCCAACTATGTGACCTATGTGTACTAGGCTGTTACCTGTTCGCCATTCTGAAAGACCACGAAGCTGGGCAGTGCCCCAATCTCGTACTTCCCCGCAATGTCCTGCTCAATTAATAGATATGAGAGCAAATATGGAGTAAATACGGAGAGTAAATACGGATATATATATATATATATATATATATATATATATATATATATATATATATATACTGCATATATATATATATATATATATATATATATATATATATATATATGACTATTAGACGATTAATATACAGTAACTGTTTCAGAGCAAGAAGACATCAAATGCTTGTAAAAACTAACATCATTATACAGCAAACAACACACACACACATATATATTAATATATGTGTATGTATAAATATCTATGTATATATATACATATATATATATATATATATATATATAATTATATATATATATATATATATATATATATATATATATATATAGTGTTCACACAAGTAGCAGATCCACGGTAAATTTCCCTACAAGCATTCTGTTTTCGTGGTCCATAAAGAGCAATCCATCAATTAATGATTTAATCCCTTCAGCAAAGGCTTTATTTAGTTAACATCATGTATAACATTTCACAACTACCGTTGTAGTATCTAACACAAATAACTAGTTTTCCTTTAAAAATTTATAAATTAAAATTCCAGAAGTTATCAACTTCTTTTATAGATAAAGTACTAGGAATCGAATACTCACCTCTGCCTCATCGATATCAACCTTGTACACCAGTAAACCGCTGTACATTTCTGCAAATCTCTGCAGTTCACAAATATAAAAATTAAATAAGACTAATTGACAACAATGAGGCCAGGTTAACCTGTAGGATATCAGTAATTAGCAAGCTTATGAACTGAACCTGAACATAATATCTCAGAAACCTTTCGATATTTCCAAATTGGTTCAGCGGTATAGTGCAGTATATAGAGGTCCATTAAACATAACAGAACAATTATATTGTGCTACTGACATCCATAACAATATCGAGCACTATTGAGACAAATCCAAGCCGGTGTGCAAAAAGAAGGTCCAACGCGGCGAAAATGTCAGAATACGGAAAGTCAGTCCAAAGACAGAGGAAATTTAAGAAAAGGCCATTTACTTGCTGATAGCAACTCATGGACACATGATGGAAAAGAGACTTGGAGAAGGTATGTCCTCAACTGCATAAGGAACTGCTCATAGTAAAGCAAAGGCTGCTGTAATTCAAACGAAGACTTCCGAAGATTGGATGGAAGAGAATTCCAGATCTGCGGTGCAGCATGCTAGAAAGAACGATTAGATAGCTTAGAGCGTGAAGGTAAGCTAGTTCTCACAAGAGTAATTAACTTAGAAGACCGATTAACAGAAAGCAGTAAATTAAATAATTAAATGCCGTAGGAGTATATAAACAACTGAGAGAGTTATATATAGCTTAGGCCTATATTTTTATTGCGCAGTTTGGGCAACAAAACATATACAACTATGCTATACTACTATGCTGTACAACTATTCTATACAACTATGCTATACAACTATGCTATACAACTATGCTATACAATTATGCTATTCAACTATGATATACAACTATGCTATACAACTATGCTATCAAACTATGCTATGCAACTAGGCTATACAACTATGCTATCAAACTATGCAGTGAAATTAACACAAAAATGGTTATGGAGCAGACAGGAAACTTCTGCTTTACATTCTGAATAATTTCTCAAGCAGCGGGAAGGGGGGGGGGGTGGGCGGGGAGGGGTAATTAGGATTAGGACCTACACTTGAAGGGCGACATACTACTTGGGCTCTTCATTGGGTCCATGTGGGCTGCACATTTTCTTTGAAGTTCTACCTCAGAGAGAGAGAGAGAAAGAAAGAAAGAGAGAGAGGTAAACAGAGAGAGGAAGCGAGAGAGAGAGTGAGTGAGAGAGGAGGGGGAGAAATAGGAAGAAAAATCAATGTATGGAGAATAAGTGATCAACGAAAAGAAGAGAGTACCTCAAGCTCAGGGGCAATCATCTTGCAAGGTCCACACCAGGTGGCGAAGAAGTCGACCAGAACCGGTTTGTCTCCAACATCACACAGAATCTGATCCAGTTCCTCCTAGAAGTTAAAACAATTGAAGTTCAATGACAAAGGCATGATTTAGCAGTATGAAAGTTTAATGCATGCTTTACAATCACGAATAACTGTATCGCGTCTTCAAAGGTAAAATTCCTAAGAGCCAATTACGTCTCCTCAGTGCTACAATTGGGATTGATTATTTATGTGACTGCCATGACCATTGTGACATACAAACTAAGACCGAGGATAAATTTGTTTTTAATGATTAATATGGTTGGCAAATCGTCACTCTTCTATCATGACTCATGGTCTATGGTTATTGCTATGTTTGTAATTTTTCCCTTAATACGTAGGCCTACTACTGTAAATGTTTGAAATTTCATCGCGGCTCGGTTTTAAATGCGATTAAAACGTCGGATATTTAAAGCAAGTGACGAAATATCAAATCTCGTGGCCGTTTTAATTTTGAATTAATTGAAGTGGCTTAATATAATTGAACTAGGTGGGAATCTGTAACTGTTGTAACCAATTTCCCGACTAGGTTCTGACAATTTTAAACTGGAGAAAAAACGGAAGATAGAGAAGAGATGGAGACCAAGCATGTGAATCCTGCTCCTATGATCCTATGATTCTTAATACGAAATTCAATCGATCATACCACAGTAACCAATTTAATGATCAGCTTTAAATAATCAAACTGATAGATATAATCATGGATGATAACTTGATGAATGAAATAATCATTCATGATAGCATTCAATACCTATTATACTGTAAAATTGTATTGATAGACAATTAGTGTATCATTAATATGCCGCTATTGATTTTGTCTGAGATTTTTCTAACTTAAAGGCTCAGCCGGGATTTGAATCTAGTTGAACTACAAAGCATCTCATTATCTCTGCTATTGCACGACATAGCCTCTAACGCTCTAGCAAATTGAACTAATTAAGTAGAAAATAGAAAGCTTACCAAGCAGGCTAGTTGAGGAATCATATTTCTGATTAATTAACTATGTCACTAATTAAATAAATAAAGTGATTGTGCTTTGAAATTGATTAATCAGTCGGGTGTGTATTAGATGAAGAGCAAGCACCAAGCATCTCCTGCAATTATTAGCATTCTCCACAGTTCTCAGAAATCATAAGATGCGGCATTTGATTCGAAGTGCTACCAACTAAAATTGAAAAATCTTAACTCTAATACGGATAGACTTTTTTAAATCAAAAAAACCTTTCGAAATATCTATTTATTAAATAGCACCAAAATGTTCGCTATTTCAGAGTTGTTGGCGATGCCTATTTGAAACATTAGCGATGGTTTAGATGATTAGATCGTAATTTTTATGCCAAATCCGTATTTGTAACTAACTAAATAACTATTCATTTAATCCACCATTTGATAAAATACCTAAATAGGCTACGTAATAATAATACACTAATAATAGTACTACTAATACTACTACTAATAATAATAATAAATTAATAATAACAAAAATAGTTGATAAATAATGGGTGATACCTGACATCATCCCTGGATGAGGAAACGGACGTTAAACCTTTATTATTATTATTTTTACCTTCCTACGGATCTTATATTAACAATTAATACCTGCGGATTATCATAAACTAAATTTCTGTTAAATTAAAGTTCCAAAATGGTTGCATACAAATTCTAGACAAAATAATATTTCTTTGTTGTATACTGAGCACAGTTTAAATAGATCCTCACTAGACAAGGATTCTCGCACCTTATGGGCAGAGGTTAAATTCTCTGAAGTCTTTCCCATGATCAAATACCAATCGGCGAATTTAATTAAAGAGAGCTTGTTAGAGGTTAGATAGCTAAAGGTTAGATAGTTAGAGGCCAGATAGTTAGAGGTTAGATGGTTAGAGGTTAGATAGAGATTAGATAATTAGAGGTTAGATAGTTAGAGGTTAGATAATTAGAGATTAGATAGTTAGAGGTTAGATAGTTAGAGGTTGGATAGTTAGTGGTTACATAATTAGAAGTTGGATAGTTAGTGGTTAGATAGTTAGAGGTTGGATAGTTAGTGGTTAGATAGGTAGAGGTTAGATAGTTAGTGGTTAGAGAGTTAGAGGTTGGATAGTTAGAGGGGAAATTGGCGAATGAGAATTGAGCGAGGTGGTTAGATGAACAATATTAAATTTGATACCAATATTATACTTTATAGGAGAAATTTTCTTGAATCTGTGCATGTAGATGTTAACTATCAATTTGTGAAGTATGATGGTGAAAATTAATGTTAGATTTTAAAAGATAAAAATTATTTATTAACTACCTGGTTGGTGGAAAATCAATATGAAGTAGACGGATCATAGACTGAAAACTACCAATTGAAAAGCTACAAGATCAGAAGAATACTGGCAAGTTTATGTATATTTCTATTCCACCAATAGTTAAAACAATGGAATCGCTCTTTTACACGAAAGAAGAAATACAAGAAAAAATAACGGAATCGCATTTTTACACGAAAGAAGAAATACAAGAAAATATCGAGGATGGCAGCTTAGAGGATCGTGTTTGCCTAAAGAAATGTCAACGGCAGAAATCTAATCGAAGCAGTGGGCTACCTGAAATTATCGAATATATTCAGCGCTGCTATATGCTGCATGTGATTGTCGCTTCACGTTGTCTGATAGCTATCGTCAAAAATGTCTTAATAATGTCTAAATATTGTCTATATAATGTCACCGCTCCTGTATGCAGGAATTGATGAAGAGGTGATTTAAAAGAACGCGTGATTGAAGCGCTAAATGCCATCGGCTCAATCTCGTCCATATCGTTTTAGAAACCGTCGTTAAAAGTTAAATATACATGTGTATTTTGAATAAAGGTTGTATGCGAATTGACAGTTTTGCATTTTGAACTAAATTCGGGGTTTAATCATCATTTTTGTATTTCATTCTTGTGAAATTCATAGTTAGACTAACAAAAAGTTAAAGATTAATACATTTCCTAACTTATCAAAGATTCGTACATCTCAAAATAAAATAAAATAATTAATATGCAATTTATTTATACTTTATCCTTGTTGTGTCCGGGTTGCTGAAGAGTAGACCAACCGTGTCATAAAAGGCGACAAAGTACTAAGACCCAAACCAAAGTTAGAAAGGGCATTCGGTTGGTAAGCGCCTAAGCTCCTGAAATTGCTAAAAATTGTGTAATATCGACCAAAGTTAAACTGAGATTCAAGAGAAGATGATTATAATGAAGAATTTAAATTAAACTTACAAGTAGGTTTGGAAATGTCAATTATATATGTGAACGCGGATTAGAGAAAAATTAAGTAAACATTCTTTGTAATTTTTTGAGAATAACAAATATGTTAAAAAGAATCAGTTAAAATATCATGACGCTTCAGATATCGCTCATTCACTGAGCACATCGTTCTGACGATCACACTATGAATCTTGCGCAAGAATTACTATCAACGATACTTGTGACAGTTTTATTGATGTTAACTTGTACGCTGATTCTGACGTAATGACACAGCAACGAGAATAAAACTGGTAACAATCGATTATCTTTCACAGACTCGTTAGCCGAAAATGACAGAATTACAGAATTAAAATAAACGAATTATTAACCAATATCCCAATTAGTAACAGAACTGAGTTAACGGGATTAATATCCGGTAATACGTTTTTACTAGACGATCAGTAATAGCGGGTTGGTGGCTTAATGGCCGAGCCGGTGGCTTGTTCGACATCGGATCAGTAGGTGCTGGTTCATATTCAGTGCTCGTCCCGTCACTGGCATGCTATCGAGCAATAACTAACGTTAAACTTGGCTTAAACTCTACTTAAGAGCTTCACTGTTAAATAGTTTCGTTACGTCACTTAGGTAAAACGCTACCACTCAGCCATCCAATCAATCAGCTTTCATGCAATGAACTCTTAACACGAACCTAAAAGCATTCTGAAAAGCAAACGCAGTCTAGCCTGTCAAACGTCACAACCGATGTAGTAAGTTCTCTATAATTATATGGAATGTGAGCATCCTATTCGACTAGAATGCCAAAATCCAGCCGCAGATTTCACGGTCATTTACTATATTAACAACCTCTACAGTATCTAGTTGCCCTCTGAATTAATATTCTATACTTGAATATAAATCAATCAAACTATCATTAACTGCCTATCAAATGAGTTGACATGAAATCCTGAGCAAACATATGCAATGATTCAGAAATTTATCTAGTTATAATCTATTATAAAATTATCTATTTAGATCTGACAAGATATACATAAATTCATTGTACAGTCGCAATATAATCAGAATAGAAGTTAAAACTATAACACATCAGTAAGTGCGTTACTTAACCATCTACAAATATTGCTGATCTGACGCGAATTGAAAAAGAATTACATTTCCCTTGGGGTTTTTGAATTTTGAAAAGTTTTACCAGCAGGTCATAGTGAAAAGAACACAATCCGTATAGTTTTTAGAAAATACAACTAATAATCTCTCTCTCTCTCTCTCTCTCTCTCTATACCTCTAGTTCTCATGCAAACTTCAAGGCGCATCTTCACTAATTCTCAAAATAAATATTTTAAAATTTCTCGAAAATATCTTAGCCACGTATGAGTAAACCCTTGATTAGCAAATTTATGGCCTTACCAAGGCAGTACCTGAACTTAACATTGGCATGCCCATAAAGATATTTTCTTGTGGCCTTCTGCATTAGACTCCCTTTCAAGAAAATATGGTCTTCTTCATGAAATGAGTCTTTTAATTTTAATTTTTACATTAATCGCCGGAAATTATGTACCAACAACAGCAATATATACTACATAATTTATAGTAACTAACAGAAAAATATAAATAATTAATTGAAAGCAATCGGGCATGTACAGGAAATGGAATAAGATATTTCAACAAGTAGCATGAAGTACAGCTTTACAACAATTAAATATAGCATAAGAACTATTTTAAGTTTAAGGCATTTAATAAAAAAATTAACAAAAAGCCAAAGTCAAAAGCATAGCTTAGCCAAAAAAATGCACAAAAATACAAGGATATAAAATATTCGCACGAATTCAGTTCACAATTTTAGTTAATCTAATCATGCACCATTTACAAAACTATATCTTTTATTGTTCAGAGAACAATTAACAACATTATTCGGATTATAAATTAAGTTGCTAAGATGTGCCCACAGTCGTCGGCACGTAGCATATATAGTACAGCCAAAAGTCAAGAGAAGGTAAAGGCTTCTAACGAAGCTTACATTTTCAAAGATGAACATAATGACGTCATGCACGAGAAAACTTAATAGAAACTTAAAGGGTTATTTATTAATTTAATAAGTTCCTCATCATCATCATCTTTCCTTAAATGCTAATTGAATTAGGGTCGGAATATGTTAAATTAATTAGTTCCTCATAAAAAATGAAAATCTATCGTTGGTTTAGAAACTACTGAACATTTTTCAATGTTTATATATACCATTGTGATAAAAAACGGAAATAGAAAACAATCTCAGTCAACTATTTATCTCTACTAAGGCTACATAATCAACATTATCAGTTCCTAGCGTTCTGAACAGAACATAGGGCGGCGACGTTCCTACATTCGGTTCTAATTCTATCATCAGCAATCCTCACAATCTCTTCCCACGAAAAGTTCAGTGTTTTCAAATCTTTGTTGACGTCCCTGACATTGCCTTATGGCGACGAACCGGACGTTAAATTCTTATTGATTGATTGTTGATTGCGTTGAGCCAAGTATTCCTAGGTTGTCTTCTTTTCCTACATCCTTGGTTTGGCTTCCAATAAACTGCAGTCTTTGCATAGGATACCTTCAGGCATTCTCAATAAATGACCCAATAACCTAAACCTTCTTTCAATAACAATTTCATCTAGTTTTCTTTGCCCAGATCTTTCGAGTACTGGTTCATTTTTGATGTGATCACAACAATTAATATTTAAGATTCTTCTAAGACATCTTTGCTGAAAGCAGTTTAGTTTGTGCTTTGTTTTAGTGTACTTCACGTACTGTTTCATTTATCGCTACATAAAGCTTTGACAAGACATCTTCAATGATGCGATACTGGTAATGCTCACATAGTTACATATATTAGGGCCGTCATTCATATGTATGTCTCTAACTCTAAATCCCATCTACTCCTATTAATCACACAATTCAGAAATTACGCAATAAACAGGTATAAATATTATCTCAATATAGCATCTGCTTTTGATTAGCTAACCATATTTCTAACATCTTATTTAACTAATTGTATTTTTACTATATTTAAAAAATTAATTAATAACAATGACAATATTAATCATAATCATCATCATCATCTTCCCATAAATCCCAGTTTAATCAGGGTCGGGATACGAATAGACTTTCTCCAGTCCTCTCTGTCCCACACCATATCATCAGTCAATCCCCTATTTTACAAGTCTTTAATTACCGCATCCCACGTCAATTGTGGTCTACCTCTCTCTAGCTTAACATCCAGCTCTTCCCTACAAAGTCTCTTTACTACATCTTCATCTGCCTTTCTCACAATATGCCCATACCATCTCAATCTCGACCGAGCAAACCTATCCCCGATCCTCAATGATAATAATAATAATAATACAAAATATTAAAAGAATAATAAATCGTCTTCATCAAAATTGAATTTTTACTTCAGGGTAACAAATAAGGTATTAATAATAATACTAAAAATACTATCGATAAATTCATAAAATTTATGATTTTAACTAACAGTCTAATTTATAAAGAAACTTTTGCGTCACTATATGCAAGCGCTCTTAATGAACGAAAGGAAGAATTGGTAATAAACTAGCCCAATATGTATTAAGTCATAGAGTCGAATACCGGCTTAATAAACTCTGACCAAATCACCATTAAAAATTTATAGACTAACGTTACCTTCTCATATCTTAAACCCATATTTATTGATGTTTATTTATTTATGTAATGTATAGCAATCTATCTCGAGAATCACACATCCATTTGTATACAATAGACAAATCGATCTGAATTGCACCAAACACTATCAACAATGGGCTTACTATTTCACGACTTTGCTGTTACACATCCTTCACTAATCTCATTTTTAAAGACATCAACATCAGATGTGGTCGATATCTAGTATTAATGAAGAAATTCGTCGAAGATGACCAATCAGACAAGTAATGTCAAGTAAAGCAAGCCAGATACCAGCATTGATCGTCATCAATCAATTAATTAATCATTCAACATCATAATTATCAACATCAATTCTCAAGACGAAGCGGCCGTTCATATTTACGATGTTAACCGTTTCTCATCCATTGATCTCTTTTCAGAAATATCAATGGTAACGCTGCCAGCAGAAGGCAATGAAGCAGCTGTAGCGGCATATACAGCAGCTGTCGAACCATCCACAGCTGAAATACTAGATGACGAAGAACTAGAATGAGGCTGTTCAGGCCAGCTAGCAGCAGAAGACTGGCTTAGTCTTTCATTGAGAGCCTTTAGAGCCAACTGCCTATTAACAGCCAATCAATCAATCGATCAATCAACTTATAAATCAATTGATCAATCAGTTAATCATTCAATCAATTATCAGTTTCCTATCATCAGTGAATCAATTAAATATCAATCAGCCAATTAAAGACGTTTGACAAGAGGAGTCAGAAAACTGCTAGATCTCAAATGACTCTTCTTTGCAAAGCATTATGCCAGGCTTGCTTTTCGTTATCACATATGGATTTTAAAAATCTATCAATCTACCTATATATCAACCAATCATTTGAATTAAATTCTAATAGATATTATATATCTATTAGAATTATTATTAGTATTTTGATTTAAGAAAATCAAGCCATTAATCAAAAAATCAGTCAATTAATCAAATAATTATTTGATTAATCAGTTCTTCAACTAATCAACTTATCATTGCATACATACCAGATATCATATCAATCGGTAAATCACACTACATATCAGGCTGTCAGCATAATTAGGAGTCAATAACTTAGAAAGGTATGACCTTATAAACCACAGTCTCACTCAGCAGAATCCACGACAAGATTTCGATAAAAGATATATTCACATATATGAAACTGATATTTTGATCTCTCGTATTACTGGTTGGAGTCACTGGCGATGTCGGTAAGTTATTCGATTGCGGATCAGTATGTGCGGGTTCAAATCCTGAGCTCGCCCGTCACTGATATCGCTTTCGAGTTAGGAAACTGACGCTAATATTAGATTTTTAAACTAAAATTCTAGATTTGAAAAGATTTCTACAACCCACCTCCTACGTTCAGAGTCTTGGGGGTCCATGCCAGGCACGCTGACCGCCACTGTGACAGGAGAGGCGGCATCCACCCTGCGTGCAACTTGCTTCTTACAAATGTGAACGGTTACGAGAAATGAGAAGACAGTGTTGGACACAAGTGAAATTATCGGCTGCAGCATGTCTGGAAAGAAACTGAAATATTTAAACACAGCGCAGACAATATGAGTCTCTGAATTAACAAAATTCTTACATTATGCTAAATTCTATTTTAATATAGAAAAGACATTTCTTTACTTTTTCATTATAGACAGACAATAAAATAATAATTTATTATTTTATTGTAATTTATTATTTTATTATATCAATTATTATAATTTATTATAATATGTTTGTGTATGTCACTTTATATTTTGAGTGTATTGACATAAACATAGTTCTCTCTCTCTCTCTCTCTCTCCCCCAATAGATACAAATAAAAACAAACACACAAATAAAATAGCAAATTCACGCAGAACTTCGTGAAATGTGTAATTTTTTGTTTTTATAAAGCTACACATTGAATATTCCTTTAGACGAATATTAAAAAGTAAGTACAGTTAAGATTAGAAAAATCACTCAGAAATTCACTTAACATCTGAAAAATACACTTATTGATAGAGTAGTCTTCCTTTTTGTTGATTGTTTTATTATCTTATTCATTCTATCAATTATCTATAAATGTGTCAAAGTAAATCAGATGTTCAATTAAACCTTCCGGGGTTCAGTTACCATAGTAAATCATTATTTTGCAGTTAGCCTGTTGATTTAATACGGGCACACGTTATAAAAGCATGCCTTAATTACTGAAATAAGTTAAGACAAATTATTGAAATTTTTGTCTTAATTACTGAAATAAATAAATAAATCCTTACAGAAATCGGTTAGAAAACAAGAGAAACGAGGCAAAAAGGAAGCAAAAACCTGGCAAAAGAGAAGCTGTCTGCCATGTCGCCACTGTTACCATTAGAATGTCGCTGATAGAAGCGCAGATATATCCAGCTGACGACCAATCCCCACGCAAACATTACCGGAAATGGAGGATCGACTCCGCCCGCCAGTCGCACAATGATCGCTGCGAGCAGAACCCATAGCGGCACGTGGCGGTTGCGCAGCTTGCCAAACGGTGTGCTGATGAGCACGTGATCGGACATAGACTGCTTTACCGCCACAGCAAATGCCGCAAGATAGCCTGCCAGCCCATGTATATGCTGTCTGAATACATATGTCATGTTAATGAATGAAAATATACATACTCAGAATTCTATAGCTCATTTACCTCTCTATCTCTCTTCGTGTAAAGCAAAAAGCTGGTAAAGCTAAGGTTAACATCAGTTTCCTCACTCGAAAGCGATGTCAGTGACGGACGAGCCCCGTAATATCTAGTGGCAGGTCCTTAGACAACTCTTCCACATATTTTATGCACTACTTTACTTTTCATATTAACAAAAGATTACGTTATCAAATCATTTAATATTTCATGTCTTGTTATTCCCCAAACTCTTTTCTTCTCCACCCTTTCAAGTTTCATTCGATTAATTAAGTCAGCTCTTATTTTAGTCTCTACATATACAAGAGAGCATGAGCAGTATAACGAAAATATACTCTCATTTCTGTAGTTGAAGGCCTCAACTGAATGTATATTACAAAATGGACAGGCAATAGGAAATTTTAAGCAAAATCAAATTTATCCATAACTATAATTAAGTAGTTAAACAATGAGGTTAGAGCAATATTAATCACAGAATAGCAAGGATAATTTAATCATAAAAAGTTAAAAAGAATAAAAACTAGGCATAATCTACAACAAAATACATAAATTGATACAATGTCTGTGTGCCTGCTGCATGAAAGTTTGGTACTGAAAATTGAAGTCTTGTACTGAAAACTAATATTAATAATACTCCATTTAGTATCAGCACATATTGATTTATTTATTTTGATTTCAAAACAAAATTTTATATTTTGACAAATTTCTTCCATACTTTTACAATCACTGAATCGACAAATTACACAATAATCAAGAATAAACTTTCATTACATGCAGAATTTAAATGCTCTAAAATGATTTTAAAAGCTAAAATATATAATAGGACCTACTTGAATAGATAGTCAGCGTTGCCAGTGACAAAATAGACGAGTAAATACGTGAGGGCAGTGAGAAGAGATATGGTAATCGTAATGACAAAATAGAAACGAACAGTTTCCAACGTGCCCCACAACGGCTCCAGTAGTTTAGCATAGAGTACGATCACAACAATATCACATAACACCATCCACCAGTGCCTCTGAATAGAAACAAGAAATACACAATAATAATAATAATAATAAGCGAGAGACATCTTTTCTTTGGCAAAGGCTTTCCATGACTTTGCAAAGATTTAATGCAGTCTGCTTCAACAATTCTTTTAAGCCGATAGATGACCTCGAGTAGCCGGGCGGCGATTCAGCTCGTATTGCTTAAATCATAATAATAATAATAATAATAACAACTATTACAACGCTACAGTCATCAATGACAACATCGTGCACTATTGAGACAAAATCAAGCTGGCGAACAAAAGGAAGGTCCAAAAATGGTGCAAATTCCAAATCAAGAAAATCAATCCAAAGTATCATGTTTATTTCACAGTTACATAAATGTAATTGAAAACATACAGAACAAATTAAAACTACATTAATGCAGTAAAGTACTTAGTAATAGATTAAAAGTACTTAATAATAGACAAAAGTACTTAATAGATTAAAATTACTTAATACACTAAAATTACTTAATCATGCAGTCAATTCATAGACTCATATTTTCAGTGATAGTCAATTTTCAAAGATAATATTAACTTGAATGGTGTTCATATATTTCTTATAAATATTATCAATTATATATTTATTTATCCACTATGTTTAGATATTATAATTCTATATTTAGCTAGGAGCATTTCGAAAGGATCTGCTAGTGTATCTGTTTATCATATCTGTGCTACAGATATAGTATATATCTCCTATATAATAAATCTCTAGTAAATCCACACATAATCAGAAACAAAACTTCTTTTTGGGTAAACACAATCACAGGTAAACTGCTCCATATTTCCAGAAAACATTTTACACAAGTACTCTATCTGGAGTAACAGTTATCAGCTAATAAAGCTTAAAAGCATATATATTTCACTACTTGGTGATTAGCATAGCATCAGGTGATAGTGTTTAGCTGATCATTTAGTGTATAAAACCGACAGTAAATGGTTGATAAAAAAACATTCACTGCATATGTTCATTCCTTCAATGCGCTTGAAACACTAAAACTCTTCAGTTGCACAATATATCTCTCACACTCAAATGAATAGACCTTTCATTTAATCAAAATTGAATCTTTTTAAAATCATTTTAAAGTAAAAGCCCTTTAAAATAAAAATGATATATATAAAATAAAATTTAATATATAAGATATCAATTCATCTGTGTAAAAGCTGGTAAAGCTAATGTTAACGTCAGTTTCCTGACTCGAAAGTAATGTCAGTGACGGGCGAGCCCAGGATTTGAACCCCAATATATTTGATACAGTTTCCAGATTATATGGTAGATCAATTTAATTTTATTGATCATATTTAATAATTTACAGTGAAATAACTGCCTAATATATTTTCAAGTGCATTCACTCTTAAGTAATGCTTTTGTTACTTATACAAAACAAATGCACGCAAGCTATTTGATGTGGACTCTTATTCATTTTGCAGAGATATAAATCCACGTCAGAAACATCTTCATTGCCTAGTTTGCTCTGCCTACAAGGCGCTCCTTAGCAGCTCTGCAAATCTCAATTTTACATGTTAACCTAGCAGCACATATAAACAGTAGAATTAAAGAATTGTTTCAGACCGAATTCTGTAGTTAGACTTGTACACACAAATCTATTAGTCAAATCTTCCATAGCATCAGCCTAGGCAAGATTTATTAAATGTCTGATTAAATGGACTTGTCAAAATAAATTTAACAGCAATGAACATTACACATTATTGTTAAAAGTAATAAATACCATACCTTAATTTAGTAACAAGCAAATCTTTAAAATTTTAATGGCATATAAAAGATTTTGCAAATTTGCTTTAATGGTGCAACTTTTTAATCATATATGGAATCATGGATGCATTAGTTTCTCTTAATTTTCATTCAAAGGACAATATAAAATTATAACAAATGCACTATGACACTTAATAAATGCATCCAACTTCAGAACATAAAAATTTATTCAAAAAACATTCATGTAAATTCCACAAACAACAGCTATTAAAACATAATTTTAAAACTAAGCAATAAGTTGATCAGAGGAAATAAATCATGACCAGACTTATTAAAAAACCTATTACAAATAATTAATTAGCAACATTGTATAAAATTTAATAATCAAAGACAAGCTGAACTTCAGCATTACATAGGACTGAGCACCATTAAATTAAATTTTAAAATGTGTCATTCAAAAACCATAAATCCATTAACTGTAACGACATGCAATACCTCTATAAAGCTATGCGTTATGCAAGTCCACAGCCAGAAGTTAGGTGGAATGAGGTTGCCAGGAAGTACAGTAAGAACGTTGAGAGCCTGACTGCTGAATGAAATCAGATACCCAATTACGACAGCCAGACAAATAATTTTCACAACCGTAGACGAGCTGCCAATAACTGACGATGCCTGTGTTCGCAAGAATGTCAATTGTGAAGAGTCTACATTGTATGTACCGCTACGAGGCAGTACAGCAGAGGTTCTCGTTATATCAAAATTTTTAGAACCTCCTGTTCCACTAGGTCGCTCAGAATATTGCCCGGACATTTTATGTTATATTTAGACAGGAATGAATTACATTTACATCTATGCATTCAGTAGAAATATCCTGAAGAACACTTATAATAATGCCATGATTGCTAAAATACAGATTAAAATATATCATATAGAAGTGCAATCATACGCAGATGACTAACAAATATACATTTATAAGTTACTTAGAGCGTCCTAATATTCTATTCTAATGACATGTGAATGTTGCTCATAATATAGTTCTGAAAAATACATTTAAAATTCAACAACAAAACTCATATCATACATCCGTAGGAGGTAGAGAGGACGCCTGATGGGGGGAGGGGGGTGGTGTTGATGATTTAAAGGAGAAATAAAACTTTTCCAATAACAGTACTATTAAATTATTCTACAATTAAAAATTAGAAAATGCATTATCTTATTACATAATATAATAATATTACATTATCGGTATCTCCTTTTTTGTGCATTGATTCATAAATATATTATTAGCTGGCAAGCACATTACCAAAATTACCAAATATTATATAGTTTAGGTGAATTGGTATTGAGGTGAACGTGACTACCATCAAATTAAGAATTCAAAAGGCCAAGGTTGTTTAAATATTATTCCATGTCACCTATTCTGAAAATGTCCCGGATTTTACTACATGACATAGAACCAACGAGTTTCAATATTCCTCAGAATCTGCTAAGCGGTGCACAACTTCTAAGGGATACGTTCAGAATTAATCTTAATCTAGATATACGATCTGCCAATACTAAATGATATGACACATTTTAAAACTCCTACGGGGATCGTTATATTTAGTTTTGTATTTTTTCGACATTTCTAAAAAATTTGCTCACCACGGTTCACTTGTTGTGAACGATTCTGACATTAAATTGTGTATTTGTACAGGTATTTTCGAAATTGTTTAATTTCGTGAAACTGGAATAGCATGCTTGCAATAGTCCAATCAGTTTAAAAGAAGTATTCATTTAATATATTTCTCAATTTCTTTATAGATCGAATTGGCACATCAAATAGCCAGATTGATGTTTTGACAGATATTCCTAGAATTGGAATACTACAGATCAGACTCAGGCCTACATCGTTTCATTAATCAGACATTTTTACCCATCGGTTTGAATAATGATCAAGGTATTCCATATTGTCACATATGACAACAAATACACACTAGTAGCAATTTTAGCTCAGGTTCGTTTGCTACAATAATGCACTGCATTTGTGGATGCTGGACTTGTGACCTCAAATATACCTTTTTACTAATCGATTTAACTAGTTTTAATGCTTGTTGTCATGGCCGAGAACAGCACTCAGTTTGATTTAATTTGTGTTTATAATTAGTCAAATCTAGGAATAGTCAATCGAATTAAATCTCAAACAAACACCGGAAGGACGTAATGTACAATTAAAATAGCTTATTAAACCTATAAAGATATGGTCTTAAATGAATTACAAAAATGGCTAAGTCCACTGAAAGATCATTGCACAATGCTCTAAAGATATTAATTATAAAAACATTTCCGAAAGCAATAATTTTTGTAAACAAACGTCACCAAAACAAAACTCAACAATTAACGACAGAATATTCTCATTTTCTATAAAAAAATTAATCCATTTTATTTGATGTTTGCCATTTTAAATTTAAGATTGCAAAACTTTAAAATTACAGTCGTTATTATTATATACCAACTCATAGTAAGAGAAACTAACCACACACACTTGTTTTGGGAGAGAATATCAGCTAAATATTACGATGCCTATATGAAGGCACTCACCGTAAAAGCCATTAATTACTGGTGTAACTATCAAAATGAAGAACAGCCATTTTAAAAAAATTAAATGAATTTAGAAAAATAAATAAGAATTAGAAAAATAGTAATAATTATTAAAATATTGTTATTTTAGAATATTAATAATAATTTATCATCATTATTAACCAGTTCAGATATTAATAGAAATTTATTTAAAGATCACGGATTGAATTTAATTATCAATTTAACCATTTTAATTCAATTACTGAATGAAGACTCTGTAGCTGTGAAAAATATCTGAATCAGGACATTATACAGTCGTTAGCAGTAAAGCTAATGGTTTTAACTGAAATATTTTAGTTAATTTAATTGGGGGGGATTTTTAAATATAGGCTAGTCCCTGCGAGTGATCAACAAGAGAATGAATTGACTTGAGGACCCGTGCTCTTTGGATCACCTTGGTTCATTAAGGTTCATGCATGTTCACGTATTACAATCCGTGGACCTGCCACTTGGATATTAGGCCTATTTATTCTCTTTCAAATTCTAATTCTATTTTCATTTAAATCCTACTTCATAATTTAAAACTGCTTCTATTTCAGTCAAACATCATGTTTGAAAATACTTCTATATATTCTGCTTTCCTATTTTCACTCACCAAATAGATAATTGATACCTTCTTGAATTTTGAACCGGAAGGGGGTTAGTCCATTCTTTCACTATACGACCCTTTGTACTTTTAATTATACATGTATAATCGTGAGTATGCATGGTTCTATACATGTGGATATTAATGTATTATAGTAATGTAGTATACTTATTTATAATTATATGTTAATATCCACACACGGCCATACTCACGCTTACATGTATATAATTAAGAGTTCCTCGCGTTGTGTTCGAGTTGCTTAAAGAATAGACCGACCGGTGACTATGGATATTTAGATTTAATAATAATAATAATAATAATAATAATAATAATAATAATAATAATAATAATAATAATAATAACAATAACAATAATAACAGCAGCAACAACAATTAGAGTGCTACAGTCATCATTGACAACATCGAACACTATTGAGACAAAATCAAGCTGGCGATATATAAAGAAATATACATAAGCCTTTTACGACACCTGCGCTACGTGTCGAAGAAGGCGACTAAAGTACTGAGACCCAAACCAACGTTAGAAAGGGTATTCATTTGGTGAGCACCATGTCTCCAGAAATTGCTATACAAATTTATCAAACAAGTAGAAGAGATTTTGATATTGTATGGATCCTATGGAACAGAGAGGAGTGGAGAAGGTTCATTCGTATCCCGACCCTAGTCAAATTAGGATTTAAGGGAAGATTATGATGATAATGATGATGATGAGAGAGGCTAGAAGATGATGATAATGACAAAATCTATTATGAATCTCGAGCTGTGTAGCAATAATTTAGCGGCAATATTGAGGGAGCCAAAGGGATTGAATTAAAATAATTCAAACGTAACCGTGAAGTTCTTTTCTGGACGAAAATATAAATGATCATACATGTATAGCTGTAGATGGGCATAAAGTGGTTGCGTGGTTAGAAACTTGTAAGTTCTAGAGTAACAACTTTTAGTTAATGCCCATCTCTACATAATAATATTATATCACATATGAATGATTATGAGCAAGATATTGCTGACGATTTGTAACGTGCAGAACGCGCAAGTCCGCAGCGCAAATTTTAATACCCTGCCGCTACCTCCCCCCTCTCCCCCTCCCGCTCGAAGCTTGCCGTGACATGCAGCACTGCACACAAAGCGTACCTTGACAAAAACCAATCGAGCAGTAATACAAATCAGGTATACAATCTTTTTGGCGAGATTTAAAAACAATGCAGTACTATTAATATAATAAATAGCACATACTATACATAGTACTACACACATGTACATGCATTTAAACATGCAATTAAACATGTTTAATTGTTTATACCTCTGATACTATAGGCTGATAGTATTTTGGGGCTGAGTCGGTGGCTTATTGGCATGTTTTTCGACAGCGGATCCGTAGTGCAGGGCTCAAATCCAGTGCTCTCCACAGGGTTGAAATCTAGTGCTCTCAGACTATAGGTAGGCCTACAGACTGTACAGTGGCTCATGCGGAAACAATAATTCGATTAATTATTGTTATATATTTTAATGCTTTGTTGTAGCTATAGCCTAGGTTTTTGCTAGTTTGCTACAGCATTTGGGTTTATACTTTGTCACACGCAAATTTAAATGGCCTGTATTTTTAAGTTTTGCTCTAGACCTTAAGTCTGACTGAGCAATTGGTGTTACTCACAGAGAAGGAAGAATACCTGTTCATTTACGAATTTTCAACATTGATTGATTGATTGATAGATTAATTGATTGATTGATTTGCGCAGGTTTATGCATTAAGTGTTCACCAATTACCTGTCTTAGCAGTTGAGGACCGAGCTACTTGCTGAAAGCTGAAACTCTACGGTCGCATTTAGATATTAAAAACTGGTAAAGCCAATGTTAATGTCAGTTTCCTTACACGAAAGCGATGTCATTGACGGAGAGCCCAGAATTTGAACCCAGAACATACTGATCCTCGATCGAATATCTTACCGACATGTCAATGTATTAAATGCTATTAATCGCAATAACGCTATTTCTATATTCTTATTTCTAAAGCAATTTTGCCATCGTTGAACCACTGATAAAACCGACTAATAAAATATTTGCCACTTGAAATTATATGATTAATCCTTTGAACGAGTTATAAAGAAATATATCCATTTATTGGTACTCTGAATGTCCTAGAGTGCACAGTGTGATCGGCTCGGGTTGAAATCGAAACCACTTCCGTTAAATCTATCGAATACCATTACCAGTCGCTGTGAGCTATTTAGACATTTTAACCATGCCATAATGTGTCATACTGTTCTGCAGTTTTTGCCGGTAGGGGACGCGTGCCGCGGTATGTCAACCATTTCGGCTCCCTTAGTAATAAGCAGTTCGTGTTGGCTCATGCTATTTCTAATCAATCGAAGAAAGCCTGTAGGCCTATTGCAACAGCATGCAGACGCGTGATCTATGCTGCGTTCATGCTATAGAAGCCTTACTGCTAGGCAAGCAAGCTCGTATTACTGTTTTGTAATTTCACTTTTAAAGATAAGTTTATTTTCTAAAGATAATTTTAAAGATAAGTTTATGTCTAATTTATTGGCGTTTGTTTCGATAAATGCTGTGTTGGATTTGTTAACTTTTGCGAAATATTTTCAAAAAGTAATATTAAATTAGATATAAAGATATAAAATTAGTATAGGCCTAACAAGCTAAGAGAATATTAAATAAGAAATATAAAATTATTAAAATAAATATTTTAAATTTGACTGACATTAAGAGGTTCTCACTCTTAATGTCAGTCAAATTTGACATTTGGTTAACTTTCATTTCAAATGCCGTCTGATTGTAGAGCAGTCAATGCGAAGCGAAGATGTTTGAATTAATTTTCTTCCTCTTTGCATTGACGCCTACAATACAGTTATAACTTCTCTAATTATAATTTATCAAAATATCTAATTGTAAATTATAATATTTCTCTCTCTTCAGTGCATTTTCAGGTGGCAGGTACAAGGTACATATTCATACTCAAAGTCTGCTTTCTCGCTCCGTAAGAGCACTCATTAGATCAACAAGTTAATCCCTTCACATAGTCTATGCCTAATCCATACCTTATGTAGTATATAGCTTGGAGAAAGTACGGCTTCTGACGTGGTTTCTCGTTGCCTTCCCAAGTTAAATGGATTAATTACCATTTAATCCTGGAGGAAAATATTTCATGGTGAGGTGGGTCCCCACTTGCCATCCTCAGCTCCTGCCATAGACGCCTCTTACGTTCACGCAGCAGATTAATTGTTTGCGTTGAAATCCTATTGAAATCCTATTGCATTGAAATCCTATTCTGCAGTGGTCCACCCACACCAGAGCTCAACACGGGTGATAATTTATATAACTACATAATTATTTACAAAAATTACTGTAATTATTGAAAGTAACAATAACAACAACAATAATAATAATAATAATAATAATAATAAAACATTATTATTTTCTTAACATTTATTGTTCATGCCGCGTGAGGCGTGAGGGAGAAGTTCTATTCAGAAGGGCTAAATGGGAATATGCGCTGTGTTAGGGAATTTTCAGCGGTTGCTTTATTTTTATTAGGCTTACGTTATATTCTCTCTCTCTCTCTCGAAGTGCACTGCCCAGTGGCAGGTCCGTCGTATATAACGCTTCCACTCTTCTCTATCTTCGGTTTTTCACTTTTATGTCTACATATGAGTGGAACGAAAAGAACATTTCAACTCTACATTTTATTATAGAGTGAAATTGGATGTTTCAACCATTTTCGACTCAAATAACATTCGTTTGCATGAAGGTATGCCTATATGTCTGATGGCAAGGGTGCTTTCTCCTTTCTACGATGGACTTCCACTTGACGAATTCATGTTGAATTTCCCTGTAAATAGTCCGATATGCCGGTCAAATACAAACATTCCAGCGACTAACAATTCTTCATATTATAAAGAAATCTTGAATTTATCTCTCTCTAGTATTTCATGTGGAGACTCCGTGATTTTTCGCATATACTACTATAAAGGTATTGGGGGCCAATCACCTCGTCCTAAGCAGAATAGAAAATGATATGCAACAACAAGAATTGGTGTTGCTAGATGAATTAAAGTTCCACTTATCGTATACATGAAGAGGAAAACGGAAGACAGAAAAGAGTGGAGGCGCTATATACCATGGACCTGCCAGTAGGCAATGCACTAAGGGAGAGAGAGAAAGAGAGATACTACTTGTCAACATTCTTTTAACAAGCACTGAGCTACCGTGCTTTAAATTCATAAAACATTTAAAACATGTACAGAAATTTACCTGAAAATACGTTACAGGGGGTCCGAAAAATTCTTACCGTTTCCCTAGCTCTCAATTTCCACTTGAACCACTGCTGTAAGCACTATAAGAACTGTAAGCACTGTAAGAACTGTAGTCACCGTAATCACCGTAAGCACTCTAAGCGCTGTAAACACTGTAAGAACTGTAAGCACTGTAAGAACAGTAGTCACAGTAAGCACTGTAAGAACTGTAAGCACTGTAAGAACTGTAAACACTGTAAGAACTGTAATCGCCGTAAGCACTGTAGACAAGCACTGCAAGTGCTGTAAACACTGTAAGCAGTGTAAGCGCTGTGAAAACTGTAAGCACTGTAAGAACTGTAATCGCCGTAAGCACTGTAAGAACTGTAAGCGCCGTAAACACTTAAGCACTGTAAGAACTGTAATCACTGTAAGCTCTGTAAGCGCCCTAAGCACTGTAAACATCGTAGGAACTGCAATCACCGTAAGCACTGTAAGAACTTTAGTCACTGTAAGCACTGTAAAAACGGTAATCACTACAAACACTGCAAGAGCTGTAAACACTGTACGCATTGTAAGAACTGTAAGCGCTGTAAGCACTGTAAACACTGTAGGGCTAAGCACAATAAGAACTGCAAGCACTGTAAGAACTGTAATCACCGTAAGCACTGTAAGAACTGTAATCACCGTAAGCACTGTGAGCGCCGTAAACACTGTAAGCACTGCAATCGCCGTAAGCACTGTAAGCGCTGTAAACGCTTTAAGCACCGTATTAACTGTAATCGTCGTAAGCACGGTAAACAAAGCAAGTCAAATGAACAAATAAGGAGATCGTGGAACATTATGATAAACATGGAACATGATCTAGAAGGTAATGGAATAAATTAGCACAATACTTGTTACACTATTACGCAATAGATTTGTGAATTCTAGAGCATTATACAATGCATTCAGTTGTACATGTAGTAGCAATGGCTAACCGGGCAGTGCTTAATATGTTATTTACTGGTGTACACACCCCCTTTAACATTTACTACTCTCGCCTTGGAAAGTTGACATTCATGAATTATTCAGTTTTGCGATACAATCTAATTCTGTTGTAAAATAATAAAATATTTAATAGAATGTACGTAGGTCTATTGTAAAGGTATTTTAGTCATGTAATCTAGAAATGACTAAGCAGAAAGCCAATGTATACTGTTTTCAAGATACGTCTGTTGCCGTATTTTTAGTCTCATGATTTCATGATGTTAAATATGTACAGTGTATAATTCGTCATTGACATAATGTACGTGTATAATTATGATCAGTGTAATATATATATATATATATATATATATATATATGTATATATATATATATATATATATATACATATATATATATATATATATATATATATATACTATATATATATATAGATATATAATATACTATATAATATTATATAGATATATATATATTATATATATATATATATATATATATATATATATATATAGAGGCCTATGTGTGTGTATGAGTTTATGTGTGTGTGTGTGTGGGTCTTTAAGTTCAGCAATTAGTCGTAGTACAGACACTGAGGTTTTCTGCTTTACACTCAGGTAGGCCAAAAGTTTATCTAGTCACTAAATCTATACCTTTCCCAAATCTCAAGCTTTAGCTCTGGAAAATAGCGCTTATAAATTTATGAGATGGATTCCCCATGCTTTCTTTTTTCCTGCACAGTCGCCTATTGCGACACTTGCAGTTTACGGTTTGTCTATTTCCATTTGTAATATTGGCTGGATATTTAATTCTAATTTTTATTTGATCGTTTTGATTCTGCCTGTTCTTATATTTAGGTAATGGACCCTAAGAACTACTTTTAGATATTATTAACTGTAATTTTGTGCCATGCAATGCTCATGATGATTTTCGCAGTATTGTAGAATCCTTAAAATGTTATGTTGTTCGTATGGCTTGATAATAAAATGTTGACTTGACTTTTGCAGAGATATGAGCAGTGACATTAGAGTAACCCCACAGTTCTGAGATAGCCAGTCTAACAAGTATCTAATAAGTATCCGATAAGTATCCGATAAGTATCCGATAAGTATCCGATAAGTATCCGATAAGTATCCGATAAGTATCCGATAAGTAACTCATAAGTATCTGATAAGTATGGAATCGCAATCTCATACTCAGACCGAGACCGTTCATTGTCGTGTCAACTGTAACTACATTAGGACTCCGCAAGGAATTCTGAAGATCATTGAACTGGTTAGCGCTTGTTGCATTCTATAATAGGAAAAGTTTGGCAAAGTTACTTTTGATAATAGTCGTGTATCTGGTCTATGGACAGTGTTCTGTTAGATGTCTAGTTTAAAGAATGTTTTACTAGTCGCTGTTGAAGTCTGTTCGTAACCTAGGAGCAGTAAATTAGTCCGTCGATCAACAGGTCGATTCCATCTGTGTCATTGTGATTGTCATGAAAATACAATATCTGTCTATTTATCTATCAGGCAGTTAAAAATCTGAGACAATTGCTAGTAGTACATGTGCTAATTTAAAAGGCATCAAACAGTGACAAATAATTGTGAATGCAGCTAAATCAACAGTTGAAAGTGTGAATCAACAAGCTGTACTAAGTAGCATCAAACAGAAAATCAAATTTTCTCACTACGGCCATCAGAGAGGGGCACAAAAGTACCCTATCGAGCTGACCACCGCAGTAAACTATGAAAGAAGGAGACAAAAGAAACACTAAGGTTTTTGCCTAAAGCGTATGAAAATAGTAATATGTTGAGAATATGTCACTAGGATAATGAATAGAGTATACAAAATAGTATAGCCTATGACATGATAGTCTGAGATTTTCAATAGTAATTCAGTAAATACCGAGATTCGTAAGAAAGTCTATATGAGCTTTTAACCTTCTATAGAACACTTGCAACATTTCACTGTTATTGTGTGATTGCTTTTAAGTGTTATCCATTGCAATGACAGTATAATGTCTCATTTCTCACCCAGAGGAGCTGTCGGGTGTGGAATTGATTATACTATGTTAAAAGTGCAGCTGTAAAGTGGTTCATAAAAGAAAATAAGTAAACGCGCATGATAGTAAACTCTTCATGACAGATATCAACATGCTGATATCTATCATGAAGTTTTAAGTGACCTGAGGTGAATTGAACTCTCGCGGATTCGAATCCCAGCTGCGCTGATCTGAGAGTAAAATCTCGGACATTAACTAGACTTGTTATACAGAAAATGGAACAAATTGCCTAACGGTTTAAACATGTGGTATTAAGAAGTGTTAGATATCGACATAGTTGATCATTTCACTATAATGTGTGTTTACTTTAAATACTTTATCACTTTTAATGCCACATGTCTAAACAGGTATGCAATTTAGACAATTTTCCATAAAATCAGTTCAATGAATATCCGAAATTTTAATTTCAGATCTGCGCGGCTGGGATATTATAGTATTATTATATATTTACATGTATGTCATATTATTATCACATTATTATCTATTTCCGTTTTCCTCTTTATGTCCATATACGAGTGGATCTTTAAATCATCCAAAGCATTCCTTTTGATATACCATTATTCTTGGGGATTCTGCTTATGACGAGGTGGCCCCCTATGCCTTCCTCAGCTTCATAAGAAGCTTCATTTGGGGTAAACAAAGTGAAAGTGCTTACTGTGGGGGAGCTAAATTCACTAGAAAGGGCTCTCGCTCAAATCCGTAAAGGAATCGCTGACATATTCCATATGACGGCCATCTTCTACAGCTCCAAATTCAGACCTTGTGCAAATCGCTCAGCCTAAGTTCAGATGATGCAGAGATCAAATCCATTGCTCGGTCTGTCACTGATATGCTTTCGAGCAATGAAACGGACTTTCAGTTATCAGTTTTAGTTTTAGCTAATGTGGATTTTATCTTCAGGTTCTGTCTATAATTGCATTTGGCTGCGCTGCGCACGTGTCGGATGTAATGTGCTGCAAGTGGGGGAGCGGGTACGGCTGGGTCAGCTTCGTCACCATCTCAGGATTTCTGCAAGCTCTCGTTTCTCTCATACTTCACGTCCTTCTCAGCACAAACTGGGGCTGGTCTCGTCTGGCTGTATGTTCTGTGTTTCTGATTGTGAAAATCCATGAAGTATATGATTGACATTAGTAATAATAATAATAATAATAATAATAATAATAATAATAACAATAATAATAACAATAATAATAATAATATTGTTGCATAACAATAATAATACTAATAATAATACTACTACTAATAATAATAATAATAAAATAATAAAGGTTTAACGTCGGTTTCCTCATACAAGGTTGATATCAGGGACGTCCCCCTCATCACATGTCACTACAAATCGATTCACCCCAAACTCTACGCTAACTGCTCTAACCATCCCGGAAGTCAAATATTTAAGCTATAAAGGCTACATTTTTAAGTAGGTAAAGGCTTTGTGATAGCAGCAACGTTTTTGGTCAATGGATCTACTTTTACTGAGTGAGCGTGAACGCAGATTGTGAGGAGCAATATGTACCTTGGACCTAGCACTTGGTAAAAAGTATAAAAAGAGAGAGAGAGAGAGGAGAGAGAGCGAGGAGATAAAAAATTATGGCCTTAAAATAGGATGTAAAAATATTATTATTGCAGTTACAGTGTTTAAAGTAGACATTTTAAAGTCAATTTCATCATCCTGCAATGATGTCAAGAGCGTCCTGAACATAATATTTTATTATGTTTGCTGTGAATCCAGCAATTAATTAACCCATTTCAATCTCTGGCTTAAAACACCATCCTAAATGTCTTGGCCTTCCCGTGTTACATGCTACTGACCGATCTACCAGCGGTTGTTTTCCCGGAGTCTCTTTTTGCAGCTTTACTAGACTTCTGTGGTTCCTGCTCGTCGGATTGGCTTTGGCTTCGTATTGAACATTGTTGTCGTGACGACCGCAATCTAACTGATGTATGCGTGTGTGTTGTTGTTGTTGTTGCCCAGTGATGTCTTGATGACCGCACTCTTAGTAATGTGTGCGTGTGTGCGTTGTTGTTGCTGTTGTTGCGCGTTGTCTTGATGACCGCACTCTAATTGTATGTTGTAGTGGTTGTTATTGAGGCAGTGCATTTGGTTATGTTCTCAAATAGGAGGTTATTCTATACGGTATATGGTTGTGGTTGTTATTGAGGCAGTACATTTGGTTATGTTATTAGGAGGTTATTCTGTACGGCATATGGTTGTGGTTGTTATTGACGCAATGCATTTGGTTATGTTATTAGGAGGTTATTCTGTACGGCATATGGTTGTGGTTGTTATTGAGGCAGTAAATTTCGTTATGTTATTAGGAGATTATTCTGTACGGCATATGGTTGTAGTTGTTATTGAGGCAGTACATTTGGTTATGTTATTAGGAAGTTATTCTGTACGGCATATGGTTGTGGTTGTTATTGACGCAATACATTTGGTTATGTTATTAGGAGGTTATTCTGTACGCCGTGTGGTCTGTTCTGTTGCTGATCGCTGGGATAGTGGGCGCTGCGCTGGTACATGGGTTCGTCAAGTCTACGGCTGGAGCCGCTACGGTATATTGTAAATTTTTTAATATTATATTGCTCATATCTAATTCATACTTAGTCTGTTACATTTGTCATCATTGGCCTTATCAAAGTTCCGCTAAATAAGGTGATCCTTTCCAATGGATCAGCTGAATCTTGATCACTTTTGAAATGTGTTTCAAGATTTAGAATGAAATTGATTGATTCTGTATACTGAAACTGCACATGTTTCGATCTAACATAATTTATGAAGATAGTCTGTCTCTAGCTATTATCTAACTATTAATACTTTTTCGTTAAGAGCTCGCGTGGCTTTTTATTCAATCACATCTTTATGTCTTTATCCTGACATTTCTTCCTATTCATCCCGCGGATCATCATCTGTCAGTTCATAGCTAAATCTAAATTTTCGTTTTGTTCATAATTTGTCATTTATTTTGCAGGCATTTATTTTCTTCATCTGTCAGTTTATTGCCAATCTAAATGTTCATATTGTACATAATGTGTCATTTATGTTGAAGGCATTTACTTCCTTCATCTGTCAGTTTATTGCCCATCTAAATCTTCATATGGTACATAATGTGTTCTTTATGTTGCAGGCATTTACGTTCTTCTCATTTGCGGCGTGGGTAGTGGACACGCTGTTCCAAGCCAAGGACATGCGCTTCTCCTTCTCGTCGAGCACAACAACAACAACAACAGCAAAAACAACCTCTCACCCTGATCCCGCCCATCGCTTTGAAGGAAATCCTCAATACTAACTGATTGATTATGAGCGCTGTGCGGCTGATGAATTTCTATAACTTCTAAGTTACTGATAAGTCTCTTCCTTTAGAATTTGCTGACAAGTCTCTTATAGTAGTTACTGATAAGACTCTTTCAGAAGTTACTGATAAGTCTCTTTCAGAAGTTACTGATAAGTCTCTTCTTTTAGAAGTTACTGATAAGTCTCTTTTAGTAGTTACTGATAAGTTTCTTTCAGAAGTACTGATAAGTCTCTTCTTTTAGCAGTTACTGATAAGTCTCTTTTAGAAGTTACTGATAAGTCTCTTCTTTTTGAAGCTACTGATAAGTCTCTTTTAGTAGTTACTGATAAGTCTCTTTCAGAAGTTACTGATAAGTCTCTTTTGGAAGTTACTGATAAGTCTCTTCTTTTAGAAGCTACTGATAAGTCTCTTTTAGAAGTTACGGATAAGTCTCTTCTTTTAGAAGTTACTGATAAGTCTCTTTTAGAAGTTACTGATAAGTCTCTTTTAGAAGTTACTGATAAGTCTCTTTTAGAAGTTACTGATAAGTCTCTTCTTTTAGAAGTTACTGATAAGTCTCTTATTTTAGAAGTTACTGATAAGTCTCTTTTTTACTAGTTACTGATAAAGCTGGTAAAGCTAAGGTTAACGTCAGTTTCCTCACTCGAAAGCGATGTCAGTGACGGGCGAGCCCAGGATTTGAACCCTCACCTACTGATCCGCGGTTGAGTATCTTACCGACTTCGCCAATGGCTCCAGCTAGTCATAATAGTGATAAGTCAGATACACTGACAGCTGTGGGAGCAGGATTGGAATTTGTGGGTTCATTTTGTTGGGTTAATTGGGCCTGATATTCCAAAATCAAGAGCATTTAAACGGATAGACGAGGCTGATAGATTCCCAGGTTTCCTACTTTTTCCGAAGTCACATTTTGAGCATTCCTGACATTTACCGTTTTACTTTATTTACTTCATTAGTTTTTAGTTTTATGGATCTGACGCTTTTGTTGAACAATTTTGTGCTTGCTTTAAATTTTTGTACTGTTCTCGTATATTTTTCTTTAAAGATATTAATCATTAAGTAGTCAGCCATTTGCTAATACTTTTGTAGATTTTAATATTTGTATTAATTGACAGCAAATGAATAGTATCCAAAGGTTTAAATTATTAGTAAGTTAACAAGCGGCAATCACGCTTATAATTAACCAGATTCTAAACATTGCTAACTATGCATTCGCTTTCATGCATTTAATATAAATCTTATTAACAATTTCTGATGGGCGAAATAAGTGTTTGACAGTTAATTTGATTATTTATTATGACATTTTAATATATGATGATATGTAATTTACTTATCAATCAAAATTCAGTTTCTAGTAATAGCTATCAATGATACCAGATACCTTCTGTCTAGATAGTTTTGTTTGATGTCCTAGATGTTCTAGATGTTCTCTACACTTTTAGTGGTCTTCATTCTACTACAAAAAACTTCAAAAGCCTCACAAAGTTATGCCTTTATACAAAACAACAATGTATTCAATCAATAGCTATAAACAAATTAAATTGGTGTCTGAGATGATTTTTCATTGCATTTCTCTGCTCGTTCTCAGTTTGGTGTTGGATACAGTATATGTTCGGTTTTCTCTACAGTTGACCATGCGAATTAAATTTTTTATTTAACCTTATTTCTTAACTTTTGAAGGAGTGCAGTTTACACTTTGATCTACTTGTATGCATCTGAGATTAACGTTAGACTCATCTAAAGATGCTTAGATTAGCTCAATTAGTCAAAATACCAGGACCGGCACCCCTGCTAGATTCATCCTAGATAATATCTCATTATTTTAAAATGTACTGCGTTGGTTAAGTAACAGAATATAAATTAAAAGAGATAATTAGATGTTTCTATACTCAAAAGACCGTTAATATCCCCCAAAATTACCACTGCAAATAATTCTAATTAATTAAGCATACTAATAGTAAGCTATGTGTCATAAATAATGGCTTCAATACTTTCTAATGAATTGATAATATGCCTATTGTACGATGTTATTCACCGGGTATTATCATTTACAAGCCTTCCAGTTCTTTTATTTAATTGTGAGTGAATGTTGAATCTCTTTCTCTCTCTCTCTCTCTCTCTCTCTCTCTCTCTCTCTCTCTCTCTCTCTCTCTCTCTCTCTTTCTCATCTCAAACACACACTCTCTCTCCATATATCTCTCTGTCTGTCTCTCTCTCTTTCTCTCTCTATCTCTCTCTGAATCCTGTTTTTTTCTTCTCCACGGCTCTCCCTTTCTCTGAATTATAACAAAGTCTTTTTAATGCTGATACTACATGATCCATATCCAGTCTCTCTCACGTGTTACTCTCTCTCTCTCTCCCTCTCTCTCTCTCTCTCTCTCTCTCTCTCCGCCCGCCCGCATGCCTAATAGTCGCCACAATCGCTTCCATCTAGAACCATCTTCTCAAAGGTTTTCATCTGCAACACATAGTACACACAGCGACGCCATATAAAGACTCGCATTCAATTTTTAAATGTGCTACATTTTTAACATACTGTACAGCCGCGGCATACGTGTCTTAGTAGCGTAGTGGTAACGTCATGAAGTTTTAAATGACAGATCCTGAGTTGAATTGAGTCCACGCGGGTTCGAATCCCAAGCGCGCTGATCTGAGAGTAAAACCTCGGACATTCATTGGACTGGTTATACAGAAAATGGACTGAATTTCCTAACGGTTTAAACATGTGGTACTAAAAGTGAAAGATATCAACATAGTTGATCATTTCACTACAATGCGTGTTAATATAACTTAACGTGGGGTATAATTAAGGGGGTAGTATGGGGGTAGCTCCCCCTCCCCCCAAAGCGAACGAAAGTTCCGCTTTCCAGCTGCCGCATTGAATGATTTCATCAATTTCTTTATGCATTTTTGTAATTGCTGATGCCATTGTTATTTCAACTAAAAAGGCATAATTTATATCAAACAAACCCAAACTAAACTTTATGATAATAAGCCTAGTAAACTTAAAATTGGAAAAGTGATTTCAATAGGTTTTCCAGCGTATCATCCGTGTGATTTAATTCGTTCGGTGCTGCTCCATAGTGTTATACAAGAAGAGGGTTAAAACACAATTACATTGATGTTATTATTTATAAAATGTGGCCAGTTTAATAAAATAACGGCACACTGGGTTAGGAAGCACATATGCTTGCTTAAGACTATAAGTACCTTGTATTTGAATCATTTGAGCATTTGAACCTAAAACTGTGTGGGAGTATGAAAAATCCAGATAACACGTGCTCTGGCGACGATGAAGAAGAAGGTGATATAAAATTGACAATTTACCGATTCTAGGATGTGGAAGAAGAAGAAGATAAATAAAAAGAAGAAGATAAATAATAATAATGATAAATAAATAAATAGTAGTAAAGGTTTATAATAGTAAAGGTTTAACGTCCGTTTCCTCGTCCAGGGATGATGTCAGGGACGTCCCCAACGGCACACATCACTACAGATCAATTCACCCAGACCAATCTGCAAAAGAAATGTGCTGAGGAGAAGTAAGGTCCTAAACGAAAGCCAGTCCGGTGATAAAAAATGGTCAGGGTAGATTGATTATGTCTCCGGTGGGAAAAGGTAAGTCTTAAGCTTGCTAGAGAGTGTTGAAAGAGAAGAACAAGAGCGAAGATTAGCAGGTAAAGAGTTCCAGATTGTGGGTGCTGCGTAAGAAAAAGAACGTCTGCCCAATGATGTGAAAATATTTGGAACAGAGAGAAGATTGGCATCGGTGGAACGAAGTGAACGTGAGGGACGATAGAGAAGAAGAATTTCAGATAAGTAAGAAGGCTTGCCAAATCGCAGAGTTTTGAAAGTTACTAGAGCAATTTTATATTTTCAGCAAGACGGTTAGCACAAAACCAGGAATAAACCTTGTCTAGAATGGATGAGAGATGGGCCAGTTTCTGATCGGAATCATGATTAGAAAAGGAAATATACAGTTGAGTGTCGTCTGCATAGAAATGAAAATTTATGGAAGACTGAGCAAGCAAGTAGCTAAGAGGAGTGATATATAAAGAGAAGAGCAATGGACCCAACACTGAACCTTGAGGAACACCGCGTAGGAGGGGTAGTTCAGAAGAGATATTTTGACCAATAACAACTGGTTGTGTGCGACATGAGAGATATGATGTAAGAAGGGAAAAAGCAGAATCAGAAATGTCAAAACAAGATTTAAGCCTATTTATTAGAATGCCATGGTCAATTATATCGAAGGCAGCAGAGATATCTAGAAGAACCAAGGCAGAAACCTGTTTACTACTCATGGCCAAGCTAAGATCATTACGTATACGAAGAAGAGCGGTTTCAGTAGAATGGAGTTTTCTATAGGCAGATTGATAATGAGAGAGAAGGGAAAGAATCAAGTTGAGTGCATAAACGGGTATGAATTACCTTTTCAAGAAGTTTAGAGATGAAGTTAAGATTGGAAATAGGACGGTAATTGGAAAGATCATCTTTTGGTAAAGAAGGCTTTTTTTATCAAAGGAGATACAACTGCTTGTTTGAAGGAGGTTGGGAAGATACCTTCTGAGAGTGAGATGTTGATTAAGTATGTAATAGGAGCAACTAAAACATCAATACAGGATTTCAGTAATCGTGTAGGAATAACATCAAGGTAGCAAGATGAGTCGGTTGAGCGAAGAATAAAATTGCGTATTTCTTCCGGTTTAGCTGGTTCAAAACTAGAAAGTAGTGGTGTCTCAGGCATATTTACAGAAATGGTGTTGCCCATGTCAATAGAGTTGGAGGGTACAGAGCTACAGAGTTTGGCAATTTTGTCATCGAAAAAGTTGAGGAAAGAGGTAAAAAGAGATGATGGTGAGGAGCTAGAGGGGAGTAACTTGGGAATGGTGCGATCAAGCAGAGAATCAAGTGCTCCCCATAATTTCTTGGGGCAATTTCGATTCTGCGAGATTAGATTTTGATAATACAAGCTTATAGCAGAACTAATCATTTTATTTAATAAGTTTCTTTGTTTGAGGTATTTGGACTTAAAGTCTAGATTTTGTAGTTCAGGTGGATTTTTCAGATCCTTCCTGAACTTAGTTTCGAGTTTTGAACTTTCAGATTTTTAATTTTAATTTTTAAATTTAATCAATAATGATGATGATGATGATGGTGAAAGTGTTGTTGTTGATGATGATGATGATGATTATGATGAAGATGATAATTATGATGATGATGATGATGATGATGATGATGACGATGGCGGTGATGATGACATAAAGTTTACAACTTGCCGATTCTAGGACAGGGAAGATGGCGCCCTTTAATATTCCAATCTCTTTCAGCGCTTCATCCAATTGAACCTCCAGAGACTTGCTCTACAATCAATCAATCAATCAATAAATCAATTAATCAATCAATCAATCTATTAATCAATCGATTTAATCAATCATTAATCAATATTTCACTTTCACACTATTAATAAAACAATATCATAAAAGTTCGATTGGCTATTTATGTGTTAAATTATTTGGTCTGCAGAAGTCCAACTATTTCATGGTTTAGGTCTGTGTGATCGATACATTTTTGGTAGAAGTTTAATTATAGTTAGGGCCCATTATATTTATTTATATAGTTTTTTCTTTATCTATATATATTTTAGGGCCTATAAAGAAAATTTTATAAGCAAATTTACCCTGAATTTGCATTCAGTTTTACATTAAATTGCTTTTTTGTTAGGTCAATTTTGCAAAAGTCTACTTGATACTGCTTATGGAAATATAACTTTAATGTAATATTATTCATATCTTTATTCTTCAAAAACAGACAGGATCAAGATACATCACACATTCATATATACAGTATATACGCACGCATACACACATACACATACGATCATAGAACAATAAAAATGCATTATAAGAAACTTAAGAGTTCCTACAAATTCCAGCACTAGCATTAAACGCTTCTTAAATTAAATAGTAAATTAAGTTAATATGTATTCTTTATTCACCATTATATGGCAGATACAAATATACAAACAAACAAAACGAAAAACAATATTGCTTAAAGTAATAATATGTTAAATTCGCTATATGAAGATTAATTCCAGAGCCTTAATTCTCTCATAATTTTGTGAAACGTACGAATTGGCTTTACAGCTTTACTAGTAAATGTAATGAATGACTCATTGAAAAATATAACAAGTAAATAAATAAATAGATACACAATTAAATAAAATTCACTGCTAAATGTGATGACTCACAGGTAAATGTGAAAATGTGACAACTCGTTGGTAATTAATAGCGAGTAATAAATGAATTCCTGATAAATGGCTAGTCAGTCGTATATTTAGTGTTAAAGTCTTATAGATAATCAGAAAGAGAGTTTATTTTATTTCAAAATCACAGGTTGCAATATTATTACGTATTAGTTACTTTTTGTCCAAAATTATATTTGAATTCATATTAGAATAAACATTTCAGTTACATTCACAAACAGCACACGATTATTAAGATACCTATTCTATTATCGGACCTATCGGCAGTTCCATGAATTTCAATCAATCAATCAATAAGAATTTAACGTTCGGTTCCTCGCCATAAGGCAATGTCAGGGACGTCTCTTGCAGGCTCTACACAAACAGGCGCCAAAGCACCACATGATGACGACTGAGTACACAGAGACCGCAAGAGAAAGCGAGATCAAAGCAGTGCAAGTCCAAGATACAAGGGAAGCGGGTCAAAATTTAGACCTATGGCGGAAAGAGATGGGTTTTTAGCTTGCCAAGGAAAGTACCAATACAATTACAGGATCGAAGATCTTGTGGCAGACAGTTCCATATTGTCTGAGCAGAAAACATGAAGGAGCGTCTACCCATGGCAGATTTAATATTTGGTATAGTGAAAAGGTTATTGATCTGAAATAGAGGCTACCAAATCGGCGGCTAGCGTCACCTAGTTGGTAAACTCAATAATAAAACGATAAATATAATAAGATTATTTTAAACTAGTGCAAAACAAAAAAAGAACTTAAAATATAAACATGTGGGATTAACTACTGTCTATTATCAATATTCACTATAATCAATATTGATTTTTTAGTTTTTTGTCTCCACTTCCGTGACGTTGAGTATCACCTAACAGCTGAAGGTAATATTAATTGTTGTTAACAAATAATCAATCATATGGCGATCACTATATAATCAATCAGTTAAATTAATCAGAGACATGTGTCTGACCTTCATTTCTGTGACCTTGAGCCTCATCTGACAGCTGAGGGCAATGTCCTTCTCCTCCCTCACAGCCTCCTTGATTCCAGTCAACTTCTCCTTGAGGTCATTGCACTCTGCGTGGATCGTCCTCATTTCTCTCTCCATCGCTCTTCTCTCCTGTCAATCAATCAATATATCAGTAAATCAATGAATATATCAATCAATCAGTCAGTCAATCAATAAATAAATCAATAAATCAATCAGTCAATCAATCAATCTATCAACTAATCAATTATCAAATCAATCAATATATAAATCCAGAGATTTATCGGTCGACGAACGGATAGACTGCCCTGTCAATTTAGCAATCAAAATTTTCGTTTTGATATGTTCTGAAACACAAAGATGGGCGAACAATGTAGTAATGCACTAGTCAGTTCAGAGAGAGAGAGAGAGAGAGAGAGAGAGAGAGAGAGAGAGATAAATATCTGTGCTGTTTAAAAGAAACTTTAGTTCATATACACGATTTCAGAACACGCATTCGCATTCAGCCATTTATAGCAATGAATATATATATATATATATATATATATATATATATATATATAATATATATATATATATATATATATATATATATATATAATATATATATATATAGCAGTTTCTTTAAGTATACTGTTCTACGGTTTAATCAATTAATGATAGGCTATATAAATGCAATGCATTAACTTGGATACATAAGATTGGCAACTGCAATTTTTTATGATTTAAAAGCAAGAATTATTTATATGATGTAAACTAGATAAAATACCTCGCAGTATATGACAAGATCAGCCTTGACATCTTCCAGTTCTTTGTTCTTAGACCTTAGCTCATTCTTCAGAGTGTTCAACTGAAAGGCAACAAAATAGCTATTATTTCAGGCGAAACGAATGTCTCAATAGCGTAGGGGTAACGTCATGAAGTTTTAAACACACACACACACACACACACACACACACACACACACACACACACACACATACACACACACACACACATATATATATATATATATATACACTTCTTTATTCGTCAACATTTGACAGGAACAAAAGCAACAATAAACAAATCAAACAGCTTAAACATAAAATTAGTATCAAAAATAAACCACCACCAAAAACACAGAGTTTCAGTTAAATGACAGACCCTGATGTGAATTGAACTCTCGCGGGTTCATATCCCAGCCGCGCTGATCTGAGAGTAAAATCTCGGACATTCACTGGACTGGTTATAAGGAAAATAGACTAAATTGCCTAAAAGTGATAGATATCGACCTTGTTGATCGTTTCACTATTATATGTGTTTACTTTACTTACGTTTTCCGTGATCTTAAAATCTTACGAAGGACGGTAAAAAAACATGGAAAAGCTAATGTTAGCGTCAGTTTTCTCACTCGAAAGCGGTGTCAGTGACGGACGAGCCTAGGATTTGAATCCCGCACATACTGATCCGCGGTCGAATATCTTACCTTCGTCGCCACTGAAAATCTAATAGGAAAATTTAATCTGTAAAGGATAGAATTAATGGCTAGAAAGGTAAGGGAAAAGAGTTCGATTCAGAAACTGAAAAATGTCATCAGCAATCGAAGCATCTTAGAAGTTCGTTAGGGGAGGTTGATCAGTAGATAAGATCAGTAGGGTGGATCAGTAGATGAGATCAGTAGGGTGGATCAGTAAGTAAATGAGATCAGTGGAGGTGGATCAGTAGATGTGATCAGTAGAGGTGGATCAGTAGATGAGATCAGTAGAGGCGGATCAGTAGATGGGATCAGTGGAGGTGGATCAGTAGATGAGATCAGTAGAGGTGGATCAGTAGATGAGATCAGTAGAGGTTGATCAGTAGATGAGATCAGTTTGAGAGGAATTCATGAGAGGAATCGTGCTGCGGGATGAAAATCCCGTGTAAATATAAAAATACCGCTATAATTTGTTGGAAGCTTATTCTTAAAGCTGCGCTTTATTCTCTTGTCGCGGTTTACGATAATGGTAAAGATTAATTATATAGCTTGATAAAAATGAATTCAAATAAAATGCTACAAATATAAACAAGATAGCACTACTTGTATAGGTCCTGCGAGAAGTAGGCCTACCTATTTGGATTTTTTGAAATGTTTAATTAGACGCATTTTATTACCACAGGAGGATATAGGCCTAGGTTCTATTCGCTTGATTATCAATCAATAAAACAACGATTCAAATCCCAATTTCTCATCCAAATTAGACTCACGGACGGCATTTTGTATTGACGATTCGAATAAGCAATGGAAAGATATTCGGTATGAGACAGTAGGCCTATAGATTCAGATGATAGATTCAGATGATAGATTCGAGGAATTTAGACAATTTCTTCGCAAAACATTTGTAGCGTTAACATGCCTTTACAATAGTAGGATATGCTGAGAAATACTGAGAATTTACTTTTCCAATAATAGCAAGTTGTCGTCGTGCGTATAAGAGATGAAACTTACATGTAACTATGACCATGTTATACTGATTAATTTCTGTTTGATTAAGAAACGTCAATTTGTATCTCATATTCAAAACTTACAGTTGCTAGTCTTATTTAGGGGGGGGGCCTATTCGACTTTCCATAATTCCGCTTGTAAGCTTAGCGCTATTGCGTGCGCCTAAAAGGAAGGATTGTCTGATTAACTACGCACCTCGAGTTGTCCGTAGTCCTGCATCATCTTCTCTTTTTTATACATAAAAGCTGAGATGTTCTATTCGTCTGTCAAATAAGCAGAATACAAAAATGCAGGATCGTGGATTAGCCTAATTTAATGTATGCCAATGGCGCGTGCTGTACTATGCAGATATTAGACGGCGCACCATCTAGTAATGAAGGGTTGAATATCACTGCGAAATTCACATATAAAGTAACGAAATTCACCGAAATTCAAACTTTAAAGCCAAATACATATAAAACAGAAATCTTGAACTTCGGTGGTCCAAAAAGTAGAATTTCATAATTGAACTGAATGGAGGATTTCTAAATATTTCCTTGAGCACACTTAGAATGAAATTGAACACGCTAATATGTTCTAGTGGACATTCGATCCAACAATGCACACAATGCCAGTGCTTTACAAGCAAAGTCGAACAAACTGATCTTTGATTTCTTCGTCCCAGAATCTGATTTAATAGATTTTCAAATAGCTGAGTGTGTAATGCTCCAGGTATCGTCATAACTTGTTTAATTGCTATTCCAGAGATCATTGGATCAATTCCCGGTCCCGGTCGAGCTGATAAAGGTTATCGGACATTTATCTGGCTATTAACATGTCTGATCATTGTCTACAGGACCGGTATAGACATGTTGTAGTACAAGTGATAACAACTATCATCACGGAAGATGGTTCCATTAGGCCTATAATGTAGGCCTATGTTTAACATTTTCAATAATTTTGCTAACATTCCGTCATTCCCTAGTTAACTATCTTAAGGGTTTTTAATTTATTATATAATTAATTAGAATAATGTAAAAAAATTAAGCGAATGTAGGTTACTCCCTCTTGATAGGTCAAAGGTGTTAACTATATTTCTTTTGCAGTCTTTTCTAACGACTTGCTATCTGTACTTATGTTAACCTTAATTCTTATATTTTTACGAAGTACACCATAGTTAACATTAAGTTAGCTTCACTTGTTGTGTTCGATTGCCTGCGCTGCTTGTGAACACGTTTTGGTGTTCTTATTTAACAAAATCACATTTTATATAATTCAATTAGGCTAATTGAACTGCCACCACAACAGTAAGTTCTGTAAGTTCTTTGTAAGTGTTTTTGATAAATCTTAGTAAAGACTGCCTTCAAATTGGGGTGATTTCCATTACATTCCTAAATGACTGCTTGTGCCTTACTTGCGGTTTGTGGAGGTAAGTTTATTTTATAGTGACGTGCAGTATGTAGTGACAACACAACGATCGATCTGCAGTATTCACACAGGCATTGACGAAATGTTAACGTTTATTTTGTTTGACTACCAAATACCAGTTATGAATAACTGCATAAAATTATAGTCCTGAATGTCTACATGTTGTTGAAAGATTTAAGAAGTTCTTAGTTTTTAAATAGGAAAGCAAGTTACGTCAGCTATTATTTAAATTGACGTTATGCTAACAATAAATAAAAAATCTTTAATACCTTACGATAATAAGAGCGTCTAATGAAATTGTAAACATTTTTAATTCTCAGATTATAAAAAAGTAAAAAAAGTAAACACGCATTATAGTGAATAATCAACTACGTTGATATCTATCACTTTTAAAATCGCATGTTTAAACCGTTAGGCAATTTAGACCATTTTCCGTATAACCAGTCCAGTGAATGTCCGAGATTTTACTCTCAGATCAGCGCGGCCGGGATTCAATAAAATGTAAAGCTTAATGTCTCATACTCGTCAAAATATATAAATTGTCATAGCCTTCTGATTTTCTGCAATCAGTTTGACAACTTATAATTATTTTGTTATAGATCAAATCTACTCTTTTAAAATCAAGAATAACAACAACACCATTTTAACTAGATAAAGGTCAAGACTAATATTAAATATGTGCATTTGATAAGTAACTCTGCCTCAGGGCACTAACTACAATGCTCTTAGCCGGTCCCAAGCTCGGATAAAAGAAGAGGGTTGGTGGTGGGGTGCAGATATTGCTACCATTAAAACAAAAGGCGCTAGAAGGATGTATGAGATCAAAGTTACTTGATCCACCGGTCTCCTTAACCAGCTGGGAGAGGACTGGTCACGGCCTAGCAATATATGACCACCAATCTCTATGATACCAAAAACAAACGTTTGTGGAGGAACATCATAGAGAAAACTTTGGCTGGAACCATCCCCAGGATGATCACGTGATATATGATAAGTCTCTCAGACTAAGACCTAGACATCAAGGGAACAGTAACGCCACAGCTGGTGGGATAATCTAGACTTCAGTAAATTGAAGACCTAGTCAGTAGACAAATGTACACCTGCAGATCTAGTCTACATTTGAATACATAACTTAGTATTCATTGGGCCGCCATGTCTTTGATAATGAGGCTTTAAGAAGGCTGTTCTGTATTACCTCACAGAGCTTAGGCTCTTTTGTAGTATCCCTCTTCCTGATTATTTGCTTATTTTCTAGTTAAGTTTGCTGTAATTGTTGTTTATTGTGATATGAAACAAATAAAAGGTTGCACAGTGAACAAAAAATTGCCTTGAGAAAGGATGCCTATCGAAATTCTGCTAGGCTAAACCCTTTCAAGGCAAACTGCCATATATTTTTAGATTAATTTTCTGAATTTTGCACCGTTTTTGGACCTTCTTTTCGCTCGTTTGATTTTGTCACAATAGTGCTCGATGTTGTCATTGATGACTGTAGCACTCTAATTGTTGTTATTATTATATTATAGAGCATGCAAACCACGCCGCCTCTACTAATTAATCAGCTCAACTTGATTAAATTACACTAGTTAGTCTGTTCACAGAATAAAGACTTTATCCTCTAATACCTATGGGTCTAACTATAATCTTTTCTTTACTAAACTGATGTTACTCAACACCAATAAAGAAATGAAATGACTTCCCACTTCATAGTAAATTAAATGTAAACTTTCCCTTAATTAGGTCTAACAGAAATTTAAAATTACTAATAAAACCGGCTCATTGATGAACAGAAACAGACATCAGACAGTCTCAAGACATGATGTATTTCTTTAGAGAATGGCATATCGTCTTCTACTAAAATCTAAATAACAAGTAGTAACTACTGGCGAATATACACAACAGCATAACTTGATAAAATATATCTTATAGAAGATATATAATCAGCGTATCCCGCACTTAGTCAAAAATTAAAGTATGAACCAGACGAAAATTTAAACAACGATTACTTGATCTACAACAGATTTTAAGTATTTAACACACATACTCTGAATCGACTAGCAGAGATAGATTATCAACTTGCTGCACAATACTATAATGTCTGCCAGAATATCAAAACATTGCCTGGCTAGGAGTAGGAAATGAATACATACTATTATGAATTCAATACACTATATACAGTAGGCAATTGTATCTTGATATACATTTCGAAGCAGTCTAAATCATCGATATGAGTTACATGCAACAACAATCTAATAGTTTACATTGTTTCTTGTTTTATAGGAGCTAAGCCATTAGAAAATGAACACTGTCCATGTTGTAGCGCGACCACTGAGAAGTTTAGAATCCAGGGTTGGAGTATTGTTTCACGCTGCGCAAACACAAACACATTACTAATATAGCCTTTGATTATAATTATGCATTGAATAAATTCAATGGAAAATTGAACATATAGATGCAGATAAAACGCTATATAGTGCTGATACCAGAAACTTTTATAAGTAAAAGAGACAAGTTCAGCTAATGAAATGAAAAAGTGAAAAGGCCTCTAAATCAACTGCAGAGCTTATTTAAAGAGTTCATTACTATATGATTAATATGCAGTTTAATATTCATAGCTATATAACACTGAATTGTTCAGCACAGAGGTCTGATGCCGCGCCAAGGCCATTAGTGAAATAAACGACAAATTTATTGAAATATAAGCTGTACGACGAAAAGTAAATTCAAACAACAAAAAATAAAATGAAACGAAATTAGTAGCGCAAATTTCTTCACGTGGCAACTGAGATCATCCCTGGGTGAGGTCATTCTTCTACCACAAGCTCCTAACTACTACAGGGCGAGTACGAGAGAGAGAAAAGAGCCTATGACAAATACACGACTTTACCTGCTCCTAGCATGTCAAGGTATTTTTTAAACCGGAAGTTGCAATAGTCTAACATTATTCAAATCTTATCCTATACGAAAAAAGCTTGCCATACAATGCCCACCTTCATTACTAAAAAAAACCCATGGCATATGCCTTTAATGAAATTTTAATCTACGCCACTGAGCGTGGCTCATATAAACGAGACAAGAATTGTGAGCCGTTTTCAAACAAACCTCATCTGCAGCAGATACTGAGCGTTCTGAATTTGCTCAGCCGTACCAGAGATGTTGATGATACGATCAGTGGAGTCAGGCTGTGGCTCTTCTATGTTTATACTAGCGCCAGACTCCATGCGTATCTGCTTGATCCTCGTTCCTCCTCTACCAATGATAGCACCGGCATACTAAACAAGCATACGTCATATACATACATTCACATATAAAGCACCGGCATACTAAACATGCATACATCATATACATACATTCACATTCATAGCACTGCTATACTAAACATGCATACATCATATACATACATTCACATATAAAGCACTGGCATACTAAACATGCACACATTATATCCATATATTAACAAATAAAGATAGTGTACAAGAAGCATTAACACTTATTACACGGTAGATGCAGTTCTACTTAGTATCGAGACTTGCAAAACAGCTCACTATACAAATGTTCATATATTTCAATAAACTTAATGCTATTTTAGTAAAATTTGCCGTTTTAAGAAGAACACTTTTGTCTAATCAAGAAACTGGAGCAATAAAATACGCTTAAATTGCTAAATAAGTAGGATTTTTTAAATTCCCGGTTTTTTATCTGATGACAACATCACAAGAGAATGAGAATGAAGTTAAAGAAGCACTCTAAACTCTGAACCATGACCCTATCGAGGCACTCTAAACCCTGAACCATGACCCTATTGAGGCACTCTAAACCCTGAACCAGGACCCTATCAAGGCACTCTAAACCCTGAACCATGACCCTATTGAGGCACTCTAAACCCTGAACCATGACCCTATCGAGGCACTCCAAACCCTGAACCACGACCCTATTGAGGCACTCTAGACCCTGAACCATGACCCTATCGAGGCACTCTAAACCCTGAACCATGACCCTACTGAGGCACTCTAAACTCTAAATATGACCCTATCGAGGCACTCTAAACCCTGAACCATGACCCTATTGAGGCACTCTAGACCCTGAACCATGACCCTATTGAAGCACTCTAAACCCTGAACCATGACCCTATTGAGGCACTATAAACTCTGAACCATGACCCTATTGATGAACTCTAAACTCTGAACCATGACCCTATTGAGGCACTCCAAACCCTGAACCATGACCCTATTGAGGCACTATAAACTCTGAACCATGACCCTATTGATGAACTCTAAACTCCGAACCATGACCCTATTGAGGCACTCTAAACCCTGAACCATGACCCTATTGGCACTCTAAACTCTGAACCATGACCCTATTTTAGCTTTTAACTTTAATGGGTGTAGATTTTAGTAATACAAAATCAAACAAAAATACAAACAAAATAATAAGTAATACAAACAAAGAATATTATGTTCTAAAATTTGGACACTCACCTCTTTAGGAATACTGACTTGGGTATATTCTGAACCCTGCATACAAATAGTAGAATATCCAAGCAACAAATCATATACAACTGATAAAGACCTAAACGATTTAATCTGAAATCACGATTAAGCAAAGAACCAGACACATGAAACAAAAAGATTTAACTATATTTTTAGCACTATATTTTTAAACATGAAAATTAAATAACAAAATGCAAGATATAAAAATTGCATTATTCTAGTGAAAAACTACAATATTAGTAGACAAATAAATAAACAATACAGTTATGCTTCAAGATTTAAACTAAAACCTGAACAATACGTGAATATATAAATTTTTCCTCAAGCTTTAAACTAATAATAAGTAAACAAGACATCAATAAAAAAATAGATAAATTTATACATCAAGATTTAAAGTAAAAAGTAAGCATCATAATAAGATAAATATCAGTGGTAGACACTGACCACAGCTTCTGCCTCATCAAAGCTAATACCACCAGGACCTCCGTATGAGCTTTCAGCTAAACTACAATGTGACAATAGACAACCTTAGTTAATTACAAAAACATTTCAACTCCTGTTAATTGATATATTATAATTCATAGAAATAAAGAACCGAGTGCTAATATAGTAGGCCTAAATAAAATATCGAATCAATGGTCGTCTGCATAAATATCGTTTCTCAATAAGCAGGAGGTCCTCAGTTCAATCCCATACCGACTGTCTGAAATACCCCTTTATGGTACAGAACCAGGAGTCAAACTTAGAGTTATTATTTTATTCTATTAATAATAAATAATATTATATAAATAATATTGATACAATATATAAGAACCAGTATCCAGCTGTAAACTACGGACAGCCCAAAAGACAAAAGATTCACCAGTTGAAATAGTTATAATTACCAATAGAATGAAGAAAACTTTGCATGAAGTAAAAAAAACCAGTTTAAGATATAATATTACTTATAACATCATTTTCTTATATCCTTCCTACCACCAAAAATTATAATTATCATTAAACTCCCATTGATAGAAGTAAAGCTGGCAAAGCTAAGGTTAACGTCAGTTTCCTCACTCGAAAGCAATATCAGTGACGGGCGAGCCCAGGATTTGAACTCCACACATACTGATCCGTGGTCGAGTATCTTACCGATTTCGCTTTTAAGTCTGTGTATGTCAAGTAACAGAAGAGTTATATTAACCTTCCAGCAAACCCAGGGGCCCCAGCCAATCCTCCCCCTCTAGCCGAACCTCTACCCCCCATACCACCAGGGCCTCCTCTGCCACCAAAACCACCCCCTCTGCCACCAAAACCAGCCCCTCTACCACCAAAACCACTCCCTCTACCACCAAATGCACCACCACGTCCTCTGGCGCCACCAAAGTCACCCCCGAGGAGTCCCTCGATACCACCGCCCCGTCCACCCCTCAAATAATTACAAAATACAATGAAAATACTACACGTGATTGAAAGCTAGTAAAAAGATTAAATGTTTCAAATTGTTTAGTTTAAATGTTTCTAATTGTACTTAGTGCCATTACTCTGCATCAATTGCAAGTCCAAATAATTAAAATCGTGACTAGTAATGATGACACTATTAAGCATAATGAATGTAGTTGTGATGCTATTAAGCGTAATGAATGCTGCAAAAGATAGATTTCAGTAGAAACCACAATTAACAGCATTACAAATGGTCAACACATCGTAATTGACCATTATGATCAACTACGATTATCATATAACTATGATGCATACATAGTGAGAAAAAGAGAGTACAGATAAAGGGACACCGATTGACATATCTATACACAAACATACAGATCGAGAGAGAGATATATACGCAAACATATAGAGGAAATTAAGAAAATATATACAATAGGAAGAAGAGTTGGATAGGACACATTCTAAGAAGAGAAGGTCTATTAAAAGAGGTCATAGAAGGTAGAATGGAAGGAAAAAGAGGCAGAGGCAGGGCGAGATTACTTATGTTAGATGATTTAAAGACCCACTCATATATGGAAATGAAGAGGAAGGCCGAAGACAGAAAAGAGTGGAGGTGTTATACACTGGACCTGTCAGTAGGCAGTGCACTAAGAGAGAGAGAGATAGACTGTACCTAGCACCCCTCATGGGCGCCCCTCTAAATCCAAACCCCTCTCCCCCGCGCCCTCTCCCACCCCCTCCACGTCCCCTGCCTCCTCCCCCTCCCATATCCATACTGGTGTAACCCCCATACTCCGCAGCAAAGAACTCATCAAAGTTCTGCGGGTCGTACTGAGCCGTCATACCTCTGGGAGGAATCTTATAAATTAAACAATACAATGAAATAAATTAATTATTCAATTAAAGATTACTTAATAACTAGTATTTTTAAAGTAATACTTCATTATAGTTTCAAGTAATTATTAAAATATTAATAACAGTAAAAGCAACATTTATAATGCAGTCATCCTCATCATCTTCCCTTGAATCCCAGTTTAACCAGGGTCGGGACACTAACAGACTGTCTCAAATCCTCTCTGTCCTACATCATAACATCAGTCAATCCCATATTTGAAACTCTTCCATTGGTTTAAATTTTTTGTAGCAATTTCTTGAGCCTAGGTGCTTACCAACCGAATGCCCTTTCCAACGTTGGTATGGATCTCAGTGCTTTAGTCACCTTCTATGACACATGCAGTCAACAGTTGGTCAACTCTTCAAACAACCCAGACACAGTATGGGGCAATATTTATAATGCAATAAATAACATACACTTCTATAAAACTGATATATAAAGAATAAATTTATTTTCAACCTGCACAACTACAATTGATTTTAATCTTGTACTTAACCGCTATATCTGCTGATGTAGACATTTACAAAACAGTCATCATCATCATCATCTTTTCTTAAATCCCAGTTTAACCAGGGTAGGGATATGAATAGACATTTACATAGCAGTAAAGAATTTAAACTTAATTAACCTAATTATTGCAACAGCACTGTATAGAAATTTATAAATTAAGCGTCACAAACCGTATCGAGAAGTTCATAGATAGCATAAGCTACTCTTGATATCGTGTCAGGATCATTACCTATCTCCACCACTCTGTCACTGGATTGAGGACAGCATTCCATGTACACCTTCACGTGGGCATTGAAGTGCTAAGCACAAGAAAATACACACTCACATGCAAACATCATATAAAACACCACATTAGAAGACCATAACTGCATTGCTTACATTATCTACATGACGTATTCAAGGTAGACTTAACGCGACTATAGGAAACAAAAAAAATCCTGAGATTAATTAAAAGTGCAAAGATATTATTTAGTACAATCAGCGCATCTAAATGAATAAATTTTAATTTAACTAAATGTCATTCAATTACAGTATATTGAAGATTTATATGTCTTATATATCTGATTAAATATGGTTAGGATAAGGCATAGACTTTGTGAAGGGATTAACTTGTTGATCTAAGGAGTGCTCTTATGGAGCAGGAAAACAGACTTGAGTATGAATATGTACCTAGAACCTGACACTTGGCAGTGCACTGAAGACAGAGAACAGAGATATATATATATATATATATATATATATATATATATATATATATATATATATCTGATACTGTAACTGAATAACTGAATCTTATACATTACATGATACACAAACATTACATAGTTGCCTTTCAATGAAGAAGACTGTTTATGGCCATTAATAATTACTCGCAGCATTTTTATATACAAGATTTCATATCCCTCGCGCAGTTCTTTGATCTTGAAGCCAGGCTTGCCGATATTACCGCCTGCCTGGCTCTGTAATGTTATGTTAGGTTACAATAGATAAGATTATATATACCTCACGCAGTTCTTTGATCTTGAAGCCAGCCTTGCCGATAATGCCGCCAGCCTGGCTCTGATGTACGAGCAAACGAATTATACACTGACCTTCTCCACCACCCTGCTTATCCTGCGGATAAATACGTAGAAATATATATTTAAATTACGGATAAGACTGAGGTGGCTTCACAATGCCTCCCCTAATTCTTGCTTAGTCGCTATCACAACACACACAGTTGCGCTAATTAACACAAAATAATTAAACATCAGAATATATATAAAATGTTCATTGCAAATATACTAAAGATACATTTTGCTAAATTCTACATCCTATAGTAGAATCTTGTTTATTTTTTACAAAATAATCAAAAATTGTAAACTTGCAGCAGTACAACACAACAAGAATAACAGTAAGTATACTGTTATTCAACATAGTATTTACCCAGTTATTAGAATAAATCACAAATAAGACAATAACGTTCACACAAATTCAAGGCAACATACCGATTCCAGTTGAACCAGAATATCCGACAGTATTTCGCACGCAGATCCCAAATCAGTGGATATACCAAGCACTCTAGAAATACACGACACATTGCTTAATAGACGCATTTAGTTTAGATAGGCTACTAGGAATGAATACAAGATTAGTAACAAGCAGCTCTAATCAGTAAGAATAGCTTGAGTGCAAGTAAATAGCTATTGTTAAATTAAATTTCTATAATTTACTTTATTTCCTTTTATCCGAATAAGCATATTAAGTCCTACAAATTTATGTTGGAAAGAAAATTAGAAAAAATGTTTGCAAAAACATACATATTTTCTACACCTTCAGTATTTCAGTACCACTATTTTCAAAAGAAAATGCATACACTCAATAAGTCAAGCTCTGCAAGAGCAAGTAAGTAAATGAAAAGTGAGCTAATAAATATTGTAGAATATCTAAAAAGCAGCAAAATAATTTCTTCTGATATTATAGAGAATACTTCTCTCAAATATCAAACAATCATTTTTAACAATGACCACAGAATAACTTTTATCTCCAAGCACACTGTACCAGCAAGCACATGATACCTCTATGCACGTACTACCATCCAGTTCACCATACCTCCATACACATTAAACCTTCAAGCACGCCATATACTCTAAGCACATTAAACCTATAAGCATACTCTATACTAAAAACACAATACCTCCATGCACATACTACCATCCAGTTTGCTATAGCTCCATGCACACTAAACCTTCAGGTACTCCATAAACTCAAGCACATTAAACCTACAAGCACACACTACACTAAAAACACAATACCTCCATGCACATCATACCATTAGCACATCATATATACATGAACACAATACCTACAAGCACACAATACCTCTAAGTACACCATATCTTGTTTTCTCTTAGATATGAGAAATATTAATAGAAATTTTTACACGCAGAGATAATCAGATCAAATTCACTGGAACATGTCCAGTAATTGGAATATGTCCAGTGATTGGAACATATCTAGTGATTGGAACATGTCCACTGATTGGAACATGTCCAGTAATTGGAACATGTCCAGTGATTGGAGCATGTCCAGTGATTGAAACATGTCCAGTGATTGGAACATGTCCAGTGATTGGAACATGTCCAGTGATTGGAACATGTCCAGTGATTGGAACATGTCTAGTGATTGGAGCATGTTCAGTGATTGGAACATGTCCAGTGATTGGAACATGTCTAGTGATTGGAACATTTCCAGTGATTGGAACATGTTCAGTGATTGGAACATGTCCAGTGATTGGAACATGTCTAGTGATTGGAACATTTCCAGTGATTGGAACATGTACAGTGATTGGAACATGTTCAGTGATTGAAACATGTCCGGTGATTGGAGCATGTCCAGTGATATAACAAGCCTAGTGAACTTTGCAAGAGTTTCAAAACAATAGAAGTTCCAAGCAGCTTTTATTATCTTAACATTAACATTGATTATAATTTACTATTAAATTATTTTACTACTTTTAGGCATAAAAATCATTTTCCTAATCAAATAGCAAGGGTAAACCCTCTTAGACTGTATTGCAACAGTCAAATGCAACCAGACACAGATACTACTATTATTGACGAATTCTTATAAAACAGACTTAAACAGCAGAGAGGAGGATATCATACCGTTCAGGGCCGTTAGAATCTGGTACAACGACTGTAGCATTGTACTGAAGTAGAAAATGAGGTCGGGTCAACAGATCAGGGTCATCGGCGGGACCGGGTCAGATAGGGTCATCATCAGCGGGACCGGGTCAGATAGGGTCATCATCAGGTCGGACAGGGTCATCATCAGATGGGACAGGGTCGGGCAAGGGCAAAGGTCACAGCAGGTCGATCAATGGGTTTACATGTAATGGGACAAAACAACAGGCACATAGGCATTAGTTACTGGCAGCAGGGTTAAAAGCTACAACAAAAGCAGGTCAAACATCTTTCATATTATATGCTCTAAGGTTTATAAGCTTTAGTAAAAAATTCGTACAGATTAAACGATATACACTCTGTCCCAAAAAACAGGACCCCAAAAACGTGTATTAATGTATAACAGAAATAGACTCAAGTCTTATTCAGCAATCAGAATCCAATAGAACAGCAAAGTTGACATAGTTCAACGAACTCAGGATAATATCTAAGCATGACTCTGCTGAAGACTTTTCTCTATCAGAGATGATTCATGGACTCAAGTATGAGTGAAATTATTTGAAAGATTCAGATGCACATGACTGAATTACAACCTAGTATTTTACAGATTTCAAAGAATAAAATGTAGATATTTCGGAGCAAATTTAGAGTAAAATTCAGTTTAAAAGCTTTCTTATAAGTTTTCTTAAATATAATATGTAATTTATATAAAAATTAATTCAGGGACAATAGTGAAAATAAAAATAAGTCCATTGCAAGTCCTGGTCTAAATTTTATTAATATGAATTTGTAAATTTAATAGTTTTAAACATGCTGACAGAATTTTTCTGATACATTCAATTCAATGTTTCTAAATACTAGCACAACGACAGGCAAAGTTCTCAAAGAAAATGATGCTCATTCTCAAAGTAAATGCTGTATTTTTGCCATTTTTAGATATTTTATAGAAGCTGCAGAGGAAAGAGTAATTTTGTGATTTAAGCAACCTCTTTTCAAGCTCTATCATGCATTATATAAGCAATATTAGGCAAGTTTTATAATGACAATCTCTTCAGGTTTCAATAAATCAAATGGTGGTTTGATTAATGAAGGAACACATAGGCTGCAAGTACCAGAAAAATTAAGAGTGTATACCTCACCCAAAAATAAAGAAAAAGGGTTAAAAAAGGCCTGCATCTTGTAAACCATAAAATTTATCGATCAATTCCAAATCCAGTCTTACATTCAGCACCACTGAGACAGTGGATTAAAGCTGATATCATCACCAAACATCTTTCATTTACTTGCCTAATCTTTTCGCTCAACTACATTCATTAAAACTCCTAAATTTAAAAAATAAAATTCTTATGATATCAAAGCTAACCCACTCAAGGGAAAAAATCATTTTCAATTATCTATTATTCACAACACAATTCATTTTGATAGAAAATTTTGTTACATTACTAAAAATTATGTTTCGGTTCATTGTGCTCTGATCATCTCTGTTTCAGTTAACTGCATCCATTTGCTAAGACTCTTAATAAACGTCATCCGCTGTCAACCCTTGCATCTTTTTCCATCTATTATTCCTGTCACTACGGTATTTCAACAATTTTGTTCCGCATAATGTGTCCCAAAAACTGCATCTGTTGTCGTCGTATTTGGTTCAAAAGGTCACAACAAGTTGACATTCTTTGTAAAACGTCTTCATTTTTAACGTGGTCTATATAAGATATACGCAGCATTCTTCTATAGAACCACATCTCTCTTGCCTCAAGTTTAGATTCCATTACAGAAGAGATTGTCCAAACTTCACTTCCATATAACAGTATTGGTTGAATATAGCATTGAAGAAGTCTTTTTTTGTATCTATTGATAATTTATGGCTCCTGAAAATCTTTGACATTCTGTTATATGCCTCCTTAGCCATAGCTATTCTTCTGTTTATTTTCTTGTCACATTTCCCATTTTGATGAATAAGTGACCCTAAATATATGACTGATTCTACTTGTTTGACATGTTGACCTCTTACTTTGATTAAGCATGGCTGTAGTATTTTTAGTTTGCTAAATGTCATGCATTCAGTTTTCTTCATATTTATAGATAATCCACTAGCCTCTTAATACAATTTCACCAATCAGTCATATGTCAGACAGGCTACTATATAAATCCAATCAATTTAATAAACAATTTAATCTGATAAAAATCTGTAATCTTAAGGGAATACTTTTCTGCCATCTTTGTAACTACATTTTAAAAAAGCCAAATGACATACCTCCTGCCTCAGACGTTTAATATTCGAACCTCCCTTTCCAATTATAGCACCAGCACTCTAAAATATAGTAATTAATTATCACTTAAAATAATTACTAATTATCACTTAAACTTATGTTAAATAATTAATTAATAAATGTCATTGCATTTTTACAAAATGGTAATTGTTAAACTCAAAGCCAAATAATGTAACAAGTCTTAAATACAATTGACATTAATACATACAATTACACATTGAATAACTGATAGTATGTTACTTAACATGTAATATGTAAAATTTATAATTAATATCCTACAGTACTAAGTGAAATCAAAAAATTAACAGACTTAAGAAAACTATTGTTATTTATAAAAAAGAAATTCAATAGGAAACGTTCCTACAGAGGCAATGGAACTGAGATTATATTTTAAATGCTGCCAACAAGAAACACAATGTTTTATTGGTAGTACAAATTACAAAACAACTACTTAAGCAACAACTGAATAATTATGCAATTATAATAAGGCTAAGGCATTATAATAAGGCTAAGGCTAAGTTTAACGTCAGTTTCCTGCTCAAATGTCAGTGCTAGGGAGAGAACAGGATTTGAACCCTGCACCTACTGATCCACTGTCAAACAACTTGCCAACAAGCCACCATCTCAGCCCATTATTATGAAGAATTGTTATGATTCTTTATAAAAAAGTTATATTTAGAGGCCAAAACAACAAAATACTCATCAATGCTCACCTTTGCTCAATTACAGCATATTTACTTAATTACAGCCGCAACTGCAGCATATTAACACGGCATTCACTCGCTTATTCAACAAATATCTATACATTTAGAAAAAATTTGTTACAGACAGCTAGAACAATAACATCTGACGATATGTGTGAAAAATCGCACCTACCCTGCTCGGAACAAGAGCTCTTAGTTCTATGTGTGGGCCACTACCTCTGGGTCTCTTACCACTACCATGCTCTGCATTGTCATCACAATACTCCCGCTTCATTCCTAAACATATGTTATCAAATCATTCCTACACTTCAAAAGTTGTGCATTTTAGACATACATTGTTGTGTATATAGACTTACAGTTGAATACATAGACATATATATATATATTAGCAGCTTATTTCATGCACTCTGCTCAATACTTTCATCAATTCCAGATGCGTTAACAAGCTAATTTTAGCATTGGTTTCCTCACTCAAAAGCGCCAGCACATACTGATCCACATCGCTGCTGGCGCAATGTCGGTAAGTAAATGTAAGTAAACAACTTTCAGCAGAAAGGCACTCATCGCTTCGATGTTTTAAAAGTTTAAAAGCTTACAGCAGGAAAAAGACATCCATGAAGTAAAATGCTATCTAGAAACAGTCTAAACCAAGAAAAGTTAAACATGCTATTCATGTCAGGGTAGATTTTTCATGTCAGGGTAGATTTTTCACGTCATTGTCGCAGTTTCGAATATTTACTCACAGAGTTATTTCATATTTTCTCAAAACATAAAATATTTCTCAGTTGTTCCATAGAAATTCAAGCACTGTGTAGACCTTTAAACTTCACTTGTGTTTAAATATTTTTTGGATCATCAGAACATGGAAGTATTAAACGCATTATTTAAGCTTGTACAGATAAAGATATCTACTGAGTTCACAATTTTTAATACATAGTAAAGTAACGAGTACTTAGATGGTATATTCAGCTGAATAATTTTTTCATTGAAATACTACAACATCACTTCAAAATAAAAATGTAAGAAAATACCTGGTGATGCACCGTTGCCATCCATACTTTAAATTAGGAACGCCTGAAAAGCAGAAAGCGCAAATGTAAACTAAATCCTAATAAGACTTGAAATGCAATAATATCACTTAGTCCAAACACGCTTGATACAATATTAAAATATTTTCAAACCTGAAGTTTATGATAAGCTAAGATTTATGGTTAGGCTTTTAAAGATAAGCTGAAATTTGTAAACTTTAAATAATAAAAGAAATTCAACTATAAAATTTCAGTAAAAAATTAGAGTACAGTAGGATTAGAGCCCTATGAATCTATTTACCTATATCATTAAGACAGCTGACCCAAATCTCAGTCAAAAGATTGCCATTTTTGCTCTTTACACATCATAAAATGAAATTCAAGATGGCCCTCCATAAAAGTCTGACTTTCGATATTATATAAATAATAAACGATAGTGCACTAATTAACAATTGTACAATAATGTCATTCAGCATTTGTTTTTAAGGAGAATGGTGTTCTAAAAAAGTTAAGTGCTAGAAATTTATTTTATATATATGCTTAATTTAAAAAAAGTAGCAAGAAATTTATTTAGTACAGCATTAAACTATAAGTGTAACACGTTTTTAGGTTTTATATAATTCACCATCACAAAATGGTGCCCTGAAATCAAGTAATTTGAACAAAGAGAGATAATCCTATAATTAAAATTAAAAGCAACATCAAAATATAACTTTAGAATTTTATTGTATATTTATTTTTACCTCAAAATTAATTTACCACAAAGGAATCATACAACATGGAACTGAAATGAAAGATACAAACAGTGTTGCCATACACATCATGGCAAGTCATGAAACATCGAGCACCATTGAGGCAAAATCAAGCCGACCAGCAACAATTAAGAAGGTCCAAAAACGGTGCAAATTCCAAAATCCAGAAAAACAGTCCAAAGAATAAGGAAATTGAAGAAAAGGAGGTTTAGACGCTGATCGCAACTCATGTACACAGGATGGAAACGAGAAATGGAAAAGATAGGTATTTACTTTAGATAATTGTACTAATGCAAAAATATTGCAGGATTTACTGAGTACTGTGTATAGACATATAAAAACTTAATTAGTTGAAGTTAAAATGATTAATCTTACAATTATAGAAAAGCATCCCGACAGATTAGAATTTCTTAACGTAATTACACCTGGCCTTGGCTTAGGAAGTTGTGTTATAGAACAGGGTCATCAGAGCTTTGTCATAGGGAGGAGTTAAACTGGAAGAGCTAAAATTTGTGACAGGAGGTCGGAAATCGGACAGGAGTCCAATCCGGCCCCCTCGGCCTTCCCCCCAATACAATTACCTTGAAAATTTTTGTTTTGAAAAAAAGCTGTCTTTCAGAAGAAAATTGAAGGTCTGAAAGAAGAACAATTAACAATTGTTAATGTTGACAAATTTGTATATTAAATCAAGGTTGGATTTTTGTAATTTAAAAAAATTGAAATTGAAGTCTTCTTCGGCGGATATTGCTCTTATTTACTTAAATACTGCTACTAGTTTCTTAGTGTTTTATTTTGATGTTAAAATTTGAGCAATTTTTTGTAGTTCCAAGTACTCACATGTTACGCCTATTTTGAAGTCTTTGCACCGGCTAAAGATTAGAGGGTATCATTTACAAAACAGCTTCGATAACCTATAAGTCCATCACCATCCCTGGACAAACTAGTATGTCTCACTTAATTAAAGTGATGCAGCCTGCTATTACTCGGTCTTCTAGGTTAATTACTCTTGTGAGACCTAGCTTACCTTCACGCTCTAAGCTATCTAATCGTTCTTTCCAGCATGCTGCACCTCAGATCTGGAATTCTTTTCCATCCAATCTTCGGAAATCTTCATTTGAATCGCATCAGCCTTTGCTTTCCTATGAGCAGTTCCATAAGCAGTTGAAAACCTATCTTTTCCATCTTTCTTTTCCATCCAGTGTCCATGAGCAACGACCTGCGCCTAGACCATCTTTTCTTTAACTCTCTTTACTTTGGACTGAATTTCTGGATTTTTGAATTTGCACCATTTTTGGACCTTCTTTTTTTGCTCGCCGGCTTGATTTTGCCTCAATAGTGCTCGATGTTGTCATTGATGACTGTAGCACTCTAATTGTTGTTATTATTATTAATTGTTATTAAAATTTTCTTTCCGATACTAAGTTAAAATCTTAATCACTACTATTAAAATTAAGTGTAATATAATATGCATGTGTAGTGTCCATGGGTCAAAACATATTTAACTTAACACAATTATACTGGTTAAGGAAGTCACAAAGACTTGTAACACCAGTCTTTGTCGTAATTTCATACCTCTATACATAGAGACCGTAAATGAAAAAAGATACAAACCTTGACGAGTTGATAGGCTTCAAAAGAAGAACATAAGAAAAAACTAAAAATTCACCAACAAACCACACACACATATAACCAGCTCATGTATAAACTTACACACAGGTATACAACTATGCACAAATACACATACATATATGCACTAATGCATGTTTACATACATGTTCATGCATACACACCCACACATGCATTTGCACATATACACATACATAAATACATAGAAACACTCAAATACTTACATGTATATACATATACATACATACATACCCCACATCCATATATATACAGATACACACATAAATATGCACACATATACATACAAATATATACATATACATGCACGAACTTATATACATACATACACACATATACATATATATACACACATACATACACATATGTACATATATACACATATACACACATATATACACATATACACTCATATATACACACATACACATATACAATATACATACACATACATATATACACACATACACAATTACACATCACACATATATACACACATACACATATACATATATACATACACATACATATATACACACATACACAATTACACATGCACCTACATATATACACATAGAATACACTCACTTGTACATACACACATCGACCTTACAGACAAAAATATGCAAGCATGCATATAACTACATACTAGGCATATCCACAATTTGCAAAATATAGTCATACATTACAATACATACACGTATATATGCACAAACATACAAAGACATACACACATGTGCATACACTTACCCACACCTACATACACATATAAGCCTTACCCACACTCATGAATACCTAGAAACTAAATACCCTCATGTGATGTGCAACTAATCAGCCTATCTACACAAAACAAACAAACAATTTATCAATTCAATGTATTTCTTTCAAATACTTATCTAGCCTTTTCTTAAAAGCATTCACTGTTTCTGCCTCTACTACATACTGAGGTTGCACGTTCCATATATTGACAACTCTCTGACTGAAAAAGTTTCTTCTAACCTCTAATCTGGATCTAACCTTTATTATTTTGAATCTATGCCCTCTAGTTCTAGCATAATCAGATAATTTGAAAAATTGTCCACATTCGATATTGTCAAAACCTTTAATTATTTTAAACACTTGAATTAAATCCCCTCTGGTATGAATTAGACCCAATGCATCTAACCTAGATTCATAGCTTTGACCTTTGCATTCAGCAATCATTCTAGTTGCTCTCTTTTGAACTCTTTCCATACATTCTACATCCTTCCTTAAAAAGGTCTCCATGCTTGTACGCAATATTCTAATTTAGGCCTTACTAATGCTTTATATAATTTAACTATTACATCCTTATTACGACTTTTTATAGTTCTCCTAATTAAACCTAAAGTGCGATTAGCACAATTTACTGCTGATTTACACTGCTCTTAAAATTTTAGGGTATTATCAATAATGACACCTAGATCCTTTTCTTTAATGGATGATTTTAGTTCTGCATTACCAAGCTTATATTGATTACAACTATTGTTGTGACCTACATGCATGACTGTACATTTATCAACATTGAAGCTCATCTGCCAAGTAGTTGCCCAGTTATGCAGACTGTCTAATGCTCTCTGAAGTGATAACATATCCTCTAGATTGCCTATATTTTTACATAATTTGGTATCATCAGCAAACTTACTCATTTTGGATATTATGCTGTTGTCTAAGTCATTAATGTAAACCAAAAATAAAATTGGACCCAACACTGAACCTTGTGGAACCCCACTAGTAACACTGCGCCAAGCCGAGTCGTGATTTGAAATGCAAACTTTTTGTCTCCTGGAGGTTAACCAACTTCTAATCCAATTCAGGACAGAGCCAGTAACTCCATGAGCTTCAAGTTTACAAAACAATCTCTCGTAACTCACTTTATCAAACGCCTTCGCAAAATCAAAATAGACAATGTCTACTGGATTACCATTATCAACATGCAGTGTGACAGATTCCATGAAGCTCAAGATGTTTTTTAGACAAGATCTATTTCTGGTAAATCCATGTTGACTATTTCTTATTAATCCATAACTATTAAAATGTGTAACTAAACTATCCTTAATAATGCTCTCAAACACCTTACCTATGATACTAGTCAAACTAACTGGTCTATAGTTCTCAGGTTTGTCTCTTCTACCTTTCTTGAATAAGGGAGACACCCTGGCCTCTTTCCAGTCTTGAGGTACAATCCCAGTTTCGAGCGATAGATTGAACAATTTAGTAAGAGGACCTACTAATTGGTGTCTCAGCTCAAATAGTAACTTAGGATGAAGATCATCTGAACCTGGACTTTTATTACAGTTAATTTCACTAAGTTTCTTTAACACTACTTCCTTGTCTATGATTATTTCACTTAAACATTCTGATTCTAGGCCTGAAAATATTTTATCTGCTATTGGGATATTAGCTAGATTTTCTACTGTAAAGACACTGCTAAAGTAATCATTGAACATGTTTGCTGTGAGCTCATCATCAGTGATAATGATACCATCAGCATCCCGCAATGGACCTACTTTAACTACTTTAACTTTGTTCCTCTCTTTATTTCTAACATAGGCAAAGAAACTTTTATTGTCATTTTTTACATTATTAGCTAATTTAATCTCAAACTGTTTCCTTGCCTCATCATTTGCCTTAGTAGACTTGCTTAATTTCTCCTTATACTTATTGTAATATGACAAATTTCTACCCGATTTTATATACTTATCCCAAGCTCGTCTCTTTGCTCTCCTTAACTTTTTGCATAATTTAGTTGCCCATTTGCATTTTACTTTTGACCTATATGTTAAAGGTATCAATTTCTTTGAGATTTCTAAAATATCATTCTTTAAAATTGACCATATATCATTAACGTTATTTAAGGATATACTGTCCCAACCCTTTAGTTGAGCAATTATAGTGTGATAGTTAGCTTTGTGAAAATTCAATACTTTACTCTCTTTCTCAGTTTTTATTTTATTAGTAATTAATTGAAAATCTATCATGCTATGATCACTAGTTCCTAAAGGTTCTCTAACCGTTATATTCTCTACAATATTTTCCTCTGAGCTAAATAATAGATCTAAAAATTTCCATTTCGACTAGGTTCACTAACTAACTGAAACATGAAGTTATCATTTATACAGATTATTAATGGATGGTCATTTGATAATGAATCTAAATTATTCCATTCCATAATTATTCCTTGAAGTTGAAATCACCTAATATCACACAATTTTTACAATCACTACAAGCTTGCTCAAACAAATTGAATAACCCTAAGTCAGTATCAGCTGTACTATCTGGTGATCTATAACATATGCCTAGTAGTGATTTTTCGCCATTACTCTCTATGGTACAAATAGGCTTTCAGGAAAATTGATATAACATATGTCATCTCTCTGCACTACATTTATGTGATCCTTAATATACAATAGAACCCCTCCTCCTCTGGTTTTAACAGAACTGATTCTATCTTTTCTAAACATTTTATAACCTTCTAATTCTATTTCAGAGTTATCTATTGAACTATTTAACCAAATCTCAGTGATGCCAATGATACTATAATTATTCTGCTCTACCAATAATTCTAATTCATTACGTTTATTAACAATACTCCTAGCATTACAAAACATAGAGTCTAACGTATCTATTGATTTTGTTACCTCATTAGAGCTACCAGATTGATCTAATTTACTTTGACTAATACATATGTATTTGTCTATTTCTTCTCTATACTCGGAATGTATAGCACTACCTGTTTTCCATCTACGTTTTTTACTACTTTTCCTTTGCTAATTACCACATTTTTTGTTCCTTCCGACCTAAATTCTTTAACCTTATCCCTAAGTTCCTTGTCCAATAACTGTTGTTTCTTAGTGAGGTCAGGCACTATGAAAATCTTCTTGTAGTCCTCAAATTCTCAGAGTTGCTTAGCTCTCTTTAGAACCTCTACCTTTCCTTCAACTGAGCTTAGTTCAAGCTTAATAAACCTAGGCCTCTCGTTATCCTCATTCAACTTGCCTATCCTAGATACCTTTACTACATGCTTGGTCTTCATGTTGAACCCGTTACTAAAAATATTGTTAACCTTCTCTCTATCACTTTCCTCATTGTCTCCAGTTAAGCTTTCTTTAATGCCATGTACTATTACATTCAGCTTCCTCTGCTCCATATCGAGCTGCTCTGATACTAGCTTTACCTGTTTAGAATTTTTGCTTACTATCATCCTCCATTCTTCTACATTTCCAACATCTTTCTGTAGGTTCTCAACAATTTTCGCATTGTTGTCTAAACCTCTCTTAATTCTAGATAGATCTTCCACTTCCTTCTTAGTCTCTTTGAGGTCTTTCTCTACAGCTCTCTTAAGTTTCTTTAATTCAACAACCTCTTTCAGAACATTCTTTGGTTTCTCCAATTCCATTAATCTATTCTTTAAATGTCCAATCTCCTCCAATCCATCCCTTCACATCACCCAAAGCCTCTTTCAATTCAGTCAGAGCTACTGAAGTTGTCTCCAGTCCAGTCAAAGCTTGCCTCAGAGCCAAACACTCAACCACATCCTTTTTTAGTTCCTTAACATCTTCCTTTACTTCCTTCACTCCAGTCATTTTTACCTGCTCCTCAAGCTTTTGTATTCTTTTCTCCTGCACACACTGCCTGCTTTCATAACCAAGCAATTCCAACTTAGCCGCAACGAAAGTATCTAGGCCTAATACCTCTGAAACGTTGTCGAAGATGTCCCATCTCTTACAGACATCACACGAAACCCAATTCAGCTTCATCTTAGACGACACTTTAACCATAATAGAAGTACTACAATCACATGTGTGTAATTGAAAATATTACAATTAATTAGCCTCACTATAGACAAATTAAGAATACAAATCTGATCGCTGACAGGTTTCGATAACAGCTATGTCCTAACGGACTTAGTGATGTAATCCAATAATCCGAAATTAACGAATTAATCTGATATTTATCACAATATAATTCAGGAAATAAACAAGAGAAGCGTTGCCACTCTACATTACCTCTATTTACTAATATTTACCAGTAATCAGTACTAATCACTCATGTACTGGTAGAGGGAGGAAAGCGTAAAGGTTACCCCCTATTAGCCAACACCCAGTGAAACCTAATTATGCAGTCTAATTTATTTGTAATACTGTTCATCTTCCCAGCGTTCCCAATGCCCTAACTCATATTTTCCTAAGTCGAATTTAATGTATAACCTTATAGATTAGATATGTTAGAATTAATTTCCAGAACACTCATTTTGTGCCCCTTCCCTTATAAGTAAACTTTTTTTTAAGAGACTACATCACTGCCTATATTGTTCTAATTGTAAAATAAATAGCTAAATCAGATTATTTTTAAAGTAGAACTATGAGATGGTATATTAACTTTCGCTGGGATATACGCAGTACATTTAATCATTTTAGCACTGATTACAATTATTCGTGTGTTAGTAATTAATATGCCTATGTGAATTGAAAACTTCAGTTTTAATGAAGTGTGCTCCCTATTTACAGTTTTAACAACTACTTAGTTTATTTTATGCCAAATTTCATTCTTAACACCAATTTTGTCGCAAAATTGACATCAGTGATGAATATGATCTGGTTTCTTCTATCCATTTGTCCATTAAATAGCAGTTTAATACTTTTACTGCTCTATGCTCAGAAAATTTTCGAGGGATTGAAGAGTTACTTTTATGTTAGTTGATATTAATTAATCATAATAAACGGAATTTTTATTGAATAATCTTCAACGTTTACACATTTCTATGTTGTATCCATATACCTCAAGTGCATATTTACCCATTCTTTTAGACATTTGACAAACTACTAATAATGGGGCTGACTGACATAAAATCAGCCGAGGAATTTTCTTCTGAGATCCGCAGCAGTAAGGGGTAATTATGGCTATCAGATATGTAGTATTAGTACCAGATACATAGTTTTATTTTAGAATATGCTTGATACTTGGAAACTAATGTATTATATGCTTAATTTTTAAATACATTAATGTATTGGTAAATGAAATATTGAATATTATTTTTGATATACATTCGCATTTGTTTTTGCTAAATTTATGCTGTAGGCTTTGTTTAGTATCTTAAATCTTTTAAATGAATATCTTTTCCTTACCATCTCTTATTTCTGTGCATAGTGCATACGTATGATGTAGTTATCAGTATGATTAATGTTCTGATATTCTGTTCTGATATTATGATATTGAAAAATGAACCAATTTTATGATTTTATTTCAGGCTACTACTACTGGTACATTTCAATGCGCCTTGGGCCCCTCAGTGCCAGCAGATCAGTGATGTGCTCAATGACCTCATAGCATCAGAAGGAAGCAATCTGCTGAGCTCTGTTAAATTTGTAGCCGTAAGTGACTTTATAAATTATAATGAAATTTAATCAAAGTCTTGGATAACTAGCATGTTACAGGTTTAGAAAGGTATAGAAATTGCTAAAAATAACTATTCACACGTGGGCTGCACTTCATAAAGAGCAATCCATAGATTAACAAGTTAATTCGTTCACAAACGGCTATGCCTCTATGCTTTATGTAATCGATGGTGTAGGAAAATATATCTTCTGTGGTTGTTTCTCATTGCCTACTTTAGTTCTTGGTTAATCGCCTCTTACGATGCTTGCTGATAATTAATTGTTGGTCTATTCTTCTGTAGCCTGGTTCATCATGAAAAATATGTATATATTATATTTATAAGTATATATATGGCAGGCTGGAGTGGTAAGATATTCGACCTTGATTCAGTATGTGCGGGGTTCAAATCCTGGGATTGCCCGTCACTGACATCACTTTTGAGTGAGGAAACGGACGTTAACTTTAGCTTTTATCACCTTTTTACTTTTTTTATATATTTTTATTTATTTATGTTAATAAATTTGTAATGTACTCTTAAACCTTGTCACTGTTTGCGGACAGACAATGTTTGACAATTGTCTCAAGCCTTACAAGTGCTATGCTGGACATTGTTTTGTTGCAGGTAGAGGCGGAGTCTTTGCCAGACGTTGCCATTAAATACAACATTACCGCTGTGCCTACTTGTGTCTTCATTAAGGTTCTTACTGCATTCAAAGATTCAAAGATTTTATTCGCAAGCATTCAGTCATTTTGATTTAATTTCATTTATTTGTACAATTAAATAATTCAGCTTTAAATTAAATGCGAGTCATTGGTTTATTGTTTAAGTTATTTATGAATTGTTTTAAATTTAAAATCGTTATTTATTTAAACATTATAATAATGATTTTAGCATAAATCAAAAATCATTTGTGCAAGTTATCGAAGAATCATGTGAGCATAAAATGTATTTTCAACAATTCAAGGGTTTGCTTAAAATTATAAGAATTTCTTATAGTGCAACTGTATTGTCTTGCTTTAACAATTTCAATCTAACTGATGTTTCATTGTGAAATTTGCTTACAAAGTGTATTGATATTGTATCTTGAGCCTTCTGTAAAGTTTTCTTAAAATTTTCTTTTAGAAAGGAATCTTTTGAAATATTTACTGATATTTATTGAGAAATCATGGACTATTGGCAAAGTTTTTCTGCACATTTACTTTTTGAAAGGGATCAATTGAAATATTTATTACAATATTTTCATTTATAACTGAGTAACTGCCGTTACAATATGTAAAATATTTGACAAGCGATTTTGATGCTATTGCATCTTACAAAATCCTCTAATTGTCTGCAGCGATGAATGAATTGTTTTCTACATAGTACCCTAAGTTATCAGGATTGAAAATAATTTCATTTAGTATATAATGCAGTAGTAGGAAGACTTATTAATAGAGGTGCTGATTTATTTAAGTTTGTGCATTAGTATTAGTGCTTGATTGTTTACAGGATGGAAAGGAAGTTGAAAGAGTTAATGGTGCTAGTGTGGCTGAATTAAACAAAAAACTTCATGAACTGGCTCCACCTCCAAGAGATTCGACTACTGTCAATCAAGTTCAGGTATATCCATTGTTAACTTTTTAAATGCATTACAATTTTCTAGGTTATCTTCCCATGACTGTGATAGAAAAGTTTACTAAATCTACCTGTTTGATTAATAACATTTTTTAAATAAATGAAAATGAATCCATGTGCTGTCTGTTTAAGTTAAAAGAAGTAAGAACAGGTATGTTAGGAGATTTTGGACAAGAGATAGGTTGATTAATTAATATTCAGATACTTAAACGGGATATCTCTAAATAAAGTCACGTTTAACGTTAGTTTCCTGTTTGAATAGCATGTCGGTGATGGGCAGAACACTGGATTTGAACCCAGCACCAACTGATCTGCTGTCGAACAACTTGCCAACAAGCCACCGGCTCAGTCACTCGATATTAGAAGAATCTGTGTAAAGGCGAGGTGCTATGAATGAAATAGACTCACTATATAATCTGATTGAGATGCTTTAATGCATCCATTGTGAAATTTCATCACTATAGTCCTCTAGTCCAGTTGTGTATGAATTAATCTGCCATTGAACTACTTGTTATTATCTAATCGTAAATTGTTATTATTATTGTAGCCATTGAATGAACGACTAAAGATTCTAATTAATTCAGCACCTGTCATGATCTTCATAAAAGGATCTCCAGCACAACCCCAGTGTGGTCTGTATAATACTTTCATTAAAATTACAATTGATTTAGTGTTGGCAAAGTTTTTAAGATTGACTTACTTGAAATTGATTATGCTACCTTTGTGTTAGAAAGAAACAAAAAATTGACTAAAAATTGATTAGGCTACCTTAGCGTTAGAAAGAAACAAAAGTATAAACTGGAATGACACCTTGAGTACGTATCAAATTATAAGTTTAAACTAATCAATAGCGCAGTACCTATACGAGTACAGTTTAGAATTGATTAATTTAATTTAAAATTAGTAATGCTTTATACTGGTGTTTATGCACAGCTGAGGGTGGTTTCAGCCTTTCAGGTAAATGTGATGTTATCAGTTTAATCTAGTTAGTAGATACTTGTATAAATGTGCATATTGTTCATGTAGGATTGAGCTCTTATATGGGATCTAATCTCTGTCAGAGTGTCAGTAGCGTGAATTAAAGATTCTTTTATTACTAATTTAAATTTAGCATAAGTAGCATGAACTAAATGACGTCCATTATTAACTAATTTTAAATATAGTTAGATTGTATAGTTAGAAATAATGATTAAACTAGTTCCATAAAGCTGATCCAAATGTAAAAATTAAATATGTTCAGTCAACGTCTGCTTAAGCCTCTATATATCTTAATCTATATTAACTGTGATGTTTGCATCGTATTGTGTTTTTTGCCTAAAATGATACAATGCTACATTTGTATAATTCATGTAAATATTTTGCTTACTCATCTATAATTTTTCAGGGTTCAGTAGAACTCTTGTGCAGATATTAAAAGAGCAAAACGTTAAGTACCAGTCGTTTGATATTCTAAAGGACGAAGAAGTTCGCCAAGGTAAATATCATTTTCTCTGATTGGTTGTCTTTCTGTGTATTGACAAGTTTATAAAAATTATATACTAATTGAGAATGAAACGGTTGCCTATCAGTTCTGCTATGTGTCTGCTGCTAAATCACTGCTACTCTGGAATTAATATTGCAAGTTCCACTGAAAGTATTGAACATATAAATTATATAGAATAAATTGAATATACATATACATGTAGATCCTAATAAATTTAGCATGCATAGAAATATTTCTGTTGATTTCAGAAGCACCTGTTTAAACACTCGAGTGTGTGGTTTTTACTCATCATCATCATCTTCTTCTTTTGAGTCCCAGTTTGACTAGGGTCGGGATACAAATAGACCTTCTCCACTCCTCTCTGTCCCATACCAACTAGGGTTTTTTGCTGTTGCATCATATAGTAAATATCCCTTTTCATATCTTGATTCCTGGTCTTTGTGCTTGGTCCACGGACAATATTTTCAGGTTAGTTTGCAACAATTAATCATAGGGGGCTGCATTGTGTTGGAGTGGTCTTAAATTGGTTTTGAATTAACTAAAATATCGTTCTGTGTAACATGTCTTGTAAGAGTCTTTATTAATGGATCAGCTACTAGAGATGCTTTTGCTGGGATGAGGACAGCGACATTTGTAATGCGATGGCTTATCAGACTGCTTTTTACTATTCGAGTATAGCTATTGTTATATAATTAAATATTAATAAATTTTTGTAGATCTAATTATGAACTTAATGTTTCTTGATTAGTATTCAATTGAAACTAATACTATTAATTGTATTGATGTAAGATTGCAAAATGGAAATATTTGAGTTCCATTCTCTATTACTTTAATTATTTTCTTACAGGATTAAAGGAATATTCTAATTGGCCGACGTACCCTCAGGTCTATGTAAAGGGCGAGCTGATTGGTGGGTTGGACATCGTCAAGGAGCTGGTTGAAAACGGTGAGCTGAAGGAAATGTTACCCAAGGACGAGGCTAATGGAGGAACTCTGGAGGAGAGACTGAAGGCTTTGATAAGCAGAGAGGAGGTTATGTTGTTCATGAAGGGATCCCCCGCTCAACCTAAATGTGGCTTCAGCAAATCTATCACTGCAATACTTAATGATACCGGGTCTGCTTATTTCTTTAATCTTTTTAATGTAATAAAGGTTGGTAATTGGCAGTAGAGACTGTAAAATAGTTGCCAGAATTAAAAGAAATTTTTAGACATGGAGTTTTTACAATTTTATTTCAAATAAAATCTGTATTCGTCTTAAATTATTTATTATTTTAAGGATTACAGTAAAATGCGTCCTCCAATTGTTACATTTATAAATGTTTTCGACATGATCCATGGATGAGGAAATGGACATATTGTCTGTTATTAAATATTATTATCATATAACGTTCTTTAAATTAACGGTTATAAAAATAACGCTAAAGTGTTAAAACCACTGACTTCAAGTCATCCGAAAGTTGTATAACAAACACAGTCTAGCCATTTATTTAAGGAATATTCTATTTTAATTATGATTCTAATCAAATTAAAATTTCAGTTCTAATACTGTCTGTATTTTTAGTGCACTCTGTATTTTTGTTTGCACTATGATAATATTTATTGTAATAATAATTACAAAGTAATTATAATTTATTCATGAGTAACTTAAAGGGTTCATTTTTTACAAGCCAAACGTCAGTGGTTTTCTTTGCAGTGCATATCACTTCTGATCGATTGAGTCTAAGTAATTTTTGTCAGAATATTTCTTATAAAAAAGAAAATATATATTTTAATATTAATAATATATATTAGATTAGATTTATTATTATTATTAATATATTATATTTATTAATATATATATATTTCTTATGAAAGGAAAATGAGATTCTTCATGGCATAGTGAATGGTATTTTTCATGCCATTCCAGTTATTAAAAGTCTTATCTATTCAAGTAGTTGTTATATAGGCCTAATTGATTGATAGATAAGTTTGTGAAATGTATGGCTGCCAGCGTAGTTAATATATGTATATCCTATTGCCTTTCAGATGAAAGGATTGACATTGGTTTCGACTTGCTTGATAAATATTATGAGTGTTCTTGGCATTTTTGTATTTTTAAATTATAGGGTGAAGTATGGCCACTTTGATATACTCGAAGATGAAGAGGTTCGTCAGGGTTTGAAGACTTTCTCTAATTGGCCTACATTTCCTCAACTTTATGTAAAGGGCGAGCTGATTGGTGGATTAGACATTGTGAAGGTAATCTATAGGCTCCAGCATTATCAAATGCAGTAACATTTTAGTGAATCAAGTCAGTCTTATTTGTGGTCTACTACTGGAACTTGTTATTTTTGTCAGCTTATCTTGAAACTTGATTTTTTATTTTCTTTGCTTGCACTTACAAATTAACTAAATTTAATAAAAACCTCCAGCTGCTTTCTTTGTATCTTTAGTATGGAGTATTCTAAGATTTACTTAAGATAATACGATCTAGTCATATTTAAATCAAAGAATAAGAATATAGAAGTTTTTTGTAATATTCTGAATCTTGTGATGCTATCAGGGCTCAATTATTTAATTTTTGTGTATAACGAAAAATAATATAAAGCAATTAATACATGCCATCATCATTATCATTATCACCTTCCCTCCAATACCAGTTTAGTTTGTTACGGATTACAGTTTATCTATGGTCGGGATTTGAAAGTCATGTAGCAATTTCTGGAGCCTGGGCACTCACCAACCCTATATCATGACTGACGTTGGTTTAGATCTTAGTGATTTGTTGCCTTTTATGACTAATGCAGTCTACGGTTGGTCTATTTTTCAGCAACCCTGATACAAGATGGGTAATAAAGCAATTAATGCTTGCCAGATAAAATGAAATATCATGAGAGGCACAGATATAAATTAAGTGCATACATCTGTCGATCTCTAAAGGATTTCTGAATAATCTCTAAATGATTTCTGAATAATCTCTAAATGATTTCTGAATAATCTCTAAATGATTTCTGAATAATCTCTAAATGATTTCTGAATAATCTCTAAATGATTTCTGAATAATCTCTAAAGGATTTCTGAATAATCTCTAAATGATTTGTAAATAATCTCTAAAGGATTTCTGAATAATCTCTAAATGATTTGTAAATAATCTCTAAAGGATTTGTAAATAACGTCTAAATGGTTGATACTTTCTGTTTTAGGAATTAAAAGAATCGGGTGAATTGGAGTCAACTCTGAAAGGACAGTAATTATTTCAGAAAGTTTATTTTTGATAAATTTCCTGAAAAATTCGTAACCGTTACAAATAAATTGAGATTATAAGATCTATTTTATCATCTGAAGATGACTTTTTTGATATTCATGGATGGACGAGGCACTTCTGGCTGGTTTACTATTGAAAATACAGCTTGGGCACACATAATGGCTAAGATTAACATAGAGTATAGAACTCTGTTTTAGGTTATGAGTTACGAATTATTGTTTTGACTATATAATACAACTGTTCATGCAGTAATATATTGTTTACCACGTGTATCGATATTCCTTGATTTCATTTGAATTCCCTATGATATAAACTAATATTGACTGCATTTGTGAACAATATATTATGTTAACAATATAAATGATTGGTTTGATCAGTCTAAAAGCTGGTAAAGCTAATGTTAACGTCAGTTTCCTCACTCGAAAGCCATGTCAGTGACTGGCGAGCCTAGGATTTGAACCAAGCACATAATGATCCACATTCAAATATCTTACGAACATCGCTATGGGCTCTAGCCATTGGCGATATATAGTTTTTTTTCAGAAATTCAAAATTGAAGTAAATTATATTCATTTCATGCATTGTCACAAGTAAGGCCTAAGGCTGTCTAATTTGAAATATCTTGATCTGTTCGTAAGTTACTGTAGCGTCAACAACACAATTACTGTACAAGTGTAGTTCGTGATAAAACATCGAGCACTGTGAGGCCTAAGCTGTTCTGTCGAGCTCTAAAATTAAATATATAATTATTAAAATGCATTTTAGATAAAGTTATAGGTAGTTATAATGGCGTACTTCTAATTTCTCTTTTCCATCTGGTATTCCAAGGGTTTTTGACTGACTCGCGAAACTCCGTTCCTTTCCTTTAATTCATTAGTTTTGATTGGTTTTCCAGACGTTCTTCTTTCATATATTTAATTTTCTATCGTTGGACTGGTTTTAAGGATTTTGGTTTTTGCACTGTTTTTAGGGCTTCTATTTTTTGTCGGATAGGATTTAGATCAACAGTGCGCCATAGTCATTGAAGAGAGTAGTGTTATAATTGCTGTTGTTATTGAATTTTGCACCGTTGGTGGACCTCTTTAATTGTTTATTGATGGTTGGTTTGGTTTTTGATTCTACGGTGTTCGATGTTGTCATTTACGACCCTTAATTGTTGTTGCTGTTGTAGTATTAGTAGTGCAGCGAAGATTAACAACAGAGATTTAATGTCTGGTTCCTGAACGGAATGCATGCGATACAAGGGAATTCTCAAGCAGAACATAAAGCTGGACTAAACTGAATGTGTGAATGTGTAAATCTCAGTGTGAAAATGCGTTAGGCATGACGTTTTAAATGACTGTCTCTGAAGTCCTGGGATCAATTCCCGGTAGTGCTGATGTAGTACAAGATATTGAATAAGAAACTATTTATTCTATGAGAGTAAATCTCAGATATTCACGGGATTGATAAACTACTTAGGCTATATGATTAAACTGCTAATGGTTACAAATCCGGGGTACTAAAAGTAATAACATATCATCATAGGGTCCCCTTTCTGTTGACTTTGTTTCATCGGAATGTCTATTATAGAATATTTTACAGGTCTAATTAGAATGTCTAAATAGCTCAGTGCATTAGTGCGTTATGTGACCTCGTCAAATTTACAATGAACTGGCTGTTCCTGAGGTGCTGTGATCGATTCCGGGTAGAGCTGATTAGAAGTTATATCTCGGCCATTCAATCAACTGGTTACATGGATAATTGATTAAATTGCATATACAATATAGTGGTTAAACACATAAAGAGTGCTAGATAGCATAGCAGTTGATCATTTCATTATAATATGTTTCTAACTTTTTAACTGTAACTAAATTGAACACTGCCTGAAAGTTCGCATTAGCAAATGCATAAACAGAATGAATAGCAAGATCGATAACATTTCTTTTCATTAGCTGGAGCGGAAGATGATGAGTCTAAAGAGGAAGAAAGTTAATGAGGCTTTAGTTTGCACAATAGTGATTGATATAACTGATAATGGTGGGTCTTCAACTGCCTATGGAACTGTTCATAAGAAAGCAAAGGCCGATGTGATTCAAACGAAGACTTCCGAAGATTGGATGGAAGAAAATTCCAGATCTAATATCATAACACTACTTGAGCGAAGACAGCGTTTAGTTTGATAGGTTTAGATTAGGTTAGAAACGTATGATGACTTACCAAAACTTACATGTAACAGTTAGATGAAATAGCATTAATTAATTGTAGTTGCTGTTGTTAAAATATGAACCCTAGTTAATAGCGTAGAATGTCTTAATAGCGTAGGAGTAACGTCATGAAGTATTAAATGACAGATCCTGAGGTGAATTGAACCCTCGTGGGTTCGATTCCCAGCCACGCTGATCTGAGAGTAAAATCTCGGACATTCACTGGACAGGTTACACGGAAAATGGATTAATTTGCCTAACGGTTTAAACACGTGGTATTAAAAAGTAATAGATATCAACATAGTTGATCATTTCACTACAATGTATGGTTACTTTTACGTTTAATAAACAAGGAAAAAACTGTCACCTGAAATAGTATTGCCATGGTAACGAAAGGAAGCGTCCCTGACCTTTACGAGTATAAATAAAGATAAATCACTGGCCGATGACTGAAGTGAATAAACTGCAGCGATGTTAAATGCATTGTCTAGATTTGTTCTACTTTACTAAAAGAGAATATTTATATTTCGTATTCATTGTTTTAGTTAATTTTTCAATATTTTTTACATTGAAATTTCTTATTAGATTTTCTTACTAATCCAATCACATGATTTGCTCCAACTTGCAAATTTCCTGAACACAAACATAGGCACCCAGTGCACTGCGTAGTGGCAGGTTCATAGCCAATAGCATATAAGTCCTGCACATACACGCACACACACATATAAATATAGACACACACATAAACACACGCCACGCACACAGTGCCCTGCCTAGTGGCAAGCTCATAATCAATGGCATATAAGTCCTCCACATATTTATATCCTCTGCTTTTCTCTTCAAGTTATGTAACACGCATGCTAAATCAATTTAAGTAATTATTTAAGATTAGGGAAAATCTGCTTTCAGTGGGTCTATTAATTTTCATAATCTCAGAAATGCAAAACTGCGTAATAATGATTGCACTATAATCCCAGAATTGCACTAGAATCCCGGCCGCTCTGATCTGAGAGTAAAATCTCGGACATTCACTGGACTGGTTACATGGAAAATGGAATAAATTGCCTAACGGTTTAAACATGTGGTATTAAATAGTGATAGATATCAACATAGTTGATCATTTCACTATAATGTGTGTTTTTTTATATACAGCTACGGATGGACGGGAATTTAATTTTTTGATATTATATTACTATCAGACTCTGTGTTATATTAAACTACCGTATTAGAGTGCAAAATGTTTTGTAAGCTTTCATATTCATACTGCTTTAAAATTAATTAATGGTCTATTTGACATATAAGATTAGTAGTTATGATTGTTTGAATTGAGTTCTAGCCAAAACGCTAACCAGTAAGTGCTAACCCAATAATAATTCAACCAAATATTAAATCAATAATTTAGAAGTGTTTACCATACTTGTAACCATATATTTTCGTGTTTCATGTATTTGTATATTGAAATATCTGAGAGATAAATGTAATCAAATACTCCGCCAAGCTTTAAGGCTCATTTGTTAATATAAATTCTAACTCTCTCTCTCTTAGTGCACTGCCTACTGGCAGGTCCATGGTACATAACGCCTCCACTCTTCTCTGTCTTCCACCTTCCTCTTTATTTCCACATATGAGTGGGTCTTTAAATCATCTAGCATACCTAATCTCGGCCTGCCCCTGCCTCTTTTTCCTTCCATTCTACCTTCTATGACCTCATTTAATAGACCTTCCCCCCTTAGAATATGTCCTATCTATCTCTTCTTCCTATTTCTTAATACATTTATCAACTGTCTATCTGTGCCAACTCTCTCCAGGACTTCCTCTAACTAAGCTATAATTAATTTTAATATTTGGATAAACTATTAAATATTTTATTAAGCATGAGAGAGAAAAATATATAGAATTTCCTTTAATATTGAATTAAGACAGCAGATTTTGTAATATTCATCTATTCAACACCTTTTTTGTATCTTTTGTAATGTGGCAACATATTTGCTAATACTACACTTGGTTCTACTTTAAAATATGACATCTAAATCAAGTAGTGATATTGTAATACAAATAAACATAGTTTGGATAACAAGTAACGGAAATGAATAATGCAAGCACTGGTGATAAGCAAAGAGATAAAGTAGATGAAAGCGAAGAAGAACTGGAACAAGATAACGAACAGACCAGTGATGAATCAGAAGATAGCGATGAATTGGATGATGAAAACAAGAAGAAACCTTTGAACCAACTTCAAATTAAAAATGAATCAAGCTTATCGTCATTAACTCTAATTGATGACAACGAATCTTCTATTTTGAAGCTGTCATCTAATGGTATGTTCATTTGCATTGACTGTTTTCTATGAATCTTAGAATATCAGGTAAACCTATTTAAGCAAAAATATTTGCAATCCCTTTAAAAGTTGTAAAACAAAGCTTAACTAAGCAACTATTTTGAAATCATAAGCTTACTGTTGGAAATTCTTGAATCAGCATCATTTTGTAAACTTTAACCTATTTAAGCTTATTTATTTAAACTTATTTATAAAATTAATATTATGATAACAATTGATTTGAAAATTTATACAGTCTGTTGGTCAATGCTATGTCATAGTTGATTGTAACACTCTAATTGTTATTATGTTATGTCAATGCTGTAAAATGCTATTAAGTCTCTGACGTTACTTCGGGGTGATGAATTGGTCATTAAAACTCTTTGATTGATTGATTATTGAGATGATTAATGCAAGATGACTAATATTAATATTCTTTAGTTTGAAACCTTTACTTCAAAATACATGAAAATTAAATTCCTGAAATCCAATTGAAAAATAGTATTACATTTTCAATCAGTCAATCAATCAGTAGGATTTTACTTACGTTTCCTTGCCAAAATGCAACTTCAGAGGTGTCTCAGTCAGACTCTGCCATCAGATACCAAAAGCGCCACACAATGACGAGATAATATAAATGAATAGTCTTGTTTTCTCTCTTGACAACGCAAAAATAGTAGCTAATTTTGGTTAGCAGAAGACTTATTAGGGTTAGCTACTCTATCGTGAAGATTAGCGAACCTTGAATGTTGTTTCAGACAGCATTTTATGTCTTCCTATCAGTGAAATGAATTTAATGGATTTGTTAAGTAAATGAAAATTCTATGTTTATGTTTTTTTTTCTGCCTAATTTTTAATATTTTTGATGTACATCTCTCATCTATCTAGTGCACATGAGTTATGACCACCATTTGAACTTCCTTTGCATTAATTTATATCTTTGGGCTGATTTTCGGGCTTTAAAATTTATACCATTTTGGATCTCATTGCTTTTTTCTCGCTGGCTTAGATTTTGTTAATCGGTGTTCGATGTCCCTGACTTCATCCTTGCATGAGGAAACCGATGTTAAACCTTTATTATTATTATTAGTAGTAGTAAATAGCTTGTAATGCAAAATTTATGCAACTTAAAAGATTTTTGCAGACTGACCATCTCAGAAACTTCAGGCAAAGTTGTCTGAATACACTTTGCTTCTTTTTTAATATTTTTACTCAACTCAATGAAAATACTTAGAAAATACAGTACTTAGGTAACTAAGCTCATAAGCTTAGCTAACTAAGCTCATAAAGCTTAGCTAGCTAGACTTATAAAGCTTAGCTAACTAGGCTAATAAATATTTTAAAAGTACTCATCATCCTCATCTTCCCTTTAATCCCAGATTAACTAGGGTCGGGATACGAATAGACCTTCTCCACTCCTCTCCCACACCATATCATCAATCAATCCCATATTTTTTTATTCGTTTAAAAATACTAAATAAAAATTTTCTTCAGGACTTATGCTTAGATATTTAAGTAGCAAAACATATTTCATACTAAAAACCAAATTCTCAAATACCACTTAAGTAAATTATTTAAGTAAATACTTATATTTAGTATGTATGGATAAACAGGATTGTTTTCTCAGGGAATGTCGCCCCTGCCCAGTAAATGTTACTCAAAGCTGAGGAAGGCATAGGGGCCAACCTCATCATAAGCAGAATCCCCCAAGAATAATGGTATATCAAAAGGAATGTTATAGATGATTCAAAGATCCACTCGTATGTGGACACGAAGAGAAAGATGGAAGATAGAGATGAGTAGAGGCATTATATACCATGGACCTGCCAGTAGTCAGTGCACTAAGAGAGGGAGAGAGTATGTATTACATTACTTTCTTTACTTTCTTTCATTACATTTAATTTTTTTATAGTATGAATGCAGTACTTTCCAATATTTAAATACCTGAATATTACATACTAATAAGTATTTGAATATCTAATTACCTCAGTTTAAAAACCTCTTTTTATCGGGAGTGAATATAAGATTAATTGGTTATTCTGTACGAAGTTGAGGTTAATAACTCTATCAATAGTTAATAAAAATAATAACAATAATATTAATAACAATATAACATAACAATAGTATATACATTTACTTTTAATAATAGTATATACGTCTGTTGAGCTCTGAACAGCCGAGGAGAAAAGATATTAGCGTTTCAATGACAGTTATAGTGCTGCCTGTAATAGAAGAAGATTGGTCAAGTTGATTATTTAAGGATTATTTGCAGGAATCTCTCTTCAGATTTAAAGTTGGGTCATATGAGACGAGGGGTTTTTTAAATGAAATATATTTTTATTAGTGAAGATGTATGGTTGAACCAGTACCTGGTTTTCTATTTTATCTCTCCTAAGGTATGCTACTTTAATACATATGTATGGCGTATATAACTTTTTAATATAAAAATCTCTATTCTCTGTTACTATCTTCATTTCTACATATGAAGGCTTTTTCAAATCATTTAACATCTCGAGTGTCGGTTCTTCCCTCAGCTTCTTTCCTCCTATGCTTTTCTTAATCAGTAATAATTCCCATGTACTTATTTATATGAGATGGAAATGGGTGTTAACTAAAATTTGAAAACAGCAACTGTGAGAAAATGAGATCTTTATCTCATTATCTCAGATTTTATTCTGTGAGGAATTGAGATAATGATCTCATTATATGTGCTTAAACGCTAGATATCAATTCAACATTCATCACTTCTCATTGGCCTGAAGTTTTTCCTAAAAAGGATATTATTACTTTCTTTTGGAGCATTTAGTATTTTGTGTAAGTTCTAATTTGTTGAATAGTATTGCTTGTGCTGTGGGAAATTGTATTGGTATGTGATTTTTTTCACATAAAAGACTCGCTGAGGCTAAATAAAAATTCAGAAATAGTAAACTGCCAGTAAAGAATTTTAAAATAGTTGCAATTTTGAGATTGGTATATCTAATTGAAATACCTTTCGGTTATAAGCGCTCAGCTTTCACAGGCTTCATAGAACAAGTTTGGGCGAAAGTCAGAAAATGTTTTTTTAATATTTCTACAATTAAATATTGTATGTCAACATAAGCATGTAGAAATCATGTTAGGCAGAGTTTCAGAAAAGCTTGAGTAATAGTGAAGAAAAATTGGTCCGTAATTTTTATTATTAAATTTTTACATACTTTGGAATAAAAAGTTTAGATATAAGACCACTTCTAATAGTAGTAAGTTTTAAAATATCTTCAAACTCTCTGACTCTTTGCATTAGTCGAAAACACTTTCAGGTTTTCAAGGCATACGCTCTAAATATTAAGTTCTTTCCTTTGGCCTGCATAGGACACTTTTACAGTTAACTGAAATTGGTGAACAATTTTGTACTTGTCTAGATCTTTAATTAACAAACATTTTATGCCATATGACTCAACGATGCTTTGTCAGTATGTGCTGTGTTCAAATGTCTTCAAATAGCAATACTGTCTAATAAGGTGTGATATTAATACTGCGTAGATCTGAACCTAATTGATAAAGCACTAAATTAATCTATCGCGGTTCTATATGGGACTTTAGCGAGAATTCCGTTTGAAGTGGGCTATGCTCTTCAGCTATTTCAGTCTGCAGATATGACCCGTAAAAGTCGCTAATCGGTACTTAACAACAATTCATTAATCTTGAGCATTTTCTGATTGTTAGATTAGTGAGCAACATAAACTTGTATTTAACTTAATTATATGCTTCGGTGTTAACTCCTATGCGACTTCAGTTTTATTATCGTCTAAGTAGCAATAAGATTATACAATGTCTTCTAAGTAAAGTAAACATTGTAAAACTGTTGATTTAATTTAATGCTAAAGTTCTGACTTTAGGCGGTCATCCGGTCATCGTATTTGTTATATTTGCTAAAATAATTATAGATCCAGTAGATGACTCCAAATATGCATAGTAATCGTGATTTTATAAAGTAGGAGCATAAGCTGAATTTGAAAACAATTAGCCTCTGATATTATCATATGAGAACTTATGTTACTCATTTCATAATGTTTTAACTCATTTTACAATTTTATGAAATTATGTCACTCTGCCTCATTTTACATTCAGCTGCCTCATAGTCACTCTGCCTCATTTTACATTCAGCTGCCTCATAGTCACTCTGCCTCATTTTACATTCAGCTGCCTCATAGTCACTCTGCCTCACTTTTTTTAACCTAATGACGTAGTTGTCACTAATTCAGGGTAGGATGTTCTCAAGCCTCGATATTCTTAATTATCTCTTTAGGTTTTCAATATCTTCTCAACGTATCTCACTTAACTCACCTTCTCTTATCACGTTATTCAGAATTACTGCTATGAAGTGTATACTTACACGTGATTTCCCAATCTTTACAAATATTGACGAAGCTTGAATTTAATAGTATGGTTGTTGCGCCTAATCCTTAACGTCTAATTATCAGTTTCCAGGGCTGAAAGTCGCTAAAACTGTAATTCTTGCAAATATAACTTTTGTTGTAGTACTATACTAGCAATATACCTATGCCTCGTAGCCAAGGCTTCATATAATCGCTTTTAATAATAAAAAATATGTATTTGACATGATTTATTCAAAGTTTCTCTCTTACGATAAAAAGCGTCAAACACACATGACTTCACTGTGATGATTTATTTGTCTTATTATGCTGAGAATCATTTTTGGTTTACGCACACAGAGTTAATCAAAACTAGCATCTGTACACTCGATATCGTGTGGTTTCTTGTTCTTAATGAAATATTTATTTATTTGGATAGAGCATTGAAATGTACAAAATGCTGTAAATATTATGAGTTGCTTGTATAGGGCCTACTTGTATGTTTTTGTTTATGCTGCAAATTCGTTTCGTGACTTTTTAATTTAACTTCTTCTGGCCCGTTTCTTTGACTAAACAGTTTTAAAGATAACAAGTAGTTGATCAAGGTAAATCGTCATATTTACTCGAGACGATTCAATGGGCACGTACAGTCATACACTTTAGCACAGATACTACGGCTGATTTAGCGGAAGTGAACCCGCATCACTAGAACCTCAATGATACTTAACAAGTTTCTTCCTTGAACTCGGCACTTGTAGATAAGTAGATCGTGTTATACTGGTACTATGTGTACCGTGGTATCATTTGTTCCAATGATTTTCATTATGATTTCTATGCGCATTTTAGCTGTTGACCTTGCCTCTTAATTCAGTGTACTACGGAGTGCTAGGTGTAAAAGCTGGTAAAGCTAATGTTAACGTCAGTTTCCTCATTCGAAAGCGATGTCAGCGACGGGAGAGCCCAGGATGCCAACCATGTCAACATACCAACTTTGCTAGCCATTCAACAATTTCGACTAGTTGGATGAAAGATAAATAGAAAGGCAGTGTAACGTTTAGCATAGATCTATATAAAATATATATTCTACATGTATATAAAAGAAAATTAGATAAGAAAGAGAGATAATTATTATCTTCCCTTGAATCCTAGTTTAGTCTGGGTCGGTGAGAATGCGAGATACATAAATAAAAAATGTTGCTTGTATATTCAGGGTCACTATTTAATTATCGCGTAGATTTATTGCAACTGTATTAGAAAAGTAGATAAAGAAGAGAAATACATGAATACAAACTAATACATGTAGAAACAGTCAGAGTTAGCATAGAACTATTGAAGCACTATTAGAGAATTAGATACGAGAAGCATGAATAGAAAATAATGCATGTACCTGGACCTGCTTCATTGATTTCTATAAGCTTAACTATGTAACTCTCTTTCTCTCTCTTAGTGCACTACATACTGGCAAGTCCCTGGCTTATGTCGCTTTCGCTCTTCTAAAGTCATCCATTTTCCTCTTCATGTCCACCTATCGTGACATATGAGTTTATATTTAAATCATCTAACATTGCTAATCTCGGTCTGCCTCTGCTTCTCTTTTCTTCCATTCTACCATGTATGACTTATTTTACTATAATATACCCCTTAGAATGTGTTCTAATCAACTCTTCTTCCTATTTCTTAATGCATTTATGAACTGCCTGTCTGTACCAACTCTCTCCAGAAGTTCATTTATAACAGTTTTAATCTAGCTAATCTTTTCCATTGTTCTCCATATCCACGTTTCCAATGCCTCTAGTTCTCTGATATTTTCCTTTCTTAAGGTCTATGTTTAACATCCATATAATAGCGGTCCTTACCAAGTCCTCATCTTTGTGTGATTGTATACACTTTTTGTTAAAAGTTCTCTTCTAGTACCGAAGCCTTTTTTGCTTGTGCAATCCTACTACATAGTTCAGTGTCACATTTCGCTTCATCTGCTATAGTATCTATTATAACTTAACTATATGTTGCGTTTAGTAAATGATATTTAAGTTAGAAGCTTTTGTTACGCTTCAATCCTAACAGTGATAACGAAAAAATTAAAGGAGTTTTAATAGTCATAATTGTGTTCTATTTTTAGTCGCTGGTGCAAGATTGTTTGGTGAAGAGAAAGGTGGTGAAGAAGATGAAGAATATTACGTCGTGGCACCAGATCATTCTGCTGCAGAGACTGTCGCCCTGCCCTCCCAGTCTTCCGTCGCCGCTGATAAAGAAGATGTCACCGATAAACTTAAAAAGAAGAAGAAGCGAAAACGGTGCGTGTTCTGAAGATGATGCAATTGAACACTTTTTTACCTGTATAATATTACTATGTATTGAATTTAAGTGATAAATTTTGACGACGTAATCTGAAGTTTATTTTAAGACTATTCTATGTAAAGTTTTGATAGGTAGGAATGTTTACACGTTTATATTACATTGTTTAAAATTTCGGGCTCGGTTATAACTAATACTAACTAAATAGTATTTATTTGTTTAGCTCCATACTTTTGAATATATTAATTATTAGATTTCTCAATGTAAAACTCAATAAATTCTTGTTGGCGTACTATATTGTTGGTGCTATAAGGCTCACCCAGTGAGTTTTTGTGTTAATTTTAATTATATTGTTTATTTCAGAATTATCCTTGGTATAAATCTCACGAATTGCAAATATGAATGCGGTATGAACAATTAATTATTTGCCTGACATGTTCTTTTAAAAAATCTTTTTATCCTTCTTTGCTAAATTGTATTAATTGTCATCATTTTCTCATGAATCTTAGTTTAACTAGAGTGGAGAAAAAATTAAATTGTAGGCCTATTATTAATATATGTAAACGATTAATGTATGCAAATTTAAGGGCCTTTTCATCACTCTTTGATGACATCTGAGACTTATTTGAATGCGAGAATATCATGTCGAGTTTTCTGTATTTGCAAGTTTTCAGTGGGTCGAGACCCATATATAAGCTCTAATAATGGGAGCAAAAACTTTTATAATTATACACAGCTCAAAGCATTTGAAACAATTCCAAGGTAAGCCGTCACTCGGTGCAGAGTCATTTATTTTGAATAATATATAAATTTGCTTTAATGAGAAAACTGATTGCTGGACTAAATTCAATGAATGGTCATACTTGCGTCAAATAGTTAACGGTAAAGTAACGCAGAGCGATGTAACAAACCGTACTGGGTCAGGAAGCATTCGTGTCTATGAGCAATAGGCTACGTACAACTAGAATATATCCTTTCAGCCTTGTACCGTACCTCCACCTTCAATCCAGTACCTTTTTTTTGCTTGGTTACACACATCGCATACCGCACTTGCTACAGAGTTGTATTGCTTTGTTGCTGTTAGTATAGGTCATAAATGCTAATTCTTGATCTTACAAATTACAGTTAGATATAATGAATCTTGAAATTATCTCAACTTTCATAAGGATGTAATGCTTGTACAATGTTCATTGCACCCTTTATGTGTTTCTTAAGAAAAGTTAAGATCTATTTCGTGCTCATCTATTGTACAGAACACTGTTATTTGTAACTACTACTTTCTATAGTCGATTACCAGTGGCTTACATTTCATTGTAAAATGATAACAGTCATCATCATCATCATCTTCTCTAGAATCCCAGTTAAACCAGGGTCCGGATACGAATAGACCTTCTCCACTCCTCTGTCCCACTCCAATCAAAATATGCTTTTACTCTTTCATTCGCTTAAATTTTTGTAGCAATTCCTGGAGCTTAGGCGCTCACCAACCAAATGCCCTTTTGACGTTGATTTGGATTTCATGTATATGTCGCCTTTTACGATACGTGCGGTACACGGTTGGTCTATTCTTCAAGCAACCCGGACACAACGCGGGAAATAGAAAACGATGACAGTAAATATAATAATTTAACGTAGACTTTCTCTTCGAGGATTAATAGCAGGGATTGTGTAGTATTATGTTAGTGTAGGATACGACCATGTGATGTGATATTTGAGCATTCATTTGTTATATAAACATAAACATAAAAACAACGGCACACTGGGTCAGGAAGCACTGATGCTTGTTTAAGGCCATTTCCTTCTTTTTCCCCATAGTTATTAATAATCGTTGCCTTTTGATGGCACATCAATTACAGCCGGCGCGGATTTAAGAATAATCTTCTATCACCCTGGGATTCTTTCCTTCAAAGCTGTAACACTTGGTCTTCCAAAGTGGTCACCCACAAAGTACTACCTGAGACCGATGTAGCTTAACTTCGAATATTGACGCGCAACTAAATCAAGTGCGGGTATATAGTTAACCAAACTAATTGAGGCTATGAGGTTGTTGTAGAGAAGCAATCAAAATATGACGTGTGGGCTTGCATTTGGACCTATGGTCATAGCACTAGAATACGACATAGAACTGTCTATTAACTTAATTAATTTAGATGACGCACTGCCTAACCGCCGGTCCGTACCATGTAGCCCTTTCAACTAATTCTATCCATGACTTTGCTTTTCATCTCTAAATATGAATCTCGTTGAAAGTCTCTTGTCTTCAGCTAACCCTTTCCTTTGCTTTCTTCCTTCATTATCGTTCTGCAACCCATCCCCTTATGACCTATATTTCTATTTCTTATAGCATTTATTAACTCTCACTCTTTAACGAATCACTTCTACTTTTGAAGTTAGTATAAATAAGTGCATTAGCGACAACAAACCAATTTTTTATTCGATCTGCTTGCAAGGCTGACTATGCTCACGCGCCAATTTCATTTCACAGTTTTGTGATTTAATTTGAATGCCTTGTAAAATGTAAACTTTTGAGTACCTTTCAGTTGTTGTAGTAAATAAAATAATAAATAGCTGAATGCCTGCACAGTACTGTACTGTTTGTTTGTTCTGTGTTGAACAGTTCAGTACTGTATCTTTGTTTTGTGCTGTACTCTACTGTGCTGTACTGCGCTGTACAGTACTGTACTGTACTGTACAGCATAGTACTGTACAGTACTGTACTGTACTGTATAGTACTGTACTGTACTGTACCGAGTATTGTTCTGCAGTGAGACGTGCAGCGTTGAGGTATGGGTTCAGAGAGGTGAGTGAGGAGGAAGACTGGAACCTCTACTGGACTGATTTCTCTGTCAGTCTCGAGCGAGTCATGGACATGAAACGATATCAGGTCTGCCTCACTACCTGTTACTATCTATCACTATCTAACTAGTGATATCAGGTCTCTCTCACTATCTGTTACTATCTATCCCTATCTAACTAGTGATATCAGGTGTGCCTCACTATCTGTTGCTATCTATCACTATCTAACTAGTGATATCAGGTCTCTCTCACTATCTGTTACTATCTATCCCTATCTAACTAGTGATATCAGGTGTGCCTCACTATCTGTTACTATCTATCACTATCTAACTAGTGATATCAGATCTGCCTCACTATCTGTTATTATCTATCCCTATCTAACTAGTGATATCAGGTGTGCCTCACTATCTGTTACTATCTATCACTATCTAACTGGTGATATCAGGTCTGCCTCACTATCTGTTACACTTCCAAGTGGCAGGTTCAAGGTACATATTCATACTCAATGTCTGCTTTCTCGCTCCAAAAGAGCAAGAAAGAGGGTTGTTATATAGACAATAAATATGCCATTGAAGTTAATTACAGCGTACATCATTTAGCTAGCTATGGCAATGAAGGTTATTTGAAGGCTACGATCTCTGGTTATTTGTAAAGTTCTTGTATATTTATATACAGTATCATAGGTTAGGATCGTACTATACCAGCCAAGTAACATTTTTATTATTCCTATATATTTACTAGGTAAAATGAACGATTTTTCTTTCTTTTTGTGTGCAGAAGATAAATCACTTTCCTGGTATGAGTGAGATCTGCAGAAAAGATCTTCTCGCTCGCAACATGAATCGACTGCGCAAGCTCTTTCCTAAAGACTACAACGTCTATCCGCCATCTTGGTGTTTGCCGGCTGAGTGAGTTTTTCTGCATCGTCATTTTTAAATGTACATGGACATAGGACTTAGACTTCATCCCTTTTCATATATTTACTGTATCGACTATGTCACTGATTGGTTACTTACGTTGCACTTAAGGAAGGGTGATAACCTGGCTTTATTTTAGATTGACTGCTTGTGTTATGTGGAAATGAAGAGGAAGGCGGCAGACAGAGAAGAGTGGAGGCGTTATATACTATGTACCTGCCAGTGGGCAGTGCACTAAGAGAGAGAGAGAGAGAGAGAGAGCTTGTGTTATAACTATGAGACGTGGATATCCAAACTTTAAATTAGTATTGCTACTTATTCTGTAGCTATGGATTGTTTATAGCTTAACTTTAGTTCACTATTGCTACTTGTACTATAACTATGCATCGTTTATAGCCTTATAGCGTAACTTTAATTTAGTAGATCTACTTATTCTGTAGCTATGAATTTTGATCCACGTTTAGTATTTTATATAGAATGACTGCATGTGTTTTAGCTACGGAGAGTTGATGGCCTACTCCAGACGTAAGAAGAACAAGACGTATATATTGAAGCCCGAGAGCGGGTGTCAGGGTAAAGGAATCTGGCTTACTCGCTCCACCAGAGATATCAAGCCTAATGAACACATGCTTTGCCAGCAGTATATATCCAGGGTAATGTTTGCTTATAACATAATGTTATCATTTTTCTTTTTCTAATTTTTTCAGTATATATTTTGTTTTTATAATTTTTTCTTCGTTGTTCTGTTGTTTGTATATTATGCAAACAATAGGCGTTTCTCTACACGGCATTTCTCATAGAATACGACATGTTACAATTATACTGGCTGGAGCCAGTGGCGATGTTGGTAAGATATTCGACCGCGGATCAGTATGTGCGTGGTTCAGATCCTGGGCTCGCCATTCACTGACGTCGCTTTCGAGCGAGGAAACTGACTTTAACATTAGCTTTCCTAGGTATTTACCCTTATTTGCTCGAAGATTTTTTAACCAGTCATGAACCAGTCATTGAGAAATCAGTCGATCCTTTTTGTAGAAATTTTGCTCTGTACCCGAGCCTAGGCTGAACATTTAGGCACTGGTCAGTGGTGAGTTGTCACTATCACGTGACGAGACTGACGTATCATTGTTTTACATTGCAAGCAGATCTGTGTTTAGGTTGACTTATCGATTGGACGGGCCGAGCAGGTAGCATACTTTTCTGATAGTCAAGAGGCCATGGATTAGAATATCAGTCTGATGATTTTGACAGTATCCATTTAGTGCAGATGTCATGCCGTGTGATTATCCTGGGGCAGGTTCCAGCTAAACATTACTCTGTGATGTTCCTCTATTCTTTAGTGCGGATACTGACACTAAATTACAAATACTATTATTTTCGATAGTCTAAAGTTTAGTTTACCGTCAGTTTCCTGTTTCGAAGGCTTAATGATTGGGATAGCACTGAATTTGAATCCTACACCTACTACTCCGCAGTCGAACACCTAACTAATCAATCACTGGCCCATCCCAAGCATTGTAACTTTTAATTCTGTAACTTTGCGATGTTCTCAGCCTTTTCTCATCGACGGCTTCAAGTTTGACCTGAGGATATACGTACTAGTGACGAGCTGTGATCCTCTGAGGATATTCGTCTTCAACGAGGGGCTAGGCAGGTTCGCCACCCACAGCTACTCAGCCCCCTCCAACAACAACGTCGTATGAGCTCTTTACTTGTCACGTCGTAGAGTTATAGTATTCTCTAAGTGCACTGCCTACTGGCAGGTCCATGGTACGTAACGCCTCCACTCTTCTCTGTTTTCTATATGTTATAGAAGACAGAGAAGAGTGTTAATGATATAATATTGTCTAATGTTATAGTATTAGAATAGCGATAATAATAGTATGGATGTTAATCATATATGATGATGATGATAATTGTGATAGTAGCCGTCCCCTCCAATAACGACGTCGTATGAGCTCTTCACTTGTCACTCGTGGAATTATAGTATTAGAATAGTGATAGTAATAGAATGGATGTTTATAATATTAACGATAATGATGATGATGATAGTGATAGTAGCAGCAGCAGTAGTAGTAATATTTCTATTATTGCTGCTGATGCTGCTGCTGATGATGATGATGATGATGCTGATGATGATGACCATGATGATGATGACGATGATAATACTCATAATAATAATAATAGTAATAATAATAATAATAATAAAAATTTATAATATATTATATTTTATTAATAATATAATACCATATTACATTATATTAATAATGTTCATGCCGCTTCTAGGAAGTTGGATAAATACCGTGATCTGTCCTTAGGATATGAAGTTGTTCCGGTGGCCATTGAAACCATGGGCCCGATGAATCCCGAAGGAGTTGACTTTATTAATGGCATAGGCAGACTTATTGCAGAGCAAACCGGCGATAAGCGAGAGACATCTTTTCTTTGGCAAAGGCTTTCCATGACTTTGCAAAGATTTCATGCAGTCTGCTTCAACAATTCTTTTAAGCTGATTGATGACCTCGAGTAGCCGGGCGGCGATTCAGCACGTATTGCTTGAATCGTTTTTATTAAAACCCAGGTTCTTTACACCGGGGTAAAAATTTAAAAATAAAAATAAAAATAAAAATAATAAGAATTGTAAGAATAATAAAAACAGTAATGATGCATATTCAAACAAAATAATGTCTTGATTCTTAGCCTATCTGGGGAAAAAGTAGTTAAAAATTACCAAATTTATAATAATAATAGTGATAATTTTAACGTTAATGATAGTGAGTATAATGAAATAATTATACAAATAAAAACACAATTATAATAGTATATTTACAAAATAAAGTTAATACTATCAAAGGCTAGTATTAACTTAATTGTCTACTTACTTATCGGATATGCCATTAAATGCTTAATCTAATAATTGACAAGTGGCATGTAGCCTTGTCTTCTTCTATTTTATTATCTCATAACTCTTTAACTGGCCTTGGTCACTGATTTAAATTTTTCTTACATAATCTATTAAGTTAAGGCAGGCATAGTGGGCCCTCCTTGTCAAAAGCAGAATCCACCAAGAATAATGGAATAGCAAAAGGAATATTATAGCTGATTTAAAAATCCACGCGTATGTGGCCATGAATAATTGATCGAAAGACAGAGAAGAGTGGAGACATCATATACCATGGACCTGCCAGTTGGCTGTGCAATAAGAGAGCATCTACTTTAATCGTGTTGTGTTTAAATGTGTAAACGTATTTCATGTATAGGAGTCGCTCAAAATTAAAGCTTCGTTTTCTATATCGCTAGGTGTCATGTGCAACGAAAATTAACGTAACAAATATAAATAGATACAGTAAAAATATAATATTCTGCTTATAAAACGTTATTGGCTGTATTAACAGTTATATTAACTATTACCGACGTTACGTTAACAGTTACAATAACAGTTATATTAACGGTGTGTGACGTTGATTTGAACAGAACAACGTTTACATGCACTTGACGAACTATGCGGTAAATAAGAACAGTGGAGAGTTTGTGCGAGACGAAGAGGCTGGAAGTAAGAGGTGAGGGCAACCAACTTGCAATTCTCTAGAACAAAAACTGAAGTTTTACATAACTTTAGCAACAACTTTTACAACAACTTTAACAATAGCTTTAAAAGCAACTTTAGCAACATCTTTAGCAACAACTTTAACGTCTGTTTCGTACCACTAGGATGCTGTTGGAAACAGTCCAGTGATACTGTTAAACCAGTATCAATGAAGAACAGTGGCCTTCTGAAAAATGGACGAGTGTGCTGCAGCTCAACCATCAATTGATAAATCTTTCGTGGTAAAACTGGTAAAGCTAATGTTAACGTCAGTTTCCTCACTCGAAAGCGATATCAGTAACGGGCGAGCCCAGGATTTGAACCCTGCACATGCTGATCCGCGGTCGAGTATCTTACCGACATCGCCACTGGCTCCAGCCATATGGTAGACTTTCATTAATAGCCGACGTGTCGTTGAAATAGTGGCTTCCGCTACATTTGTTGAGATTTACCATAACCTAAAAATATTAATTATATGTGCAGTACGAATTACTGTCACTTTACTTGGGTCAAATGTGTTCATTGACTGCTCAACCGGCATTATTCTTAATAGTCTACGATATTCGGCAATCTTAGATTGTTAGTCAGATTGCATAAGCTATGACAGTTAGATTTATGTTTTTGTAACTTTGTTTATATTTGATCTGTATGCTCTATGGAATAGGAAAAAGCTTTCTCGTTTTATAAAGTATATTGGGTGATGCCCATTGATTGATCGATTAATTAATTGATTGATTGATTAATTGATTGATTGATTGATTAATCGATGAACAGACGGCTGTCAACGATAAACAGGTGGTTCAGGGAACACGGGTATGACGTGGACAAGTTATGGGCAGACATAGATGACGTCATCATTAAGACTGTTATATCAGCTCACAGTGTTCTGCGGCATAACTACCGCACCTGCTTTCCCAACCACACGCGTGGCAGTGCCTGCTTCGAAATACTGGGCTTCGATGTTGTCCTGGACAGACGTCTCAGACCCTTCGTGCTAGAGGTTGAACACCTGTTGTAGCTTTAACTCTTCATCTCGTATGTATCATCTAGAGGTTGAGAACCTGTTGTAACTTTAACTCTTCATCTAGTACGTATCATCTAAAGGTTGAGCACCTATTGTATCTTTAACTCTTCTTCTCGTACATATCATCTAGAGGTTGAGCACCTGTTGTATCTTTAACTCTTCATCTCGTACCTATCATCTAGAGGTTGAGCACTTGTTGTATCTTTAACTCTTCATCTAGTACGTATCATCTAGATGTTGAGCACCTATTGTATCTTTAACTCTTCATCTCGTACCTATCATCTAGAGGTTGAGCACTTGTTGTATCTTTAACTCTTCATCTAGTACGTATCATCTAGATGTTGAGCACCTGTTGTATCTTTAACTCTTCATCGCATACGTATCATAGATTGGATGTAATAATTTATTTCTCTGTTGTAAATGGTGACAGCTTTTTACGTATATGTAAATCGAATGATAGTTTTGTTTAGTTGAAATGCAGTGTTCTAATGGAAGTGCAGGCAAACACTCGACTTACTGTTGGTCTGTCCCTATCGGGGCTGTGACTTTAGGAAAGTGATCTAATTCATCTAAAGTAGGGATATTAATTTTATGGCTTGATAGCAATCTTAAATGAATACTTTGCTAGGATTGGAAAGATGAAAAATTACGCAAAGAATGAAATTGTATGAAAGACGTTTGTGTAAGAATAACATTTATGACGGGATATTTTATCAGCGTTTCTCGACTTCTTGTTTTGTGTCGATTAAAAAATATTCTTTGTCATGATGCACGGTATAGAGTAGAATTTGTGTGGCGTATTATACATTTGCAGGTAAATCACTCTCCAAGCTTTACAACAGATTCTGCCTTGGACCGAGAGATTAAGGACGTGCTCATCTACGACACACTGCTGCTGGTTAACTTTGGAGCGGTGGACAGAAGACGTTGTGTGGAGGAGGAAAGAAGAAGAGTGAAGGAAAGATTGTTCACCAGACCCGATAAGAAAGAAATCAAGTAGGTTGTTTCTCTCTCTCTCTCTCTATTTCTCCTTCTCTCTCTTCTATCTCTCTCTCTATTTCTATCTCTCTCTCTCTTTCTCTCTCTCTCTCTCTCTCTCATATTCTGCCAAATGGTGATGATAGCATGTGCAAGTACGTATTTGAACTCTTAGTCTGCTTTCACGCTTCATCATCAACAAGCTAATCGGCAAGTTTAAATCCATTTACAAGGGTTTTGCTTTATGCACTATTTTCTGATGTAGAGTTAATGAGTTTGAAAGTTTCTTAACATGCCGAAGCGCACCGGGCATTTATTCGTACATTATTGTAAAATATCTTATTTCGCTAATCAATTATCTATTTCAGACAATAGATAAATGTCAACTGTCGCTAATATTACAACAAATGTTATATTTAATTAATTAAATTACTAAACTTCTCGTTGTAGAGACGAGGTGGATAAATCTCAGCAGAAGTGGATCGAGGAGCAGATTGAATACGAGGACAATCACCTGGGAAACTTTCGTCGAATCTATCCGCCTCCAAACCTCACACAGAGCGGCGGGTCAGACCCCTACGAGAAGTACCTGCACAACAGCGGCTCCCTCTACCAGGAGACCGCTGCCTTCAAGGCTCGCTCTGAGTGCGCCAGGTTCAGTACCACACCCAATGTTCAGTCACGTGTTGTAGGAATTGTTAAATAACCTGTTTAGTCACTTGCAAAGTCACGTGTTTAGCCACATGTTTAATCACTTGTTTACTCATATGTTAAATCATTTCTTTAGTCGTATCTTAAATGATGTGTTAGTCTATGTTAAGTCACGTGTTTAGTCACATGTTAAAGCTAAAAAAAAGCTAAGGTTAACAGCAGTTGTTTCCTCAATCGAAAGCGGCGTCAGTGACGGACGAGCCCAGGATTTGAACCCCGCACATACTAATCCGCGGCCGATTATAATTATCTTACCGACTTCGACTTCAGTATTCACATGTTGTCATAGTATTCAGATGTTGCCATAGTATTCAGATGTTGTCATAGTATTCAGATGTTGCCATAGTATTCAGATGTTGTCATAGTATTCAGATGTTGCCATAGTATTCACATGTTGCCATAGTATTCACATATTGTCATAATATTCACATGTTGTCATAGTATTCACATGTTGTCATAGTATTCACATGTGTTTACATATTGTCATAGTATTCACATGTTGTCATAGTATTCACATGTTGTCATAGTATTCACATGTTGTCATAGTATTCATATGTTGTCATAATATTCACAGGTTGTCATAGTATTCACATGTGTTTACATATTGTCATAGTATGTTGTCATGGTATTCAATGTTGTCATAGTATTCACATGTGTTCGCATGTTGTTTTAGTATTTACTCGTGGTTTGTAGGTCTGTCTAAATAAACAAAGAAACAAAAAAAGTGATTTTACTTCGCCACTGGCTGCAGCCAGTGGCGAAGTAAAATCACTTTTTTAATCATATGTTAAATCACTTGTTTAGACACATCTTAAATTACTAGTTTAGTCACATGCTTTGTCACCTATTTAGTCAATGTTAAATCACTTCTTTAGTCATATATCAAATCACCTGTTTTATGTTAAATCAACTTTTATTATTAATAACAATAACTTAGTCATTTACTTTGTATAAGTTTCTGGTATCATATAGTATATTGTCATAGTATTGCCATCTGCAGACAGCTGAGGGAGGAATTGACCCGTCAGCAGGAGAAGCAGGCGAGCATGTTGGGGGGCAGGAGACGTAGGGAGGGGCTGAGGCCTGAGAGCCCGGGGGGACCCAGGCCCCGGTGGAAAATGTCTCTTAGACGAAAGGTATAGGAATCCGATTTGAATGATAGCACCAAAGGAACTTTTCTATGCAAAATTTATCAAAGTAAATATACATGCGGTGAAAGTCAGTCAAAGATTAAAGTCATTGAAATAGTCAGCGAAGCTTGCTGTTGAACATACTGTGATATGTATCAGACTGAGATACTCATTATTAAACTTATAGTGTAATATATACAAAGAAGCAAACAGTAACACGTACTGTAAAATGTATAGTAAAATACAGGGAAACATTCTTTGAAAGCAAACTGTAAAAAGCATTCTCACGTGTGAAGCAAACTGTAGGCACACACTGAAACATATACTGCCAACATAGTGCAACACTTACAGTAAGACATACTGTAAAACCTATATTAAAACTGTTTCATGGCCTCTTTCTCTTCTTGTTACACTATTTCTTTTTGAGTTTTGCGCTTAAAGTGAATCAGTGAAACATGCAAGGAAACAGAGAAACACAATGAAATAACTAGCTTATAGGTACATGTATATAAGATTCGCTAATGAGCTACTTGATCAGGAGCATATTTCTGTATAGCATGCGTTAGCTTTTGATACGTTAATGTACAATGTACATCATGTGAGTTGAAATCTCTCTAAGAATTCAATACTATGGTAAAACACCTGAGGATTTAATATCCTTTTTCTCATTCGAATATAATGATAGGAGCATCGCAGTCATTTTATGATTTATACTTGTGCTATTTTACGTCATTTTAGAAACCGAACAATATAAAATCCTCGGAAAGTGTTCCTCCGGGAGATAACGCGGTAGATCACAACAGTTCCTGCACAAACCTAGCTGTCCTCGACAAAAACTTTGAGGATATAGTTGAGTGGGAGGAGCAACAGAGACTGTCTGCTCTGCTTGAACGTGATAGGCTCGTTAGAGAACTGGGCGTGGTCCAGGCTGTTCATCAGGCCCTGCTATTGGCTGCTTCATCGAGTGTGCAGGGCTCTGAATTAAACCAGCTTACCACTTGTTTGTCTGAGTCTAGCCAGTTAGTATTAGTATATCCGTAGATATTAATTATTAGCCAATAACATAACGGCACACTGGGTCAGGAAGCACAGATGCTTGTTTAAGACCCATTTCCTCCTTCCTCTCCATGGTTATTAGTAATCGTTGCCTTTTGATGGCGCATCAATTGCAGCTGGCGCGGATTTAAGAATAGCCTTCCATCACCCTGGGATTTTTCCTTCCTAAGCTTTTACCAACACTCGGTCTTCCTAGGTGGTCACCCACAAATTACTAACCGAGGTCGATGCAGCTTAACTAAGATAAATGACGCGCTACTAAACCAAGTGCGCTAATCCCGCCGTCTAAATCCATCCGGAGCTTTTAATTAGTGCACTCTAATCACTGATTCTTTTAAAGTTCAGGATAATATGTTTGGGAGGTATTTTTTCACACACAATATTGCAAGGGTGCATGTAATTATTCTCCTAGTAGAATATACATTTCGTTTGAACTGTTTGCAGTTGTTGTCACTATGTCTAGCAACGTTGGGCGCAGTTAGTAATTGGATGGGTCACCTTTTCAAAAGCCCTAGCTCTGACAGAGTTGAATAAAAACCATAGAGAGTTGGGAGATTATTCTTAAATCCTAGATAGCTGCAAGATGCGCAATTTAGGGGCAACGTTTAATAGCGATCATGACGAGACGAGGAAAGAATTAAAATTGCCAAAACATAAAGTCTTTGCTAGAAAGCTTTTTAATCACGTATGATATGTCGTGTGTGTAAAGGTGAGTAAAAGAAGTACCATACTAAAATAGGTTAAGCTTTATATGTATGTATTACAGCGGCATCAACGATTTTGGTCAGAAGCAGTTTGACAAGATTGATGAATATAAGAACTCAAGCAAGAACACACGGAACGTGAAAAGTGGCCTACTGAGTCATCAGAGCGAAAGATCTACCAGTCAGGTATCACTGTAATTGTATAATAGCAGCTGCTGTAGATATTATTATTAGTAGAACAACCTAGTCCACTTATGGTTTAATTGTAGTGTTTGGGGGTTGTTATAAAATAGTCGCTGTGGAAGCCTAGTGCATAGGCCCCTAGTTGAGATCAGTAGGTTCGCTCTGTGATCGTCAAGTCCATAATCACGAGCGATTTCTGTATCCATCTGGAAGTGTATATGTAAATATATCTTTATTTGCCACTTGGGCAACCAAAACACGCTCTTAACCGAAAATACCCAAATGTGCAACAAACAAAGAAAATAAAACTTAAGGAAAACAATGGACTTTATTTCGAGAATTTTGTAATAAGCACATTGATATCATCAATATTGAAACCGCATAGGTTACATTTGACAAAGTTCCACATCAATACGAATTGGCATGATATGCCAATTTTTTCTTTCAAAATTGTTGAATGATGAGGTATTTTTTAGCTCTGTTTGAGTCGGCGATCAGGTTTCTGCTTCCAACTAAATTGTTTTCTTCGTGAATTTTTCTTATATTTTTATCTCTGTATTCTGTCAAGTGGCCAGTCCAAGGCCAACAAATTCACAGTTTTTGCACTCAGACTATATATATAATTAATAAATTAATTCATTTTGTTTTATGCAGAGAGAGGACGCAGGAGATAGTAAGCAATCTCCTCATCAAGGCATTAACGGCGATTATAGAGATCAACAACATTCTCGCGTCCAACAAGATAGAATCTCATTGGTTCGTATGAATTCTAAACTGTTTAATTTGCATACCCTTTGTATTGTTGATGAAATAGCATGTTACTATATAACTATCTATAGTAATTAATGAGTCTTAATTATTTTAAATATTAATATTAAAGCCAAATTTTAATTAAAGTAACTATTGTTGATATAGTTGTGAAGTTAAATGATTCATATTAAATTCATATTTCAGTCGTTTTGAATGCAGGATTACGATTCACTGTGTTACTGTTTATACAACTGGGGCTGCTCAGCGTTAATATGCTTTAGAATTTAATGCAGGGCTGTGTATGGAAGAAGTATGTTAGTAGATTTTGTGCTAGACTAATTTGCTTTAAGATTTTGAAAAGGCATATATGCTGTTTACCTAATTTACCCAATTTAATATATTGAATTCATTTGTAGTCTCTTAAACATCTCAGGAAGAGCTAATAAATACTATTGTAGATATCTGTTATTGAAATGGTTTTTTGTTCTGATTTTAATTTAGTGATAGTTCATGGCCTATATAATTTCTGCATAATTTGTTCATTTAATCTTTAATATTCATTTCGTTATTTCAGAGACGGCCATTAACCATATTTGTTATCGTTATTTCAGAGACGGCCATTAATCATTTTTGTTATCGTTATTTCAGAGACGGCCAACTCTTACCGAAGATCTTGCCAACAACAAGAAGCACTACTCAGAATCCAATCACTCTAGCTTCACTACCTCAGCTAACTGTTGCGTCCATCGTGAGGTTCGAATCCTGCCTCGTATCAACAGCCTGCGCTCTCATTCCGCTCACAGATTCCCTCGCCACTCCAATCCTCAACAAACTCGCTCCGAATTCGGCTACTCGAACTTTCTTGCAGTTCCTATTGTAGGAGACACGCGCAACGCTGTCACTTATCCAGCCATGGCTCTGACTATTATTTCAATGCCTGCACCGATTTCTCAAAGGCCAAGCAATCAAACTGTAACTTACAATTCTTTAAATACAACGAAACCATCAAGCGTTAGGCCTAGTAGACCGACAAAGCCATCAGCAATTTTAGCTAGTGATAAGAATACTAATTCAAATTTAAGCATTAAAAATTCTGAGTTAAATTTACTACGAGACAGACAAATATATAAAAAAGACTGAACTAAAAGGAGTCTCAATATGTTTTGAAAATTAATCCGGGTAAATGTTGTTATTTTCCATATTAAAATCAATATTCTACAAATTAATTCAAGGCAATATTCTGCAATCCTATGCTGTGATTCGTGCAGCAAGTTGATGGTGAAAATTTCTGCTGATGCTCAGCTGTGTACTAGAAGCATTGGAAATGTGGATATTGAGAAGAATGGAAAGGATTAGCTGCATGGACTCAAAAGGTTATAAATGAGGAAGTTCTGCGGAGAGTTGGTATAGATAGACAAGACAGTTGATAGATGTATTAAGAAATAGGAAGAAGAGTTTGATAGGACACGTTCTAAGGGGTGGGGAGTCTACTAAAAGAGGTCATAAGAGGTAGAATGGAAGAAAAAAGGGACAGAGGCAGGCTGAGATTAGGAATGCTGGATTATTGTAAGATCCACTCATATGTGGACATGAAGCGGAAAGCAGAAGACTGAGAAGAATGGAGGCGCTATATGCCATGGACCAGCCAACAGACAGTGCACTAAGAGAGAGAGGGGAGGGGTTTGGGGGGGATTTAGCGCACTCAGTTAAGCTGCGCGTCAGTTGAAAGAAGTAAAGCCACGCTGCACGCGGTTAGTAAATTGTGGGCGACCACTTTGGAAGACCGCGTGTAGACAGCTTTGAAAGTAAACAATCCCCAGGGTGTTGGAGGTTATTCTTAAATCCGCGCCGGCTGCTATTGGAGCGCCAACAAAAGGCAACGATTACTAATAACCATGGAAAGGAATGGAGGAAATAACGAAAACTACAAAACCAGAAACTTAAGAAAGGAAACATTGTAAACACATGCGGTATGTCATGTGTGTAACTATACGCAATAAAAACAAAGAGAGAGAGAGAGAGAGCGAAAGAAAGAGCCCAGCTGTTTTTAATAAGCTATTTAATAACGAAGCAGCAGGTTTAAGTGCCAATAACGTCTGCCCCTTTGCAAGTTAAGTAGTGTAGAAATAAATTTGGTCAAAACACAAAATTGATTGAGTAACTACTGGACTGTGTAATTTTTGTGTTGCGGTATCTGATTTAAGCGACTCGTAGAAATACATTCAGTCTTCAGTTGATCTATTCTAAGTCTTCCTGTACCTTATGTTTATATGAAGAAGTACATATTAGTTCATTAATTTTTTATCTTCTAATTCCACAAATGACAAATAAACATATATAAAACTGCTATTACGTTATTTTTGTCATGAAGTAATGCTACTTTTTGCTTACTCTTTAACTACTTATAGTTGTAGCCTTAGATATTGCTGTATTTTGCAGATAGCACAGATTTATGATTTATCTTCCAATACCCTGAAGGTTATTCTTCGCAGTCTTTGATGACCACACTGTGATTTGAACCCGAGCTTCTCGAATCCTCGAACTACTGCTATACCATATTTTAGTTATGTGCCTTGGACCTATTACTTGATGACAATCCACTCTCTCACTCAGTTCACAATGAGGTTGAGATAGAGAGAAAGAGAGAGAGAGAGAGAGAGAGAGAGAGAGAGAGAGAGGGAAGAGAGAGAATCTGTAACAGTCAAGTAACTTGCTTACTCTTCAATTTGCATTGTTCTGCATGTAACGTCTAATTTTTACAGGTTTAAATTATAATTAATATTGTTTTATCGAAAGCTGATGTAACTATAATATCTCAGTATTCATAAATGTTTTGTCAACCGTTACTGAGTTAACTTTATAAATGTAATACTTCCCATAAATTTTTGTATAGATTTTCTGTATTGCCAATCTGCCAATGTTTGAGCGTGAATACTCGAATGTTAGGTGTGATTTTGTGGTCATCCTACAGTCAAAATGGTTTCTGTCTACTTGATCGCTTACTCTCAATCTGAAGAAATAATAAATAATTCATAACATGTAAATTAGTTCGTTTTTTTATAGTAACGTATAATGTATACATATGGCATAAGTTTGCATAGTAATATAGATTATACACGTTACTGCAATTATTCTACGATCGTCGTGCTTCTGAAGATCGAATACGCAACCAACGGTTCATAGACAACCTGTTACCATTATTCCACCTCAGACTCAGATATAAACTTAGTAATAAACTGTGCAGACTTAAACATTTATCTAATTTGAAGTAATTAACTGGCTTAAAGAGGGCATTAGTAGGCTGTTAAAATATTTATAAATACTTTTACTACGATTATAAATACGATTTACTTAGTCGTCAATGTTAAATGCTGAAAAAAAGCAGTAGCGTTTACACATATTCTATTATGGGAATAGATTTCTCTGATATACTGTTGACGCTAGAAGCCTTACGTCGTAAAACTATAAAATAAACTCCAATGCTAATTATTCCACTTACAAACACCACTACTGCGATAGTCCAAGCAAGTTTAAGGAGAAGTGACGATGACGCTGATGATGATGATGATATATGGCGACTGGTTAGAATGCAGTCTATATCATACTGATTGCTGATGTTAAATCTGACCACCTTAGAAGATGATAACGCTTTAATACCGCGGTCAGTCGCAATCACTATGACAGCTAATGAAACGAAATCTGTATCAACATTTATGCTAGAGTCAGTTGCATATTTTATTAGTTTGCTCATATTCGATGTGACTGAAATCTCGCCACTTTCTTGATCAATTTCTAACCAGTCAGACGCGTTAACTAAAAAAACTCTTTCAGCATTTTGTTGTGGTTTTGGAATTATTTTTGCTTTTATTGTATTATTATTACTTTCACTAATGACGCTCGAATGATTTTTCTTATTCGTATTATGACCGACCTGTTGAGTGCTACTACTGACGACGCCATTCTCAGAAAGTTTATTTGAGTTGAGTCTGTTTTCAGAATCTAAATGGGGCCTATCGTCTTGATACTTTTCACGTAACCTATCAGCATATAATTCTTCTTCTATATTTGCGTGATGAGTGAAATTACGCCGAGTCATTCTCAGTAAAGCATTGCCATCGAAGCTGTAGCTGAGTTCTGAATTCAGTCCACTGTCGTTATCCGTGGCCGCCATCTTGATGACTACACAACCATTGGGTGATCGTCCGGATATTTTAACGTCCGTGGTGTCATTAGGTACAAATTCTGGTTTGTTGTCGTTTATATCCTCCACTACTATCTCCACTATCGTTCTAGTCTCTTGAATTGATCCAGTCCCTGGAAGAACAAGTCCATAATTATCAACCACTGGTCGCGCCGTTATCATCAATTCATAGCTCGACTTCGATTCCCTGTCCAGCACTGATGCAGTTCTGATCTGACCAGTGTTAGAGTTTATTACAAAATGTCGCTCAGATGCTACCACGCCGTCTTCTCCAGAATTTAAACTTGGAATTTGCAGCAGTTCGTACTGTATTTTATTGAAGGGATATTCGTCCGCATCGAAGGCTGGGACGTGTCCTACCAATGTACCTGCTAGCTGTCCCTCAGCTACCATCAGTCTGTATCTATCTGCCTCGAATCTCACCGGCTCGTCATCTTCGTTTAGTACTTGCAGTGTCAAGGTCGCTGTTGAGGAATGAGCGACTGGGAAGCCTTGATCTAGTACCTGCAGGATTAATTCAAATGCTCTCGGTTCAGTTTCGTAGTCAAGTTTACGAAGTAAATAAATAGCTCCTGTTGTTTCGTCAACTGATAACAGATCGTTCCATGAATCTTTCAATAATAGAGGTTTTGAATTTGGCTTTCCACTTCTCGATTCCTCTTTACGAAGTTTTTCGGATTTAATTTTGCTTTCGCCATCATTGGTAGTAGTTAAGCTAAATTCAGTTGCACCTGAATTGCTGGAACTCTTCCGCATATTTTCTAATTTATTAACTTTTTGACCATCGCTGTTAGAATCCCTGCGGGGTCTAATATTCAGTAATTTATACACCATTGCAGCATTATTGCCTACGTCATCATCTATAGCATATATGTATCCAAGTAATTTACCCACTGATGTGGTCTCCTTGATAGCTAATACTTCCGTCGTCTTGTTAACCTTGTTGTCATGGGAACTCGTAATAAATGCTCTAACTCTTGGAGGATTATCGTTTACATCCATGACGTGTACAATTACGTTAGAGAATGACGTCAGCGAAGGCGTGCCCATGTCTCGGCAATGTATGGATAGAATTAGCGCCAGCTCGCGCTCTCTATCGAACATTCTGCTTGCTGTCAGCATAAACTCCTTTGGGTACAGCAGACACTCCTCGCAGTTGGATTGGACTGCCTCTACTCTGGGGTTTCCTAACTCGATCCGTTCTCTAGTTGTGTCATCAGAACTGAGATAGGACTCTTCCTCGTAATATCTTATTGAGCTGTTTCTTTTACTACCAGATGTTTGATAATGAGTGGAAGCTGTAAGGCTTGAGTGATGCTTATCGTCTGTGTCTCTGAATGTAGGTCGATTAGTGACATTTAATATTCTAGACTTCTCATTGTTCATCGACATTAGACCAGTCTCATGCTTAATTATATCATTACTAGTGTTGTTGCCTCTGTGGTTATATCTATGATCATCATTGCTGCCTCTGTGGTGATATCTCTGCTCATCACTGTTTCCACTCGTCAATGTATGGCTCTCAGTTCTACTGCTACTTCTGACTCTCCGACTTGTGGATGAAAATCTACTGTAGATCGGCTGAAGAGTGAAGCCTCCCCTGCCTTTCTCCAGCCAGCAGTAGACCTTAGCATTACGACCTGCATCGAAGTCACTAACTGTCACGTGACCTATAGCGATGCCCTGCTCCGCGTTCTCGTCGACCATGACACGAAATTTCGGAGCTGGAAAACCTTCAGATAAACTAGCTCTTGGCGTGTGACTATTTCCTATTATTACCGTTTCTGTTTCATCAGCGTTCAAGTTGTCCACATCTATTGCATCATCGTTGGCTGCCTCAGAGATACTTCCTGATCTACCAATGGACTGGTAGAGATTCCTAACGACTATCGAAGGCGGATTGTCGTTCATATCCTCGACGTAGATGACTATTGTCGTGCTGCCGGTGTTTGACTCTTCCCCGTTGTCAACTCCTAAAACCCCCAACAGATATTCCTTGTTCATCTCGTAATCGACCACGCCTCTTACGAACACCCAACCACTTACTTCTTCCAGACTGAATACATCACCGTATCGGCGCACGGTTTCCTCACTCAACTGGTATGTAATCCTGCCGTTCTCTCCATCGTCTAAATCCGTGGCCCGAACTCTGATGACGGGCGTATGAAGGAGTGGATTCTCTCTCAGCCAAATCTCGTGTAGGGGTGAATCGAACACCGGAGGATTATCATTTGAATCCGTGATCTGGACTACAATAGTAATCAATCCCGGCTGAAATGTTTCCTCGTCATCTAGTTCTCTATATTTTTCATATATGGATCCTGACGATAGACTCTCGCTGATTGATTGATTGTTGTAAGAGTCTAATGCCTGAAGCATCATTGTGTAGCTCGAACATCTCTCTCTGTCCAGCTTCCTCGTCAAAACAAGTCTTGGCATGAGCCTTCCATTGACCGCATATTCTTGATTTAAGGTGAAGGGCAAAGGTTCATTACAAGCAACGTCTGCTCCGCTAAGGTATCCATTGTTTAATACTGAAGTCTGTCTTCTAGCTCTCGTCGACCAGGAATTAAAGGATTTATTTCGACGTTTCTCCATTTCATAGTTATGCTGAAATACGCTAGCACGATGTATTTGATATTTTCTGCTACTGTTTGCTTTGTTGTCATAGCTTTCGCGTACGGTGTCATTTCTTATATCAGACCTACTTACATTTATTCTCATTCGTTCCTTCTTGATATCAATCTTGTCACATCTGTCATTTCTAGATATTCTTTGTGTTAATTTCTCAGTCGCACTATCTATACCATGGACTCTACGTCTAACTCTTTCTGTCGATCTGTCTATCTTCGTCTGCATGCCTCTATCCCTCTTCATCCTGTTTGACATCCTGTCAGCCTCAGGAAGCCGATGAGAGGGCGCCTGCTGGAGTCCGTGGAGCTGGTATTGGATGACCTGATGGGCGGGCCCATCCATGTCTGTGGGCTGGGGTAGGGACAGGGTCGTCCCCACAGCAGCAGCTTCCGATATCGATATTGTAAATGGAGAAGGTTGTGTAAACATCTGAAACAAATCAAACATTCGCACGCACAACTCGGGTCGTATGTTACTTTATAATAAAATCAATGCTGCGAGAAAGACGTTGTGTGCTGAAATGCTAATATCTCATCAATGTGCTTGATACGTTCGTTTACACGAATTATTATTAGCAAGTTAACATTATTGCGTACATTCTGCAGGATTTGGTTGAGATTTCATTGAGATAAGCGGTTCGAGTTATGTCATATCTGCTGAAGAATAAACCAATCGTAACCAGCACGCGTCGCTAAAGACGACCATGTAGTACAATTAAATGATACCCACCATTGAAGCCTTATTTTCCCATACTATATAGGCTGCATTAAGGCATTAATAAGGCATAGCTATTAAGTGATTAACTTGTCAATTGTCACGTGTGCTCCTTAGTACAGAAAGTTGAGACCAAACTGCTAATTGAAACGTACAACTTTAAACTTATCTTTTGATAGAAAATTACAAGAGGTCAGCTTAATTGTCCTGATGTTAATATATACAGGTATTGTATAAATAGACGTGGACTAAAATTAACAGTGAAATGAAGTTGATCTGCTTCGCCCAACAAACCACATTGTATACATGTAGATGGTATTTCGAGCAATAACCAAACTCTTACACAAAACCTTTATTAAACTAAAATTATAATTTTCATACCTACTTTTATTATACATTGCATAAATATTAAAGTTTGATACTGAATAGACATACTGAATATGTATGTTATATTTTTATTTACACTACTTGATATAGCGCTATACTAAACTGAATAATATGTTTAATGAATTTGAAGCTAAATCCATTTCACATGTTAGAAGGATGCCGCAATAGTCAATCCGACTGGAATTGAAACCCATTGAAATATTGGTTATAGGCAAGTGTGGCATAATGTTGATTCTCAACATCGTACCTTAGGAAACGGAATTACTGAAACACCGGACATCCTCTTCCGAATCTCTCAAAATACACATCTCCATTAACAGTGGTCGTTTCTCTTATTGCACTGCCAACTGACAGGTCTATGGCATATAACTTCTTCACATATTTTAATTCACTATCTTTCTCTTCATAGCAACATATTAGTGGATTCTCTCTCTCTCTCTCTCTCTCTCTTATTGCACTACTTACTGGCAGGTTCATTTTAGATAACGCCTCCACTCATCTCTATCTTACGTTTTTCTCTTCATGTCCACATTAGAGTTGATCTTTAAAACCTCTACATCATGCCTTTTGATATACCATTATTCTTGGGGGGTTTTACTTATGACGAATTTGGCCTCGTGTGCCTTCCTCAGCTTCGACTAACATTTACTGGGTAGGGGCGTCATCCTCTTAGAAAACAATCCTATTTACCCCAAAGAATAGATTTTTAATACATTATTATTTATAAATCTATGAGAACATTCATCTCATTTCTTTTCGTACTCAAGTAGGCCTAATGAAATATAAAAATATATAAAAAACAATAAGTATAATTTATAAAGCGCCGCTTTATGCTAAATGCCACAGTAGCGCTGAATGGACAGTGAAGGTCAAGTAGCCTAGTGGTATAATGCCACAATCTTTGAGTCTGGAGTGTGAACGACGAATTGATCTAAACCACAGAAATCATCACCTCGCTGTTACAAGTCTCTTCACTGTCATATCTACGTCAGTCGCTTCTTATGAACAAGTGCGGTTGTCTGTAGGTTCATTCTCAATTTTTTCGAGCCTACTCGAGCTATCAAGTATGTTATAGCAAACTCACCGGTGGATTATCGTTAATATCGATGACCTCGATGATGACTTTGATCACCTGAAACTCGCTGCTAGTCTGAAAAGCCACGTAGTAGACGAGGGCACAGCATTCCACGCCAGTGGTGGCGTCCTCGTTGTCACACACAGCCTCTCTGTCGAGCACTCTACCAGTGTACCAGTCACCCGTCCTCTCGTTCAACCACATCACCTCCCTGGCCACGTTCGGGGGTCGAGAGACGATCGAGAAAGTTCTCGGAGAACTCTGACGGTACCGCCGCAAAACTGGGCCAGATCTTATGGCTCGTCTTTGTCTTACCTGGTTCGGAAATGATTTAACGTCCCTGACATCAACAGTATGTGAGAAAAAAGACGTTTCTTCACTGTTTTTTAAATTAGCAATACTATGTGTCTTTACTAGATTTGATTCATCAATGTAGAATAAATCTTCCTTGTTAGTTTTAGTTTTAGTTGGACGTTCATTATTTGCTCTAGTAATTTCGTTGATACGGGGCAGCAGCATACGAGAAGTATTTTCGAAGGCTGTTGAGTGAAATCTTTTAGGCGGATTCAAATCTTCTGCGTCAGTTGAATCTAAACTTGACTTCTCTGTCGAAAACGGACTTTCGGTCAAATTAACTGGATTTTGTTCTGTACTGTCGATGTAGTCCCGATTCATTTTAGTAGTTGTTGAGTAAATATGGTTTTGCATATTATGACGTTTATCACTATGATAACGTCTATGACGGTTTTTTGAAGATGGAAAATATTTATTCAAACTTCCAATGAAAGTTCCAACTGAAAGTTGCTCACGAACGGTAAAGATAACCACTGAGTTGTCGGCAGTGGTTGCAGTTGACTCCGAATTCTTTCCAGTGTCGCTGATGTGTGAAGATGTTGCCACATGCAAATCATTACATCCTGAAGTGATGGAGGACGGAGGTGTGATGTCAGCTGTTATTGTGTAGTGGCAAATTAGCGACATTAAGACTGAATGTAGGATTAAAAATGGATGTCTGCAAAGGAGGGGATAGATGGTAAGTAATCCAGCTGAGTTAGAAGGCCAAAATAAATGAATTTTAGCTTTTAAGATCATTTTAATTGCAATTTAAAGTAATTTCTCTTAATTCTGATTACAAATTAAATAATAAATTAATAACAGAATAGAAGGCCTAACTGTTGACGACCCATGCTGTTCACAAAATAAATTGTCATATTATATAGAGAATCTATTTAAGTAATTTAAAATTGTCTACATTATATTTTCAAGTGTGCATATTGCCAACAAAATATTTTATACCGTTTGTCCTCTTTGACGATCTAGTGTGTTCGTGTTTGTGTGTGTGTATGTGTATGTATGTGTGTGTGATTGGTGGGTTTATGTATGTGTGTATGTTCTTGATTGTATTCTGTACTATTAGAACTGAAATTTACGTCGTTTCTCTCTCTCTCTCTCTCTCTCTCTCTCTTTTTTCTCTTACTATACAGCCATAAAATATCATAGAACTGATTTAGGTTTAATAACTATAATATTACTATAAACATAGTTTACCCATATTGTGCTCGAGTTGCTGAAAAAATAGAACAACCGTGGACTGCACATGTCCTAACAGGCGTCAAAAACTAAGATATAAACCAACGTCAGAAGAAGTATTCGACTGATGAGCCTCAAAATATGCTACAAAATTTTCTAAAACGAACGGAAAAGTTTAAAAGTCTATTCGTATCACGACCGTTTAAATTATACAAAATAAATATTAGCTTCTAAAGGAAAGAAACTGACGCTACATCTACTTCTCACCTATCGCACTCGCACTAACATTACCAGCAGCTACGAATGCATCCCTTTCTCTGTATTAGTCAGAAAACTTATTGATCAAGTGAAATCAAAGCCAGTCTGCGCGATTTCTAATCCAATCCGTGACATCCCAGTAATTCACTTGGATTGCTTCAGCCGCGGGACATCCGGCAGCTGCAGCACGGACACTGGAGTGACATCAGCGACAAAGTCTGGAAGAGATCCGGTCATACAAGTGGCGTAGTTTGGTTTTCGTCGCTAAGACTAATTCTTATCGCAAGAAGGACAATCGGATTGTTCATATCAGGGCGGATCAGTTATTTCTGGAATTAGTGTTACTATTGATTGCTATTATTATTATTATTATTATCATTATTATTGTTAGTGTTGTTGCTTTTGTTATTATTATTATTTTGATTATTATGATTATTCGTATTAGAATTCTAATTACTATTATTATTATTATTATTATTATTATTATCATTATTTTAATTATTAAATTTAATATTATTGTTGTTATTATTAATCTACTGTTATATCACCGCTTTTATTGACATATGATGCATGAAGTGATGCAACAAGGATTAAAATTAAATATTGACTTTATTAGAATAAATTGGGTATTATTAATAATACTCTAAATGAATATGAATTAGCTTTGAAATGTACACAATCTTCTTCTTCTTCTTCTTCTTCTTCTTCTTCAGTGCACTGCCAAGTGGCAGTGGCAGGTACATATTCATACTCAAAGTCTGCTTTCTCGCTCCATAAGAGCACTCCTTAGATCAACAAGTTAATCCCTTTACAAAGTCTATGCCTTATCCATACCTTATGCAGCCTATAGCTTTGGAAAAATATGGCTTCTGAGGTAGTTTCCCGTTGCCTTCCTCAGTTAGGTAGATTAATTGCCATTTAATCCTGGGGGAAATATTTCATGGTGAGGTGGGTCACTTCTTGCCATCCTCAGCTTTTGCCTTTAGTCACCTCTTACGTACACGCAGCAGATTGTTTGCGGTTGCCCTATTCTGCAGTGGTACAACCACACCCGAGCACAACACGGTGTACACCCGAGCACAACACGGTGTACACCCGAGCACAACACGGAGTACACTATATGAACATGAAATTAAATTGTTGAACTGAGATAACGTAAAGCGTCAATAAAACATAACATAAAATTTTAGCAGTCTATTCGTCTCACTAAATTCTTCTACATGCCTACTATAATTCTACAACATTAATAGGATGAGAAATGAAGAAATATTAAGAAACAACTGCATTTTTGACGAGTGAAGTAAAAATAGTGAGTTTTCTCACTATTCTCCTATTCCATGATATAAACCTCACTCACTCCCTCTCCATCTCCTTTTAATTCTCTCTCTCTCTCTCTCTCTCGGTGTGTGTGTCCTTCTCCAATTCTTTTAATTTGTGTTTCTTTCTCTCTCTCAGTCTCTGACTCTCTCTCCTTCCCTCTAGCATCGTTCTCGCTTGGATTATGAAATGCTATAATAATGGTATTTGACAGATTTGTGACTCAGCAATTTCTGATAGCAGCATCGTTGTGACAAACGGCGATACGTGAAGTTTAATCTACCGATTTAGTTGTTACTATACTGCATTGATTAGTAGATGTATAGACAATTAAATAATTTTGCCTACGGTAATCCAGTGCCTTATTAAAACTTACCACTTTGTTCTCACCAATTCAATGTTGAAAATGAGTAACGCAATTAATCCGTATAACATTCAAAAGCCATCGCAAGAGGCAAGAGTGGCCAGATAAAGTGTGTATGTTAACTGAATAGCTCCAATGACCATCGTATGTCAGAATACAAGTAATATATAGTAATGTATTTAATATTAATAGACTAAATAACTTAGACCCCTAAACGAGAATTATATGGCCAAACTATCTTAAAAGTAAAAAAGTAAACATTTAGAGCCATGTGATCACAGCTGTTCTCAAGCTAACTCGTGTGGTAACCCTCTTCCTGATTAGTTGTTTATTTTCTAATTAAGGGTGCTGTGTTTGTTGTTTATTGTGACATGGAAAACAAATATAAACAGTTTGAAGGAATGGAACTCATGCACTAGTAATCCAGGCGACACTTCAATATTACCTAATCACAAATCATAACCCATGTGTCGATTCAAATTCAGACTAGATACTTGTAACATACTTGAGATAGATGCATCTCTGCTAAACAAAACAGTACAGTGAATATTTAACGTCTGGTTTATCACCCGAAGACGATGTAGGGAAGAAAAAAAACTGCAATGATAGGTCTGCTATTGAAATGAAGTTATTAACAAATGGATTTTTACGTTCGCCATATAAATAACACCAAAAAATTGGCTTAAAATCAATCAATGCATTCGATTACGTGACGTTCAAACTTACACTAGGAGAAGCTAAATTTGCTCAAGCTTACATTATATAGAAACAATGATAAATTCATAAGCTAAACTTTTGCATAATAAAGGCAAAATGAACTGAACCAATACCAATGAACTTTGTTTGCTTTCCGACGGATCTAATTTTAATAAGTTAAATAATTTAAAGAGAGTGCATTTAAAAAATAAACTATTTAAACTGCATACTGTATATAATAAAGCTAAAAAGGCTAAGGTTAACGTCAGTTTCCTCACTCGAAAGCGATGTCAGTGACGGGCGAGCCCAGGATTTGAACCCGCATCTACTGATCCGCGGTCGAGTATCTTACCGACTTCGCCATTGGCTCCAGCCATAGAGATGAGTGGAGGCGTTCTAACATGGGAAAAGCATTTAGCTTCATATTCATTAAACATATCATTCACTGTAGTATTGTTTAATATGAAATATATAGCCAAATTATTAAAATATCTCATGATTATGGAACATCTTCGTATTAAAAATAAGATGAATATGAAAGAGAAAGCAAAAGAGATCTGCGCCAAGAGGCGAAATAAGGAGGAACGCAATGTAGCAAAGCAATAGAATACAAATATTGAATGCTTGCAAATAGCTGCTATAAAACGAGAGAATCAGCTTTGTGGAGCGAACATTTAATGCAATTACATTTGACCACAATGTCGACAATCAAGTCTTCCCTGCCTCCATGTACATCTCCCCCTCTCTCTCCTTAATTCTCTCTCTTACTCTTCCACTCACTCTCTCTACTCTCTCCTTTTCTCTCTCATCTTCACTCTCTTTAATTCTCTCCTTTTCTCTCTCTCCTTCTCTCTCTCTGTCTCTCTCATTCTCACTCTGTTGGCCTATATCAATTGTTTAATATGAAATCCAGGACAATTTGATAGAATTGCTTGGCTGACCATATAATAATAGATTGCTTTCTTCTGTCAATTTCCCATTCGAAATGAGCACATGTTAAATATTACCTTTGTTTTATTTCTTTTTGTATAATATACTTTATGGTTTTTTATTTATTCCAGGATTGATTAAATTGCTGCATAAAATAAGTTACTCTATTGCAAGAGCTTTCTCAGCGTTAAATCTGTAACAAAGAATTTATCTTACTATTCTGAGATTACTTGAACTTTAATCTCCCGACCCTGAAACTCACGTCCTATTCTTCGAGCTAAACCCGCTGATCATTTTGTCTGATGGCATGAACTGAATTGATCGATAATTATTTCAAATAAAATTCGATCTGTCCATCATATTTCAGTTTTAAAGGAGCAACAGTAATGCTAGTGAAATTTCCTCAATAGATGGGTTGGATATCGTAAAATTTTCTCTATTGATGAGTAATAGGACCATGCAATGATTTTCACTGCTGTATTCTTATATTACTGGCTTTTTTCTAACAACTATTTGCGGTAATAACTCTTAAAGTTCTTACGTCAGTGATACATATCGCTTAATGTTAACAACTTTAGTGTATCCATTTTATCATTAGGTTAATTGTAGTTCAGATCCCAAATCTAACTGTAAAGAGAGATAGAGAGAGAGAGAGGGGGGGGGGGGGGGGAGAAAGAGAGAAAGAGAGAAAGAAAGAAAGAAAGAGAGCGACCTCACAACTGTTCGAGAGTCCATGAGATTTTGGTCTGGATGTAATATCTGCATTAAGGGGCTTCCAGATATTCATCTATTCTTATTGTAGTCTACGATTTTATTTGTTTCAGGAAGTGTTCACTGGCATTCGGGAACGCATGCAGCCTAAATTGTATTTAATTCCATAAACTGTTGATGAAGTCTATGTTAAAGACTTAAAATAAAGCATGCAGTAAATAATAATTTATAAATATATAGATTTTTCTTAATATCTTAAATATACGATAAAGCACAATATAAAATAGATTCTGAAAAATAAATAGAAATTGTCTAAAATGTATATATTTTAATTAAATATGCATAATTGTGTAATTATTTTCCTGTCTTCCAATTTCGAGTTTAAAACTTGATTACCAGTATTTATGGTACATAATAGAAACCTTTATAAAGCCTCATTCGGTTCTTGACTCCCACCACAAAATAGAATATCTTGCAATCCCGAAGCGTTATGACTGGAGTAGGGAAATGGGAAGGCAATCAAGTCTAGCCGGAGAGGCAGCATTGAGGATTATGGGAGCAGGAAATCAGGATCTGGCTAATATCAGATCAATCCAATAGTCCAAGCTTGTTAGGCTCTGGACAATACAAGACAAATCTCTCAAATTAACGTCTTCAATTCTACAGAGAAAGAGAGACATTGCAACGCCAGGGATGAATAAATCAATAAAGAATAGTAGCGTATACAAAAGTTAGTAACGTTAGTTTGTGACGCCCCAGTCCAGTGAATGTTAGTCGAAGCTGAGGAAGGCATAGGGGACCCATCTTGTCCTAAGCAGAATCCCCCCAAGATTAGTGGTATATCATGTTAGATGATTTAAAGATTCACTAGTAATCTCGTATGTGAGCATGAAGAGGAAAACGAAAGACAGAGACGCGTAGAGGCGCTATATACCAGGGACCTGCCAATGTGCAGTGCACTGAGAGAGAGGTAGAGTGACATAAGTTAGTAGGCCTATTCATGTATAAGATTTCAGTATCAGCAACAATATTGCTAATACTGAAATACAATATAATTCCTACCAATTATGAAGTTAATTTATTTGCAAGGCAACATTTTATTTTGCAAGTCAGCAAACTCGATTACGAATTACGAATTACGATTACGAATGAGGATAATGTAAATCCAATAATTGATCTAATCACAAAACTAAAGAAAACACAAAATCTGAGATGCCTTGTATTTTGTTTTTCTGAGTATGTCATGTCTAAGCGTTTAAATGTAGAACCTCAAAATAGCTCATTGTGAAGCGCGTCAGGCAAAGTCGTCAAATATCGGTTTACTGCTCCTGACGCCGTAGGTTCGATTTCCGGGATAAGCAGAGAGTAAAGTCAGAGCGATCATGATATTGCTAAATTTGAACACGAGAAAATAACTAAAACTACTTAGCGGATAGGCATTTGGTATTAAAAATGATAGATTCTTTACAGATGATTATTTTGCCAAAATGTGTGTATAATTTATCAACATAAGTTAGCAAGCCATTCCGAAACAAACCAATTTTCGGCTGATCAGTATTATAATTGTTCAATAATTGCTATTAGGGTCTATTTGACAAGTATTTGTAATATTAATAATTACTATATTTTACCCTTGTTGTGTCCTGATTGCTGAAGAATAGACCAACCGTGGACTGTACGTGTCGTAGAAGGCGACAAAACCCTATGATCCAAATCAAAGTCAGAAGGAGGATTTCGTTGGTAAGCGCTTATAGGCTCCAGAAATTGTTACAAAATTTTCTGAAAGAATGAAAAAGTTTAAACCCGATCTTGGTTAAAATGGGGTTCAATGACAATTCTAATGATTACTATTTTTATTTATACTTATTATTATAAATATATTATCATTATATTATTGCAATAACGCAATAATTCTCAATAAACCTTAAGGTTCCTAGTTTTTATATCCATGATATTTTAAGTTAAAGCAGCGGACAATGCGTCTCCATCTTGTGAATGAATAAATATCCTCCGTGTAGAGCTCGGGTGTGGATGGACAACTGCAGAATAGGGCAAGCGCAAGCAATCTGCTGCGTGTACGTAATAGGCGACTAGGGTAGGAACTGAGGATGGCTAAAGGAGACCCACCTCACCATGAAATACTTTTTCCCCATGATTACATGGTAATTAATCCATCTAACTGAAGAAGGCAACGCGAAATCACCTCAGAAGCCATACTTTTTTCATGCTATAGGCTACATAAGGTATGGATAAGGCAAAGATTTTGTGAAGGGATTAACTTGTTGATCTAAGGAGTGCTCTTATGGAGCGAGAAAGCAGACTTTGAGTATGGATATGTACCTTGAACCTGCCACTTGGCAGTGCACTGAAGAGAGAAGAAATCTTTGCTTATCGTCATAATCTACTCAAGAGGTTGCTGTCGGCCTTGTAAGGTGTAACTAAAGGCCTACTGTAGATCTTCGTAGAAGCTGTAAGAAAACTTCGGTACGCAATACGTACCAAACGGAGTAAGCTGTAATTGTGGTGCTTCCAGCAAATATTTGTACTAATTGAGCTCTAATTTTCGGCATTCAACTTATATTTATAAGAAAAAGATGAGGAACCAACTTGACGGAGCTTGTAAAACGTATTAAAGAAGAATCGAGTTGAACTTGATATCATATAATGCATTAAAGCCTCATTAAACTGATTCGTTAGCGGAAGAGTTCATTGAGAGAGATCAAAGCTTTTAATATAACATAACAATAGGCCTACATGTAGATCTAACAGTTTAGGCATACTGGACCCCTCAGCCGGATTTTCTAAAGTTATTCGGCTGGCTAAAGTAAATTTTCGGCTGACATCCGGATTAGCCGAATTTACGCGGTGAAGTCATTTTCGGCTAAAATCCAGCTGGAAATCTTAAAATTCGTCTAATAACTTTCTTCACTATCATGTTTAGGCTCAACTCTTAATTTTTTACATTTGCTAACAATACAACTGTATTCAAGTTTTAGGCTGTATACGTAATAACTGTCATGTTCTCATATATAATTTATAATAGTTGCCATTTATTAAAGTTATTATTTCTAAATTACCATTCAAAGCAACTAAGAACTTAGAACAGTATTCATATTTGTCAGGTTCCCAAATAAGAAATTGGCATTGCAACGTTGCTACTGACTTGATAGAACATTCTTATCATTTTTGACAAGATCGTTATTTGAAAAATTACAATAATTTGGCTAGCTACAAAGTTTTCCGGCGGATTTTCGGCTAAGAGCTGTTTACGACGAATTCGGCTAGCCATAAAAATTGTCGGCGGATTTTCGGCTAAGAGCAATTTTCGGCTAATCCTGCTAGCCGACGGCTGGGGGTCTGAGGCATAATACGACAGGAAGCAACAAAATCCTTTAAGACTAACTGAATACCAGCAGTAATACGTTAGCACTTTAAAAATACAAAATTTATATAAAACCCTCTACCAATGTTGGTGTTTTACATGTTCATCCAAAAGGCGCTTTAATATCTAGAGTCACTATCGCGTCAATCGATGATGAGGAAAGTCAGGTTAACTACTAATTACCGTTACAACTACTACTAATTTTTATTTGTAAAATGGAAAATAATCAAAATCTATTTATCATAACATATTTTAAGTCAAATTTGGTACAATCTATCACTCTCTGATGAGGGATATTAAAATAATTATTTGATTTTGTTTAGTATAGGCTTATATATATAATTCAGAGGCCTATTACATATATACATGATTATATATGTATATAATATTACACATACATGTATATATATATATATATATATATATATATATATACACACATGTATATATATATATATATAGTATTATACATGTATATATATATATATATATATACATATAGTATTATACATGTATATATATATATATATATATATATATATATATAGTATTATACATGTATATATATATATATATAGTATTACATGTATACATATATATATATATACATATATATATATATATATATATATATAAATTATCGGCCTATATATAACATACCCACATGTAAACGTATGTGTATTTGATAGTAGACCATCAAATACACACAAATTGGTTCATTCAAGTAATGAAGTGAAAATACACATGTATTTTCATGAGTTACACGCATGAAAATCGCAGGTGTTTACAAAGTTTTCTTTCTAAGTTGCTGTTTGTGTTGTTTTTGTTAGCTCCTGTTTTCTTTCCATGGTTACTAGTAATCTTTATATGCTAGCACAGAGATGGGTGAACTTGGAAGACCTTGTGTTGATAGCGTTGAATGAAATAATCCACAGGGTGCTGGAAGGTTATTCTTAAATCCTAGTTGCTAAATCCTAGTAGTGCAACAATTACTAGGAACCATGGAAAGAAAACAGGAGCTAACAAAAACAACACAAACAGCAACTTAGAAAGAAAACTTTGTAAACACCTGCGATTTTCATGCGTGTAACTCATGAAAATACATGTGTATTTTCACTTCATTATTATTAGAATGTCCCAATAGCGCAATGGTTAAGGGTGTACATAACGTCATGAAGTTTTAAATGACTGATCCTGAGATGAATCGAACTCTCGTGGGTTCGAATCCCAGCCGCGCTGATCTGAGAGTAAAATCTCGGACATTCACTGGACTGGTTATACGGAAAATGGAATAAATTGCCTAACGGTTTAAACATGTGGTATTAAAAATGATAGATATCAACATAGTTGATCATTTCACTATAATGCGTGTTATTATTAGCCAGACCCGACATATACATATATGTCGTGTCCGGCATATATGCTATGTAAATATACATACCATATATGCCGGTATATGTGATATGCATTACGTATAGTCTGCATGTATGCGTGTATATGCGTGTGTGTGTTAATGTGTGTATAGTTAGCGTATTGCAAATAACTAATACGTTAAATACATTGAGATATTTAGTGCAACCTTTACTTAAACTCTAGAGTTTTAATTTACGACTAAAGAATTAATTTTAACTCTAATCCACAAGAGCCTTACCTGGATCTTATAACAATAAATCGTTTAGTATGGTTAGTTTTAGGCTGCAAAAGAGATTTCAGATATATTTTGGCAATTCAGCAATTAATTCAGTAGGTATTTTAATACGATATTTTTACAAGGTGTTTCGTTTCTCAGGCTGTTTGCCGGAGAGTTACTAAATTTCAGAGATGGAATTTGAAGATTAGATTAGAGAAGAAAAGAGTCTCACTGGATCTCTGCAAACATATAATAAGAGAGATAGAGAAATCAGAAGAATAGAAGATGGTATTACGAAACCGGAAATGGAAAGAGAAGAGATATGGATAGATAGAAAGATTATACATAATAGAGAGAGAGAGAGAGAGAGATAGAGAGAGGGGGGGGGGGGGGGAGAAAGAGAGAGAAAGAAGAAGGAGAAGCAAAGCCAGGAGGCAACTGAGAAGGAACTAATCCCGAATGGAAGCAAAACCAAATACTGACATGCAATGCTATGTAAATACAAATTGAAGGTCCCAAGATAAGTCACGTAAAATGCACGTAACTGGCTTTCAATTTATTCTTCTAAATGTCTAAATATGTCGGGATCTATTTGCGGACTAGAGTACTTCAGGGCTTAGTGCATAGCAATATAATTCATTAGGGATTATTCATATTTTCATTTAATCTAATCTTATTCAAAGTTTTATTTATATTGAAGTTTTACTATTTTTAACGATCTTTATGCTTTAGGTTCTTGAATTACTATGATCCTCTACGACAATTTGATAATTATTTGACATTGTACCTGTTGCGATTGCCCGGGTTGCTGAAGAATAGATCAACCGTTGACTGCATTGACTGTAACAACTTTGAATCATTGATTAAATTGTTTTAAATATTAATTAAATCGCATCCATGTATTCACATATTCAGCTTCTCATATTAAGCTTCTCCTATAAGGGCAGTTTATTGATTTTCTTATTGTTTGTTACCTCTAACAGGGTTGCTTTTACTTGCTTTTCATACAATACATCTGGAAGATCAAATTGATAGCATCATCATCATCATCATATCATCATCATCATCATCATCATCCTCCCTTAAATCCCAGTTTGACTAGAGTCGGTATACAAATAGACTGTCTCAACTCCTCTCTGTCCTACACCACACCACCAGCCAATCCCCTATTTGAGACTTTTCCATTCAAAATTGATAGTCAAATTGATAGCATACTCTCCTAATAAACTGGAGGCTACATATGCTTATCCTAGCCTAACCGATCGACACTAATGTACATGTAGTGCTTCTCGTCACTTCAGCTACTACGATGAAACTCAAAGAAAACTCAAATTTCTTACGAACACATTTACAAAGAATAAGTCTCAATAAGGAATAAAGAGATAAGCAAAACATGAAATATTGAAGGATAAACCTATTTATTCAGTAAACTGGAGGTATTAAAAATATGGATATGGGGAAGAATGGAAAGGATTAGCTGGATTCGAAAGGTTGCAAATGATGAAGTTCTGGAGAGAGTTGGTACAGAAAGACAATTGATAAATGCATTGAGAAATAGGAAGAAGAGTTGGATAGGACACATTCTAAGTGGGGAAAGTCTATTAAAAGAGGTCAGAGAAGGCAGAATAGAAGGATATAGAGGCAGAGGCAGGCCGAGATTAGGAATGTTAGATGATTTAAAGATCCACTCATATGTGAACATGAAAAGGATAGCGGAAGACAGAGAAGAGTGGAGGCGTAAATACCTTGGACCTGAAAGTACGCAGTGCACTAAGAGAGAAAGAGAGACCTATTCTGTAAGGAGTGGTTGAAGTCAAAGATTTACTTATTAAAATATCTTATTGATGGAAAGGGCATCGATGATGAAAGGTATCATAAAACGGACAGTAAGGAAAAGCGAAAGGACGTTTTACCATGATCGCCAATTTCCAGAATGGACATATTACAAAAAAGAATTAATATATTCATTATCGTGATATTACTATATTCATGACCGCCCAGGCTTGGAACAGGCATGGCACATAGAGGAGAATACTCATTAGTGCACATTTTTGTGGGACCTAGCTGCTAAATCTTGATTAAACTAAAATCTCTTAATTAAACTAAAACAACATTTGAAGATAATATGAAAGTGATACCTTTATGCGACAGTTATTTTAAACGACACAAAAAGCGGACATATATAAACCTTTCCGTTAATTTATGCTATGGACGTATCCTTGACTAACATATTTCAGTCTATTTCCGATGCATTTTCAGGATAATTTATTTGGAACATAGGCCTAGTTAATTGAAAAATTATACGGAATTAATGTTAGGAGATTGCAAGGGACTGGCATTATTATATTTTGCGCTATCCCTGTGTTCAATTATGATTACTTCGGTTGCTAGGTGACCGAGAGATCTTTTCTCTTGTTCTTATGTCTCGCAAAGGTTTATCAGAGAGATGTCAATAACACGCCTGGGACTTTTAATGTCCTACTGAGCTAGTCTCAGGACCTGTAGTAGTAGGCCTAACCATGTAGGCTTGGACACACTGGATCGAGCAAATAAGCGCATAGAACCAGGCGAGCAGCCTTCATCTCATTGTACTGTGCAGTTGCCACTGTTCCGGCGTAGGTTTTGGAAAAAAATGAGAATCAAACCTACCTACAACTGCATGTGTTTGTAAAAAACGACTGACTCAGATATGGCATATCTGGTTGGAGACAGTGTCAATGACGGTAAGATATTCGACCGCAGATCAATAGGTTCGGGGTTCAAAACCTGGCCTCTCCGGTGGCTGACAACGCTTTCGAGTGAGGATACTGCCCTTAACATTAGCTTTACTTTTTTACAGTCATTCACGAAAAGGACAGATACTATTGCTACCATTTACTGTATATCTTATTGTAGAGTTTACACTGACGCCGATAGTAGTTATTAATTGCATGACGTGTGCCTCGTATTGAAGCATCCACGCACGTATATCTAAATGTAAACTTATAAATCTTCGTCGACTACATACTTGCATACACATACTTGCATACACATATTTTACATAGAAGAATATGCAAGCGTGCACACAATAATTCAATGTAATGTCAGTGTACTACAGAGACTAGCAGTGAAACATTGCACCACACACACTTACAAGTAGCGACACATCCAATACTACACGTACATTGCATGTGTTCTTTGTGGGCACTCAGTCCTAGCGAATGACTCTTCCATGCCCTGAGTTGACTGACCATAGTCAATCTTGAATACGTAGCTAATTTACTGTCAGCATGTCTAGTTAGACCTGATTATATGTCTTTCTTATTGATATATTTACAAAATTAAAAGTGTTATATAATCCTGTGAAGTTCACGTATTATAGGTATCATTTGCACTCAAATTGTTGATAAAAGTTAATTGTCTAAAATACGACAAACCATTTAGCGTATTAATGAAAGTCATAAAATTAGGGCTGTGTTTGTGCTGTGTTGCATTGAATTTTAAATTGAAGTTTGGAGTTTAACATGAGTATAATTATTAGAATAATTGACTCTCTTGCTTTATGTCGGATATCTAATTATTTCAGAAAACTATGACATTCTACATGATGGTAACGGTGAATATTTAAGTTATGAAAGTGAACGCAGATATATCATAATGTGCAACGTGAATTCTTTACTAAAAAACAGGCCAATTAATTTAGCATTTTAATTAATTTATTATATTTAGGTACTTAGATCTTAAAGCAAATTAAATAGGGTAACAGGAAAGAAGAATCTTAAGATCTTGTATGATCATTAATTTTAATTAAACTAATTATAATTTCTTATATCCTTGGATATTGGCTTTGTTATTAAATACTTAGTGTTCTTAGATAACTTGCTAGTATTGATTTGTTCTTGTAGTAAAGTAATAAAGAAGAACATCGCTATTATTCATTGTTGTTCATTGCTGTTCATTGCTGTTTATTGTTGTTTTTGTTGTCCATTGTTGTTTATTATTGTTCAATCAATCAATCAATCAATCAATCAATTAATCAATCAATCAATCAATAAGCATTTAACATCCGATTCCTCGCCCTAAGGCAGTGTCAGGGACGTCTCCTTGTTGGGATTGTTCGTTGTTGTTCGTTGTTGTTCGTTGTTGTTCGTTGTTGTTCGTTGTTGTTCGTTGTTATTTGTTGTTCATTCTTATTTATTGATCATTGTTCTTTGTTTTTATTTATTGTTCATTGTTGTTTAATCATTTTCTTATAATTGGCTATCAAGAGTTTACAGGAACACAGATGCTAATTATTATTAATTATTTCTAATTGTTATCAAATTCCTCTGTGTTGTTTAAATTTGTATTGTATACTAAGATCCTTTAGCCATCATCGTAACGTTCACAGAATCAGCAAACAAATTTCGGGTTCACATCAGATGATGGAACTTATAACATTGGCACAAGTCCAGTGCTAAGTCTTGTGCTAAGTCTTGTGCTAAGTCGTGAGCGAAGTCTCGCACAAAATATAGTATTGTATTTTGCACTATGTGTTGCACAAAATCATGCACTAGGCCTTGTGCTAAGTCAGATATATGGGACGCCAATACTTGTAAAAATGTTTTATTACTGCAGAAGCTTCGAAAGTTTTAAAGATTCGGAATCAGTCTGGAACAGGAAGTAAGATTTGCATTCACATGCCGTTCTGTTTGCTTTTCGTGTTTTTTCTTCAATTACCGTAGCGCACAGCTTGGATGAAAGGCTATCGTTGAAACCACTAGCCGGTTCTCTTCCACTGAGCTGTAGGCCTATAGGCGAATATATATATATATATATATATATATATATATATATATATATATACAGTACAAATCATTTATAACCTGTGTTTTTAAATACTTTCGATATTTATGCGTTTAGATTTTTCAAAAGTAGGCTACAGTTTCTGTTTTCTTTTCCTTTTTGCTTGTTGCACATTAGGTTATATTTGTGTCCTGCTTTGTGTTTTGGTTGCTCAAGAGGCGTAATAAAGATAACGATATTCGATGTATTGTCTTCTAGCGAAACTAATGATGAAGAGCTGAATTTTGAATCTTCATCTGATGTTTTCTAAATGTATGTTTCTGTATCTGTGGGTTTGTTTGACTATGCCTCTGAGTGATATTTATTCGGAAAAGAATATCGGACTATGTTTAATTGAGGCAAACATTCAGCCTTTAAAAGTTGCGTCCAGTTTGCATAAGATTTATGCTACCGTTGCTCTATAATTTATAAAAATAAAAATTCTAATCTATACACAATTATAAACTTGAAAGAAGTCCGACCTCTAGTGGAAAGCATTTTGTGGAAAGTCGTCGAAAGGCTCTTGAATGATATCCATATCAGATTTCCCGTACCATAATATGGCAGATCTTTCTAGATGATAAATGCATTGAAACAGCCTCATTCTACTGGCGCCAAAATGTCCATTTCCGCCTTGTCACTCTATTCCGAAGGTCATTTATTAATACGTAATACAAGATCCTTGGATAAAGAAAAAGGTAGCTCACAAAGTAGACTAATTAGGCTACCTATAAGTAGTAAATTGTAATATATAATTAACTGGATTACATGAGAAGAATCTGGACTAGTCAAAAAATATTTGTCGCAAAAGTATAACCTAACATTAATTCAGTATGATGAATTTGACAGCACAAACGAAAAATTTAAATTATTAATCATTTTATTGTTGATTTCATCATTATCTACAATAACCGGTTCCAAGAGACATACAGAGTTGTCGATACTCCAGTTTCCGTGGCAGTATGTTACAGGACTTCAAAATACGCTATTTATCTATAATGGAGCTATATGTGTCTAATTCTCTCTATCTCTCTCATGCTCTGCTAAGTGACAAGTCCAAGATACACATTCCTATTCATATTCTGCTTTCGTACTCCATGAAGAGTCGAAGGAATGCCACAAACGCTCATAAACTGACCCGAAGGGTAGACGGACCATAAATCTATTTTAAATACATATTAATATCATCTATCTATAATATATGCATCTATCTATTAAATAGAGCGAGCTCTCCCCACTTTATACGATATATCGTTAAGTAAGCTAGCAACATGACTTTGACTTTCGTTCTCAAGGAACCAAGCCAAGAAGTGATCTGAAAGAGAAAACTGATCGAACAGCTAGGCAAAGATTTCAATAAATTCCCAGGAAACTCTAACCTAATCTTTAAATATAGATAGCTAAAACATAATTGTCACAGAAAACCTAGCTAATATAGAGATATAGAAAAATCATAACATATTAGAATAAATGATAAACGAAAATGATAAGAATATCGCCATGAAATGAATTGATACAGAACATCGAATATTGATCGTTAAAACAGATAAGACATGCTTCGGTTATTAGTCTTCCTTTTGACGATAACACTCTACGGGCAAATCGGCATTGTACTAGCATCCAATGAACCCTACTTGTTCTACGTAGGCCCAGAGTCTGTATCCTATAAAACTGGGCTATTTGGGGGGCCTGTTGGTCAACAGTTTTACGCATTATCTTCAGCGAGGGGCCAATCCTTAGCATCTATGAGGCAGTTTGGCTATGAATGCTACGTCCACGACGGCACGGAGAATATACAACCAAACATGGCGGATCTGAGTGAGTTAAGGTCGGTCTCATTGGACAATAAGACTGGTAGAGTCCTACTTTTGAATTATAAGTCTGTACTTAGCCTGATCAGTGTTCCAGCCTGCAGACCATTTACCCATCTGTGTGCTAACCGCTCAGTCGATAATATCCAGGTAAATCTTACTTGATAGAACTAACACTATAGTACTAAATAGTACTAATAATATTACTAATAATAATAGTAATGGAAATAAATAAATATATATATATATATACGCGTAAATATATCTGCATAAATGTAATGCATTTAATGCTGTATTATACATATATATATATATATATACATATATATATATATATATAAATATATATATATATATATATATATATAGAGAGAGAGAGAGAGAGAGAAATATAAATGTAGACTATATACATCTATGTACTACACATGTATATGCAAGTATATATATATATATATGTATATATATATATATATATATATATACATGTACATACATGTATATTATATATATACATGTATATATATATACATGTATATATATATCTATATATTACATGTATATATGCATATGTTATGCAAATACGATATAGCTATGTATAGGCCTAATATGATAAAACATGTTTATGAATTGCTTATAATTATGCATATTTGTGTATTTTTCTGACTTTTATCAGAAGCTAAATAACTTCCAGTAGCGCGAAAACGTTCTGCATTTAGTACTTACGCTTTTAACTGGTTTGCCAGTACGTTCGAGCAACTTAAGGAAACTTGCATTTTCTTTGACTTTTCTTCGGCTACAGAGTGTTCTGCGTATTTAAAAATATCGGGCCTATTTATTATTTTACTTTGTATAAAATGCGATTTAACTGAATGCAACATATAGTAGTGAGTTTATAATTTGCACTTTATTCTATAATTCATTCTTTTACTCACACCGCTTGGTGGTCCTTTTCGCTGGCTCATTGATTTTGATTTAGCAAAGTGCTCGAATTTTTACATGGACGAATCTGGTACTCTAAGTTATTTGATGTGATGGTTCATGCGGATTAATTTAATTTTATCACTGAATGATATATCAATAACGAAAGAAAGCGAAATAAAATGTTCAATTCTTTTTGTTCTGAGATTTTCTTTCACAAGGTCCCCATTCATCCTACACTGAAACCCGGATCCTTCGCGTCCCACGAAGATCAGCTCTATTTCCTACTGGAGCATATCGACCGGAAGTCAACGGAGGACGGAATGAGATCACACCTGGTTGAACTTCGTCGTGTGAGGCAGGAATGCAGCAGAGATTTCCCTGTCACCTCGTATACAAGAACTTTCGATTGGCTTCGTTGCTCGGATCTGCTAGCTATTATAAATGACGAGCAGCACCCAAGTAACGTGACCATTAAGCCAATGGACGGCATTCATATAGTGGAACCAGCAGGCGATGGGAAAGAGAGTCTTCTAGATGTGTACGTACAGGTAATTGTATCTATTCCTGTGTTGGATCTGGAAAAGTGTATTACTAAGGACTAAACATAATCCGCTAGGTATTCTGGAAACGTCTCGATAGCACTATAAGCAAAATGTAAATAAATCTACATGTAAATGCACTAGCTTTAGTTAGTTCGTTAATAGTTAATCCGGACCATTCTTCATTTCACAATAAATGCACTTTTTTGAAATGAGTTACAAACGTATATAGGCATATATAATTGTTAAAAAGCTAAAAAGCTAATGTTAACGTCAGTTTCCTCACTCGAAAACAATGTCAGTGACGGGCGAGCCCAGGATTTGAACCTCGCACATACTGATCCGCGGTCGAATATCTTACCGACTGGAGCTAGTGGCGATATCGGTAATGGTTGTTAAATAATTGTTATTTTCTTATTGTTATGTATAATAATTGTTATTTTCAGATACAGAACCTGGAAGAAGGTTCTAACGGAGATATATTAACTACTGTTATTCTCTCTCACGTCCGTGTGCAAAAGGAGACAGAACATAGAGCTTCGATAAATAGAGCCGACATTCTCTACGAGCAGTCTGTGTCCAGCGTTCATGCCAAATACCTGCTGTATCACCTTGGTGGTCTGACCTTCAAGCAAGGTCATCTGTGCTGGACAGCCGTGGAGGTGGTACTTTGTGGTCGTGTTCTTGCAGATGGAAGGATTAAGGATATCAAAAGAGTAGTAGAGAGGAATAATATTGAGGCAGTGTGTAAAGGTTGGTGTCATTTATAGCTACAACTACTTTTCTTCTTCATCTTTTTCTTTTTTCTTCTTTTTCACTTTTCTTGTTCTTTTTCTTGTTCTTGTTCTTCTTCAAGTGCCGTGCCTGATCCAGGCCTGAACGATCATGCTTACGTTTCTCCAGACGTCTCTCTCTGTTGTTGCTCTCATAATTTCCGTTTCCGTTATCTGCATCCACGTATTTCTCTTAATGAACATCATCCGCTGTCCATCCTTCCAGCGTTTGCCTTCTATTTTGCGGCAACTGTGGTATTCTTAATGATGTGGTTCCTTATATGTCCGAAAAGCTTTATCTGCTATGGCCAAATGTTCAAGAGATCACGATTAGTTGACATTCGTTCTAAAACGTCTTTGCAGGTAACGTGATCTTTTCTTCATTTATGACTAGACAAAACTTGAACCAGGTGAAAATCTAGTATGAGGTAGGTTTTGTGTTGTGCGACCTGCTCCGCCAGCTTACGACTGGCTTTATTACCCGTAAACTAACGGTTAGTTTGCGTCATTCAGAGCCTTGTCCAAAACTTCTTCCTCACACAGTTTTTGGTTACAAAGGTAAAAAGCTGTAAAGCCGATGTTAACGTCAGTTTCATCTCTCGAAAGCGATAACAACAGTTTATGAACAACATGAAACTTATTTTACCGATTTTATTTTAGACTGCATTGATATGCTAAATCAATGCTACCGCTTCAATTCTTGAAATTCAATATTGCAAATTCCATCTCTCTTAGTTTGGTACTTTTCCACCTCTCTCTCTCTTTCTCCTGCTCTCTCTCTCTCTCTCTCTCTCTCTCTCTCTATGTCGTTTTATTGTTTTTCTTTCTTTCTACCTATCTATCTATCTTCTCTCAGTTTTAGTTTGCTGCTATGAAGGTAAATTTTACACTGTAAAGAAGCAACTGACATGACGACTGCTAAATAAAATTTATCTATGTGCCCATCCATTTTCTCAAAACAGTTACCAGTTAAATCCTCTAGGCGACGGTTCAGCAGAATACCGGCATAACTCTGAGTGGCTCCTTCACTAATTTCCAAACATCAGCCACTCCATTCATTATAACTTAACTATATATTTTATGATTAATATTAGTAATAACATTCATGTTAACGTAGGACCAGATTCACTGAACACGGTGGTAACAGGGGTGGCCCTTGCTGATGTCACTCAAAGTCAGCTGACTCTATATTTTGGCTGCTGGGCCACCACAGATAGACACACTGATGGAGAATCAGCCAGTTTTGGAGGAGCAGGGTTGGTAAAGGTTTTCACTAATGGTGACGTCAGCGTTGAACCTGTGAAGGGAGAGATGGGTGAAATTGTAAGGGCATCCAGTATGTTCATGTCCAGATGCTCCTTACAACAAGCTTCAATGGCACAAGTAAGAAGCTCGGCGGTTAACAATGAAATTATTAACAAAACCATACTAGTAATACCTTTCATTATTAGTCTGACGACAACGAGATAAGATAACGACAGTAATAGGTGTAGAGAAATGTAAAGAAAACAAAAAAATTCGTTTGGACTCCCAAGGTTAATCTTATTCTTGTTGAGCTTAAACATGTGCGAATATTAAAAATCTTGCTGAAGTGTTATGGTATCTTACTGACATTTACGAACCTGAGGTCAATGATACACACTAAAACAGATATACACAAAAATTATTCTTGTGGTAGAATAGCTTGATACATGTACAGTGTACAGTGCGTTCCTCATATAGACACGTCTGATATATGCAAGTTCCGCTTATATATATCGTAGTTTGCTGGCCTCGTTTAAGCTCAAGCTATTTCAAGTGCATGTAACTTTAGTAATAAGCAAGTATACTGATTTTTTATTTGGTTTACAATTTAGGCAAACCTTTGATCCATTGTGAAATTATTGTGATAAATTGTACCCCTAACCGGTCTTACATCAATCAATCAATAGATAGAGAATGAGTCAATTATGGTAGTTTGTAATCCATTGTGAAGCTATTGTGGTAAATTGTAAACTTTACCGGTCTTACATCAATCAATCAATCAGTCAATCAATTAGAATTTAATGTTCGGTTCCTCGCCACATGGCAATGTCAGGGACGTCCTTCTTACCTGTCGAGGTGAAAGCTCCTCTCTCTGTTTGAAGAAGGCTGCATGTGGTAGCTTTGCTTGGTGAGAAGGCTGTGGTGACTTAGCGTGTTTGGTGAATGATCGTGTGAAGAATTGTCTTCAACCTTCAGAGATCGAAATTTAAGCTAAGTACTTTTAGCAGAAGATACGATGCTTTGATATATTAAGTTTTGACGTTGTCTAATTAGTAATAGAGAACGAGGCTAACATGGTAGTTTCATTCATCTTAGAGTTCTATCATACTCCCAGCATGGTGAAGATGTTGTCCAGGGTTATTGAAGGTTTATAACGATGTTGTTTTTGATAGCTAGTTGTAGGATCACCACTGTGTGGCATTGTAACTATTGGCTATTGTTAGATTACTGACTGCTTGCTTGTTGTAGCTTAAACCCGGTTTTTGCCGCTAACGCTGCTTCTGTGATAGATTTAAGTCTTCGTATTTAGAACTTCTTGTTTGTTCAGTATACGTATATAGCACCGCTAAAGTAGTTACAGAATTGTATTGCATAGTTTTCTGTTTTATGTATTCTTTGTACGCTATTTATCCTCGCTCCTAGACGAATAGCGGCATTCTTATAATCATTATCGTGCCGAGTTCAGCTAGCACCAGTTTATCCATAACTTTCAAATATATTGTTACATCAATCTTCACAACAGAATCTTCCAGGTATAACTTTAAATACATTATTTATCGTCCAGGGCATTGCACGCCCATTTCTCATTCTCGGGTCCTTCTGAAATTCAGAGCCATAGGGGCTAACATATGACATACTGTGGTAAGAAAATTTTATACATTTAGGCAGGTTACTGTTGGTTTGCCGCGTTACTGCTGGGAAGAATAGAACAACCGTTGACTGCACATGTTGTAAGAAGCGACAAAGCATAAACTAAGGAAGTCAACACAAAACTACCTCAGAGTCTATATATTTCCCAAGCTATGGGCTATATAAGGTATGGATAAGGCGTAGCCTTTTGTGAAGGGATTTACTAGTTGATCTATGGAGCGTGAAACGAGAGTATGAGTATGAATATGTGTTTTGGACCTACCACTATCCAGAACACCAGAGAGAGACTGTTGATTTATTCTATCGAGGCGAGAACACAATACTGGAGGAACATTTACTCGTATAATTATGTATAAATACTGTCTTTAGCAGAAAAAGAAAATAAGAACTCGTTGTATTCATTGCATAAGAGCCAACATTATTCTATAGATAAATAAATGTAAAACTGCATCTATGATGACGATTGGCGAGTAGAGCTGCATATAGTACAGTGTAGGTGCATGTTCTACTGGCGTGTCGACGTACAGGGCGCAGTGAATTAGATACTTGACACGTCAGCTTACATACAACTTTGCTTATCTTTTAACTTTATAGTTGGATGACGTCACGTGACGTCATAGATGGGTTTCTTAAAATCAGAGTAATATTGATAAAAAAGACCCAACGATAATATCGCCATTAGCTTATTAAAACTAATATCAACAAAATATAGTACAACTAAATTACAAACGACAACGAGGGTTTGTATAAGCAAATGGTAATTTAATTATACCAAAAAAGTAAAGATTTTCATGAATCGTTAACTGGATTACTAATAAGCTGTCAAATTTATTTCATCCAAGTATGATAAATGAAAAGAGGCTGCTAGTAATAACAATGAGACAAATTTATATCTAAAATATACACTATAGTTTTTCTTGAATAAGCAACAAAACTTAATACAAATACTGAAAATAAAGTTTTAAAACCAAAATGCAGCTAATTAAATGCGCAGTAACCAATGCCTTTAACTGAATATGATATATGAGAACAAAAGAGCAAACATCGAGCGATTTAGCAGCGTTTCCATTGGCATCACAAAACAATTCTCAAGTTAATAACAGTAAAAACAGTGACAAGCTAGTGCAATTTCTACAAGGTCACGTGATACGACGATAACAAATAAAATAACAATCAATTATGCATAGATCATTTTTACCAAAACATACTTATTCCAAAGCAGCATCTGCGGTATAGTTACCTTTTAAAATGGTAATTATGCAATAGTGGCATAACCAGTTAAGGCATTGTGATCTAATGTTGATATCGGTATTTATGAAGGACCCATATCTTCGTTGTTTAAGAGTATCACGAGTTAGTTTTAGTTGTGCTACCGTAGTCGATTCTACAGCCCAGATAACTATCAGAATTGAGTATAGTGATCGCCATACTAATTCCCATTGCTGTCTATTTTTGTCATCTACAATTTGTTTGTTCGTATGGTTATTCACATGACAACCGCCTGTGTTTACAAAATTTCCTTGCTTGGTTGCTGTTTCAGTCGTTTTCGTTATTTCTTCCATTCTCTCCATGGTTATTAGTAATCGTTGACTTTTTTGTTTGTTAATTGGAACAAACAGCCGGCATCAAGGGACTATTTCGACAATAAATTATTGCAAGCAGAGAATCCTGACCCCTCTCGTCAAGTAAAAATGACCTATATAACGAACTGCTAAGTTAAATAGCGACAAATCGATTAATGGAATATCTACAACACCACTACAGCTGCCACAACACTTTTCAAGCAACGATATCTGTAGTACTGATGTCCAGAATTACTGAACAAAATAAATAGCACTTAACAAAGAGCTCGCTCTGTACAATAGAATGTCCTTTATTCTATTCACATTATTATTATTATTATATTATTTCAAACCACAACAACATAACACAATATAATAATATTGTTTTTCATGTAATTAAAAAAAACACAGAATTCATATTCTAAAGTTCTGCATGAAAGCTATATATAAGCTATATATATCATATATAGCTTATATATAAAGCTATATATATCATTCAATCAATTCGGATATAACTTACTTTTAGTGCTCGGGTAAGGTACCAGAAACGCCACTCGCTTCTCTTATTGTTCACTCTTAAAATAAACGTTATCGAATTTCTGAAAGGTCATTAAATTACATTTACGAGAAATTTTGGTCAAACTGAACACATTTGTTTCAATAGGCATTTTTACAATCGTTCAGGCAATCCAATACCGACAATCAATAAAACTCATGCAAGTATTACCAGATGCATAATACCGTCTATTGCATAGTCTCGACAAGTGATTCCACATATGCTTTCATATTTTTGGTGTGACATATGCAACACTAACTAAGCTTTGTGGTAGAAATAGAATACAGATATCGAACGATTGACATTGTTCCCGGAAGGAGTATTCTGTAGTGGTTGATCAGATCAACAGAGCTCCGAATCTTCCGAGACAACCAACAGTACATTTAGTGTTCAAATTAACTGTAAATTAACCCATGTTATGTTATTAGCATTTACGAAAAATTTCTTCTTCCTAACTGAAGAAATTATTTTGAATTTGATCAGCTTTTACTACATATACTCGCACCAGTAAGTAGGATAGGTATAATAAAATTAGCCAAAGTTATTATTGCACAGTCCCGTACATCAGCATGAGAAGAGAAAACGTACGTTAAATTCAAGCAGCAATGCACTACATTTCTCAAACGGTCATATACAACAAAATGGAAGTAAGAATGTAAAAAATGTCCAACAAGCGCACCTAACTAAACGTATCAATAACTACAACGTACAGCAGCTGTCGACAGGAGGTCTACGAACACTACGGGAAACCAACCTGATGCAAAATACGAACAGAAATATTCAAAATACGCAAAACATCGATCATCTACAAGTCTGGATTAGGTGCCACAGAGGTCCGGTACGGTTCAGTAGCTCATATCAGCCTTGAATTACAAAACAAACGACGAATAGAAAAACTGTAGTCAAAACAAACGATGCCCAAGCATGTCGCATATTACATATAATTATCTGTCTGAAGATGACGATGTTTATACTTTAAGGCTACTAATAATGCTAATACTAATAATAGTAAAGTTTTAACGTCCGTTTCCTCATCCAAGGATGATGTCAGGAACGTAGTAGTGTGCTAAGCGAGTGCTACAAGTTTAAAGATATATATAAATACACATAAAAGCAATAAATACAAAACCAAATAATTTAATAGTCTGATCGATCATGATTAGCCACGGAATAGATAAGAAATTTTACACAATCAAAGGTACTTAGTCAAAACTATAAACATTAGCGGGTATATCATAACGTAAAATTGTTTCAAACATCCGCCTTGGCAGAACATTACAGAGAAAGAGACAGAAATAGTGTAGTGAAATAAATAGTATTATATAATGTATTGTATTCATTATATCTTCATGCTAAGCTACATATTCAGTTATTGCTTCAGTTTAACAACTATAGTGCTATTTGTATTTAATATAAACATCAATTATAGTGATATGATAATCATATGTCTTTATCACATTTAATACCAACACGTGCTAAAAGTTAGATCGATTAGTCACTATAGTGTCAAATTACTTGTAATATACATGTCTGAGCCGAGATTCGATCGCAAGGGTGAGCGACGAATCTCAGTAATCAACACAATAAGCTATAAGCATGTAGGCCTATAAAGATCAAATTAAATCTACTTAAGTTGTACCAGTCAATGTCTGCCCCTGAATATAATTTTAAACATAGTCGACTTGACTACAAAACAGAGGTGCAGCAAGTAAACCATTTAATGCCCGTAGCTATCAGTCGACTACTGCAAACTATAGTAGGTCATACAGTTAATAAACACAATATTCATTTCGAACAGTACGTAGTATTTATTTCGATTTTCATAATAAAGAGTTCAAATGTGATCTATTATTATTATTTATTAGTTTACTTAGCCTCAGGACGACTAGAATTACTATAGTGCCAAAGCTACCAGCTGGAACACTTTCCGTCAAATTGTCGGAAAGTGTTCGAAAACTTTGCCACAGTCTGCCGTTCGGAACACTTTACGACAAACGCAATTAGAAATGCTTTTAATAAAAAATATTTACACGCTAACTATTAATCTTATAGCAATCAGTGTCACTTGTAAAACACTAATTACCGTTCATTAAAGTTTAAAACTATTCTAGAATTAAAACTGATTTGACAGTTGAGACATAATTCATAGTCTTTATGCATAATGATATCAGTCGAAAAATTACTGTGATTCAAGCATGCTGTCAAGTCTAACGCAATGCGATAACATAAGCACATTTTCAATAACGAAACACTTCAAATACTTCTAACAATATTAACGTTACACAATTTAAAGCAATGTACAAGACGCAGAGATCACTATTTCCTTTCTTTCAAGTGTTACGCCCTGCCTGGCTTAATAGCCATTTGATGCGTCATTTATTTCTGATTTCAGCAGTCCTGACGAATCAATTGATTTATCACATGGAATTAAGTTATATAAAAGCTTAGTTGCGAAATACATATTTTATTCGATAGTTCAACACACGTGAAATCCTTCAATTTCATCTGAAATGAGAATTTTATCAAATGAAACCAACTAGAGATGAATAAACGTTTGTATCGTTCCTTTCAACATCTTTCATGCATCACATTTACGATTTTAAGAAAAAGCGTAGCATGTCATATAATGATACAGCGTGCATCTATAACTTCATCGGAGAGAACTTCTACATTCACTTGTTACGATATCTATTGATATTTATTCATCGTAATCATCGTCTTCGCTTGAATCCCAGTTTAGCTAGGGTCGGTATAATCTATTGATATTTAATATAGTGAATAATTAGCAATATGAATAAGATAGTTCAAAATATCAAAAAATCTCTGTTTGCCGCGAAAACATTCATCAAAAACATTGTTATTTTTTGAAATGCAAAATAGATCGTAATCTACCAAATCATAATTAGAAATAAAAATATTATAACAACAAAATAAGTCTATAGCCATTAACACACTAAAGATGAAATCATTTAAAAGTAGATTTTAAAGAATGCATCTTAACCACAAAAAGTTACTGTCAGCGATGGAGAGCCTGCTAGTATTCTCCAGGTTATATAAGAAAAGCGTGCTATTAGCAAGCATCCACTGGATCAAAGTTTATTGTTCAATCTAAATACGAATAACAATGACTTGCAGAAAAATTATCTATTTGCAATAATATTATAATAGAAAATATTTTATTGACAACAATATAATAAATACTATTATAATACCAACACAAAATATTGCATTTTAGGAATGTGGATTTAATCATTTTGATAAATCATTTATTTGTTATAAATTTGATTTATCTTCAATTTTTCGTTCAGTTCTTTAGTAGCATTGAGATAATATTCAGCCAGAAGAACTTCAAACCGATTATGAAGAAGAAAATTTGCAAAAAGATTTCTTTCTTCATCGTAGCTACTCGTCGTAATATTCTATATTATTTATATTATTCAGAAGAATAGAAAAAATAAAGCATAAGTAGTACAGTAGAGTCCACAATTATCAGACATCGACAAAGAATAAAAAAATAGCCATAAAGCCTAAAACCGCAAGTCTCCTGGCTGCAAAAGCTAAACGTATGTTTACATAGAATTTTATATCAATATGTGTTCATAAACGATTTAACAGTTTCGTCATCCAAAGCTGATATCAGAAATTTATCCAGCTACGATCAGACTAGATCATGAAAACTATAATAAAAATCATTCACGATTAGCTTGCCTCTATATTCTACTGACTTAGCTATTTTATCAGATGTAATATAAAGCTGAAGAAACGAAACACACTTACCGTCAGTTAATTATAAACACATGTACAAATCAAGTTACATTAACGTTTATCTGAAGCTGCTGATTGGCTGGCGCTGGCCTCCCCATCTCTTGCACCACGCCCACTATTGTTGGTCAGGTATGCTGCGTACACAGCCTCATTCGTGCCCTGTGGCCCAGAGGGGCGTGGAGGAAGTAGATCCCTCGCCCCGGGGGGTAAACCCATATTTATCAGACTCTGTTGAAACCCAGAATACTGAGGACCTCGTGCTAGACCCCCGGCATATTCAGGTCTCATATAGTTCTGTAACACATGGGACGCACCGCCAGGGGGAATTCCCATCATCACGTCTGGCCCACCACCGGAAATACCCTGATTCCTTCCGGAAATACCCGCGAGAGCACCAGGAATTCCGCTGACATTCATACCCGGTGGAAGACGAGTGTTTAGCATAGAATTAGGCCCCATAGAGTCGTGTGGTATAACAATGGTTGCGCCAGCAGGTGCAGGGTCAACCTGCTGTTTCTGTTTACCTCGGCCCCCAGATTTACCCGCCTTACGACTCGTCGATTGTCTAGCCGTTCCAGGCGGTTGGATAAACTTATCCATCGCCACTGGGACTCCACCACCGTGCATCACTGCCTCCATTCTCTTATCCCCCGGGATTTGTCCTCCCATGAATCCCGCAGAGCCAGGCATTCTGAACTGCACAGGCATTGAGACTTGCTGCAGGTGCTGCTGCTGTAGCAGCTGATGCTGGTGAAGCTGCTGCGGCTGCAGAGGTGTGCCGTAGCGATTGGCCAGCTGCTGCAGCTCGTTCAATGAGCCGCTAGGCATAGCTGTAAGCTGCTGATGTGAGCCCTGAGTTTGCAGCTGCTGTTGCTGCTGTAGCTGCTGGTGAATTCGTAAAGCTTCATGCATAGACAGATGCTGTGGATCCTGGCGCTGCGGCTGCTGTCTAATCTGCAGTTGTAGCTGCTCTTGCCTTTGTAACTGCAAGTGGTCAAGTCTTTGCTGTTGCAACCTGTCACGCCTTTGCAACTGATCCTGTCTTTGTTGCAACTGATCTTGCCTTTGAAATTGATCTTGTCTTTGCAACTGTTCTTGCCTTTGTTGTAACTGATCTTGCCTTTGCATCTGATCCTGTCTTTGTTGTAATTGATCCTGTCTTTGTTGTAACTGATCTTGTCTTTGCATTTGATCCTGTCTTTGTTGTAAATGATCATGCCTTTGTTGCAATTGATCTTGTCTTTGCAACTGATCCTGTCTTTGTAGAAATTGTTCCTGTCTTTGTACTTGATCCGGCCTTTGCAATAGTTGTCGATGCTGCAACTGCTGCTGCAGCTGCTGCTGCCGGTATTGCTGATATAACACTTGATCGGGCTGATATTGCTGCGCTACATTAGCTGGCGCAGCGGAATTAGCTGGCGCAGCAGAATTAGCTGGCGGAGCAACATTAGCAGGCAGTACAACATTACCCGGCGGAGCAACAGCGGGATGACCAGATGAATACCTCACGTGCCTGGGGGTAGGAGACGGACTGGGTTGATAGCTGGGTAGGCTGGACCCAGCACCCATAGAGGGTTGGTAGTTTAGACGAGATCGAGGAGATGTGCGCATTGGGTAGGGCTCCACCTGAGCACGTAGAGCCGGAGATGGGCAAGGTTGGTAGCTCATCTGCTGTCTCTTCAATGCAGGTGAAGAACAAATCGGATATCCCGGTTCTGCTGGATTCCCTAGTTGTTGTCGAGCCGACAAAGGAGATGGCACAGAAAACAATTGTCCTTGAGGTTTCAGATTATTACCAGAATTAAACATGGGTCCACCGGTGTCGGTAAGATTAGGATCAACAGTCAGTCGATTGGCAGACATTTCCTTCTCTTTCTGTATGTCCAGATGGACAGATCTAAGCATGCTAGTATAGCTGAACCCGAACCCAGGAGGAGAGTCAAAGGCGTCCACTCTATTTACATTGGCTTCTTCCACGTCGCTCATCGCCTGACTGAACGAGGACATGGCTGGAGTTGACCTGTCTGACCACTGTGCCTGTGGAGGAAATGTTCCTGATCCTACAACCGCTCTTTGCAACATCCCTCTTTCAGCATTGGTAAAATTACCTGATGCATTCGCAGCATCGGCTGAAAGTGTCTGCATGTTATTATCGGTGGTCAGATTATTTCTCAGTCCAGCCTGTAACGAGTCTCTAGCGTGCGGCAGTTCAGTGGACTGCAGAGCAGGAGTGTGGGAGCGAAGTCCACCCGGATGTAGGGGAACAGACGACGAGCTCATGAGGGAATATCCCGGAGCAGCAGAAGGCGGTCTCGCTGGAAGAGCGAGATATTCCTGAGGTCTGTTCGAATCATCGCAGAGCTGGCTGGATGAAGCTATCATCTGTCCAAACTGTTGATTCCCATAGGCAGGTCTCACTGTATCGCCAGACAACTGAGGCTGCTGAGCTTGACGGTAAACTGATGGCATAGTACTCAGCCTGCTTCTACCAGGTGCGTCCTGCAAGGTCCTCTGTTGAGAAATTTGTTGCTGATTAGATTGTTGTTGCATCAACAGCTGCTGATTCTGCTGCATAAAGTTCATCTGCTGCTGTTGTTGCTGCTGCAGTTGATGCATTAGCTGTTGTTGCGAGTCTTTTGGAACAGATAAGTTACCAACTGGACCAGCACCAGAAAGAGAAATCCAGTTGGGTTCATTAAACTGAGACTGCTCAGGAATGTTTCCCTGCTGCAGCTGCTGAAGCTGCTGCACGCCAGCCTGCTTCGTAAATCCAATTCTCGCAGACTGTTGCTGCTTCGACAGATAACTAGACGGGGAAGGAGGAGCCACGAACTGCCGATCATTCTGATCAGGTGGCAAATTAAATGGTGACAATGAACGATTTGATGCATCAGTATTTCTGCGATCCTGCTGCGTAACGATTCCGAGAATATTTTCTTGTATATTCACACCCTGCTGAACTCTCACAATAGTTTGTGCCGCAGACATGCTGTCAGAATTCTGTTCAGTAGGACAAGTCAGGCTACAGAGAGTAGGATGACCAGCAATCTGTTTCTGATAGTGTACTTGTTGGGTCTTCGCTTCAGCACTTCCACCTGGACTCGTGTCAGACGGCAGAGCCTGCAAGCTTGTCCCAGCCGTCTGATGCTGGTATCCCGATGGACCGGGCCCTCCAGGAATCACACCAGACTGATTGCCAGATGACGGAGGACCTAACGGCGATCTGTAGGCTGTACCATAAACCACTTGATTGTTTGGAGAATTATACATCTGTGGATTGCTTGAAGCAGATAAATGACTTCCTGGTGATTTATACACCGGTGCTTGACTTCCAGAAAACACCTGTCCACCTGGTGATCGATAAGCCGTGCTCTGACTACCTGGAGCATTCAGTTGGTTACTCGGAGATTTATAGGCGGGAGACTGCCCCGTTGGAGACTGATACGTTACCATGCCGGCAGGTGACTTGTAGGCAGCAGGCGATTGGTTGATGGGAGATCTATACGCAGGAGACTGATAGGCTCGAGGAGAACCAACGTCCCCCGGCAATGCATTACTTCCAGCCTGCGCCGCAGCTTGTTGAGAACTGAGCTGCAACGACAAACCCGCCACACTGTTTCCATATGGACTAAGAATGTTCGACGCATTTCCACAGCTAGGTGGAGACTGGATATAAGAAGATCCGGCCGACTGTACAGTAGCCATAGGCTGCATTGGAGAATTGCCCAGTGTGGAGGAATTGGATCTGCCCGTCACGCATCTAGAAGTCGGGGTGTATCCAGCTGAGGGAGGAGATACCATGCAAGCTCCACTCCCCACCGCACCACCGCCACTGCTGGGAGACACTATACTGACACTACCAACACTGTTGTTCTGCACATATGGTGAGTCCTTTCTTACGCTCAGTGACGACGTATTGTATCCTCTTATGTTGCCAGCCTGAGGAGAAGTCATGAACTGTGGTGACGACAGATGCTGATTACCACTGTCGTTCTCAGAGACAGTTTCAACTGATTTTACTTCAGCAGAATCCGAGGATATATTCACAGACACTGAAGCGCTGCTACTTTCGTTCCAATGCGATTTTGATGTACTCTGTACGTCAGTGTAGCCAGTAGAGGTTTCAACTTGCTCCATGGATCCCAAGTTTCTACCGTCGTAATTCTCTGACATAGAGGAACCTGGAACTGAGAATGGCAGTGACACGCCAGTTTTAGATTCATCCAGTTTGCTCTTAAATGATGCTTCATCATTCATCTCAACAGCACTTTTAAATCTATCAGTATCAGCGGCTGCACCAGAAGTTGTAGTGAAATTATGTGTATTGTCCGCAATCGACGTGTTAGATAAAAGCTTATGATGAAGCCTAACTGGAACAGAACCAACCTCCGCCGACCTAGCAGACGTTTCCAGTCCCAAGTTACCTTGAGACGTACCCTCAGTGCATTTCTCCATAATCTTTGAATTTACGTTCTTACGCAAACTAGAACAGTTGCTGCTGCTACTACTTGTACTGCTACTAGAACTGCTGTCATCACTATCATCGTCGTCATCATCATCTTCATCATTGCTACTGTTATCGCCTGGTATCTCATCATCAGAACATTCTTTCTCGTTCTTACCATCCTCTGTCTCGACGTCTTCCACATCATCCATCACGCTTTCTTCCAGAGCGACCTCAGCACTTCCGGTGACGAGAGCACGAGCGTAGCTGACACTAAATGGACTCTTTCTAACATTTGAAATACTTTCATCGAACGTTGCTGCATTCGCATCAATACCATCCTGTTCAACAGCTGAACTTGATTCGTTTGTATCTTGCACTTTCCTAGTATCCGTCACCTCATTCTCACAAGAATCTATCTCATCCTCGGCAGAATCAACAGTTGCCATAGAATTATTTTTCTCGTCTTCATACAGTTCTACTTCAGCAACAGAATTATTGGCCAACGTGTTATCGATTGGCGAATAGGACTGCGCTACAAGAGAAGAGCGATCGAGATTAATACGTTCTCTTTCAGAATCCAGTGGATCAAGCAAACTCTGTTTTCTTATTCCAATGGCTTGCTCAACAGCTATAGAGAAATCATCGTCCATATTGTCATCGCCATGAGCTGACGATTGCTCAACAGCCTCTAGACATTTCGCAATAGTCGCTCCATCGCCAAAGTCACTCAAATTATCATCAGACCATTCACCTGGAATGGCGTGTAACGACTCAGACTCATGAGCATCTGTCAGTAAATGTGACTCAGTGTCACCAGATTTCGGATGGACATTATCTTCGCGTTCAGAACTTGCGTTTCCTGCATTCTCTGATTTATCCACATCTGCTACGGTTTCACATTCTTCGATATGTAATTCTGGCAGTTCTTCCTCTTCCTCACTCGGCAAACCAACGTCATCTATATTAGCATCATTATCTGATTCAGTGAAGGGTTTCATCATTCCAGAATGACCAAATCGGTCAGACTCCTTTGGACTCTTTATAGTATCGTCGTCTTTAGAAACACTGTCTATTGCAGCACTAGAAAACTCAGACTTCCCAACACGATTGGTCTTTTTATCAGTTTCAACAACAGACTTTCTGTGACCGTATTTATCTAAATCTGGCAGAACACGTTTCCTTTCGGTCAGGACACCTTCAGTCTCTTTATCAGACTTTGCTTTACTCTTGCTAGACTTCTTCCTACGAATGTTGACGTCCTTGGAGTCCACGCTACTAATAACTTCATTTCGACTAATATCTAAACTTCTTTGGACCATAGATTTCTCACTCTTCTTGGATTTGTTGTATTCAGATTTAGCAGGTTTCTTATTGCTCGACAGATCACATAAAGTGGCTCCAGCAGCGCTGCTTTCCTTTTCTAATGTTGGAGGTGAATTTGAAGAATCGGAAGATTCATCATCATCTACGAACATTTTAGCAGGTCGCCGATAATCATTAAAAGAGTCCACTCTCTTCTCTAAAGTTGGCATATCATCAACGATTTGAAGTAACTTCGGAGGCTTTGAAGAGGAACTGGCACGCTGAGCATCTTTAGTAGACAGCTTACTAGAAATTGTCTTGCCTTTCTTTTTAGGGATTTGCTTCTTGCGGTCTCTGTTGATATCAGTAAGGACCATCGTTTGACTTACAACATCACCTTCACGCTCAGCTCGAGATCTGCCGATTTCAAACTGATCTTCTAAATCCACTATCGCAGGCATGCCACTATCATTAAATCTATCCACTGGCTCGGGTTCCTCATCTACTAGGCGGGACTTTGATACAGGCTGCCTATTCTGCAGATCAGCTCCACCCGGCATCACCTCAAAGTAGGGGCGCTGAGCACAGAAACACAGTGTTAGATTGACCTTAGTATATACAAAGAAATACAGCATTAAATTGACGACACTATTAAATGAATTAGTATATAAAGTTGCCATGGTGCATGTCTAAAGCTTCAGATATGCAGCATGGTGAAATATTATAGAAATATTTAGTTACAAAAATATACATAAGATATGTTATCTTGAATACCCAATGATACTTCAATACTACTAGAGATGTAAAAAAAGCTAATGTTAACGTCAGTGTCCTCACTCGAAAGCGATGTCACTGACGGGCGTGCCCAGGATTTGAACGCAGCACATAGTGATCCGAGGTCGAGTATCTTACTGACATCGCCACTGGCTTCAGCCAGATGTGCAACAACTGACATAAATAACTGCAAATGAGAAACTGAACAAGTAGAAAAGCAGTCAAATACAACTTTACACGGAAAATAAGCTGCTACTATATCACAAGAAGAATAGTAAATATACCTTTTTGAGAGGTCTTCCTCTGCCACGTTTCACCGGTGCCCCGTGCCTCGAAGAACTCTGAGCGACATCTGAATGGGTCGCTTCCAGACCCAAAGAACTGGTCTGACCTTCAGCTACTACATCATCCGCAGAAGAATTTCTATCAGCCGACTCGTCAAGGTCTATAGCTCTCTCATCAGCAGATTCTATCAGCTTAGACTCCGCCTCCTCACTGGGTAAACTCCCCAGCAGACGAGACTTCAAAACTTCATGACGCGTCAGATACATCTGTGTTACACACAAAGATTACATGAGAAAAAAGCAGACAGACAGCAAAAGCAAGAGAAAAAAGAAAAATACTGTTTAATATGCAAGAAGAATAGACAACCATTACTGCAATTACAGAGTTACAGTTGACTGTGGTCAATGACACCATCGAGGTCTAAGGAATGAATGCCAAGCAGAAAAACGAAGATGTCAAATCAGCGGCGCAAATCCAACACCCAGAAAACTAGTCCAATGACCCAGAGTGTCTTATGGTAGAAGAGGGTATTTATTTTACAAAGCGTTTAATGCTAGTGCTAGAATTAGTAGGAACTCTATTTAAGTTTCCTATAATGCACTTTGATTGTTCTATGATGTTTATGTGTGTACGTGTTTGTGTGTATAATATATGTATATGCGATGTATCTTGACCCTGTATGTTTATGACGAATAAAGAAATTAATATATATAATATATATATATATATATATATATATATATATATATATATATATATATATATATATATATTAACAGATAAGGAAATAATACTATAATATTAAATTGTTAAAAATCTCGTACAGAAACAAATAAATTTAAACTCATTCAGTAAACAATCTAGCCATTAAATTAGAGAACTCTAAACTAAGATTAGTCTTTACAATTACAAACCTCTAGGAGTTTCTGCTGGTAATCTTTCCACGACGAACCTCCCGCTGTCGAGCAAAGTCTCTTCACGACTGATCCGCTGAAGCGTCTCCTCTCCACCTGAATTCTGTTCAGCTGCAGCGCTGCCAGTCGTTGATGTGATTTCCTCAAAGCTTCCTCATCAGTGAACAGGTTCTCCCTGCTCAACCACAACGTCATCTATACAACTAGTATGCACTGAATGTAATGAATTAGCAATGGGATTTTTAACCATATATTTACAATTACTTATAATTACACATTTAACCATATATTTACATACTTACCTTTTTTAACCATATATTTACTTATTTACTATCATCATCATCTTCCCTTGAATCCCAGTTTAACTAGGGTCGGGATAAAGCTGAGAGAGAAAGTGGTGTTGCAAGTCAAAAGATGGTCGTTATTATTACGTAATGAATATAATCTAGTCTAGGGATTCCAGTGAAGACTATGATGATAATTAATAAATATAATCTTAAGTAAATATGTTGTAAGGTATAAACCTACTTTAATACACAAATTCAAGAATTAAAACCGATATAGATTTTAAATAAATATTTTAAAAAATTTATAAAGCGGAATATAATTAAATACCTGAAGCTAGAAAACAATACTTATCAAGTAATAGCCAAATAGATTGTCTGACCTTGCGTCAATATGGGTGGTAACCTTCAGTTCAGCTAGAGTACTGAGAACAATATGCTTGCTAATACCAGTACCCAGGCTGACAGCTGAAATACAATCATCATCACATTATATACAACTGAATACACAGACATTTGAATGAAAATATCATATCTGGATATACAATTAAAATAAGCTGACGTCAAGACATAAATATCCTATCACCCTGTAACAATACATGCAGACTTGCACTAAACTTACTTCTACCAGTGACAATCAATACAAGTGGTGACAATCTTTGCTAGTGTTTTACTATATATGATATTCTGATATTAACTGACGCTCTGACAGTTGAGTAAAACTTCAACTGATTCAATGAACATGAGTTACTTACTATCTATCTATATTTACATTTATTACTACTATGGCAACAAATAGTCAGTATATCATCATCTTCATCATCATCATCATCATCATCATCATCATCATCTTCCCGTGAATCTCAATCTAGCTGGGGTCGGGAAATAGTTAAAAAATCTTATTAAGTACTAGATCACAAAATGTTAACTTATTTTATCCAATTCAATTGAAAGTCTCAATGGTAATAAGCCTGAACATCTACACGTAAGTTCAAAGAATACCAGCAAAGCTCTATTTGCCATATTTACAAGATTATTCAATATTTATATATCCTACTAAAAAATTTGGCCTAGTTATTTTTGACTGATATCAGCGCAAATAATAATACGTGCCAGATAAATTTAGAATCTGATCTTTGTTGGCGTGCAGATAGCATATGATCGACTCTTTCCAGCTACTGGAAAAGCATTCCTGCACTGGCACTCCCAGGATACTCAAGCAGGACTCGCCGTTCTGTCCATCAAGTCCAAGTGGATATCCTGTTAATCCTTCCATCTGACACAGCATGTGACCTACAAATAATGTCAGCAAAAGTATGTCAACATAAATATTCATGATATCCTACCTCGGATCAGTATGTGCGGGGTTCAAATCTAGGGCTCGCCCGTCACTGACATCGCTTTTGAGTGAGGAAACTGACGTTAACATTAGCTTTACCAGCTTTAAAGAAAAGAAAAAGGAAATACTTGGAGAATTAATGACGAACTTAACTGAAGGACTATATCAATTATAGTACCTAATTAGCTTATATCCGCTATTAAGTTGCTGAACAAAAGAATATTTTCAACAAATATAGAGATCAATAGTGATGTAATCTGTAGTGATGTATGCTGTTAGGGACGTCCCTAACATCATTCCTGGATGAGGAAACGGACGTTAAACCATTATTATTATTATTATTTATTTATTATTATCTAGATTTATTATAATAATAAATCATCATGATGATGATGATGGTGATTTATTATTATCTAGAGATGTAAGACTGCGTATCATAACTATAAACTAAAAACTAGAGCATCAACCCCGTCAGCACACTACCCTCAATGATAGAAAGAGAATCACTGAGAACATACTGATCTGAACGAGGACACGCCCATAACCGCGCCTCTGATGCTGCGGCAGTATCATCAGCCAGCTTAAGCTCTCCACAGCTGCTTCAACAGCTGCTTCGACAGCTGCTGCACAGCGGTTCTATTCAAACATCACAGTACACAAACTATTAGACTATGGACAGTAGCAAATGCATCAGTTTCTGTTGGCTGGAGTGACAAGAACGTATCGTCAGTGTAAAAGTAGTTAAAATATCTTCAACTCGGATCAGTATGTATGAGTTCAAAAATCACTGGCTCGCCCGGTCACTGATATCACTTTCGAGAGATGAAACTAACGATAACATTGTCTTTACAGCTTTAGAGTTTCAAGTTAGAATCTGATTTCAGAAGTTTCATTTCTAGATCTCATGTACTATGCATGCACTTTCTCTTCCATACCCTTCTCTGAAAAGCACTAATGTTTCTTTAAGAAATCGACAATAAAATCGGTTGCAGCTTTTGGGAGGATTATATACAAAATAGGGATTATTAATATAACAACACATGGCATTCTCCAGTACTTGATATTGAAGCATAACCAGTGTTAAATATTTAACAGGAGTAACGAAAATAATTTCTTTTAATTCTTTTTTGTGACTGCAACATAGCTTTTACCTTTAATATTATGTACTTGTTGTGATGGATATGTTAATGCACTACAATTATTAGTGCTACTGTTATTATTACTACTACTGCTGTTATTACTATTAATAAAGAAAAAATAACTTTATTATTACAAATTTTCAATAGCATCCATAATCAGTATTAATCTGCCAAAGCGGTTGGTCAACCAAACAATATTATCATAAGACACAGAAATACATGCCTTTACAAAATATCCAATCAGACTCCTCCCTTCAGAGTCAGTGCTGATCAGCACATAGAACAAAAATTGTGTTAAGTCCATCCGCGAATCTGTCACTTCGCCAGAATCAACTGTAGCGCCCTTGATCTCTGCTGGCTCATAACCATCAAGCAACAGTAAACCCGCACGCTGCTCAGCCTGATGGCTGGCAGAACGACCGCTTCTCTTCAGGTAGCTCGCCGTTTTACCGCAGAATATAGTAGCCAATGCCAACAGGTTCTGACAGTACGCCTGCGATGACTCTACTGAGCCATCAGCTTCGAACACTGACAACCTGCCGTCACGATATATTTCTTCACCAGGTGGCGGGCTGGACCGGCATTTCATCTATAAACATCATCATCATCATCACAATCGTCATCGTCATCGTCATCATCATCATCATCATCATCATCCTCTGAGTTCAAGTATAACTATAATTTAATGTAGAACGTAAATAAAAATGTTACGTGTAACTTCGTTTCAATTCAAAACACGAGAATAATAAAAGATAAACTTTAGTCATATATTATGTAACTTCGCTTTACACCCTAATACTGACAAATTCTCTCCACCATGATTGGTCAAACAAACGGTATAATATTAATTGTTTTCAAGAGGTTCTGTTTGCTCAAGCAGAGTTCTGTATATACCACTGAAACACTTGAGGGTTTGCTACAAAATATGAAGTACAAAAAACCCTTCATCATAGAGCGATATTTTCAACATCACAATAATTATTTCATCAATGTTGCATTCAAGTTATTATATACTCTGCCGAATGTTGCAACATGAGACTAAGCAAGAAGAAAAACGCTGTAAAAAGCTCTGGTGTCTTACGTTTAGTAAACCAAAAGCTAAATTTCAAAAATTAAGTTCTGGTAAGGTATAGTCTTTCTATCCTGAAAAGATCTGTATCGTTCAACTGAAAAGCAGTAAAAGATTCATTAGCTCTTACAATAATTAGGAAGGCAATAAAAAAAACACTACAGGAATTAATTCTCACAATGAAAAAAGCATCCTTGAAGTTATGCTACTGAAAACCCCTATATGTTGAAATGAACTAGATGATTGACAAGATCATCTAGTCCGGAACTTTGTAGAAGGAACTCTGTTGTATAAGAGAGAGATTACAATGTTGATATTAGTGTCGCTCTTTGACACAGTCTCCTGGGGTGAGGAAAGGGACGTTAAATCGTCACCGTGTCGTGCTGTTAGTACTTACACAGTGCCTAGCAAGAGACTGGTTGGTTAGGAAGGCCTGCAAGCAGAACTGACACAAATGTAACGTCTTCACTCCTCCACCGGTACTGCCACTTCCTCTATTACATAACCTACGCGAAAAACATCACAGATATCATCAATGTATTCTTTACTCTAATCATTCAAACATACGTGATAATCATAGGCTGAGCCAGTGGTATGTTAGCAAGCTGGTAACTGACGTAAACGTAGCTCTTAAAAGCAAAAATGCATCGCTACTATTGTTGTTGTTTTAGTGGTTATGTTTATTATTATTGTTCAAACTCTAAAACACCAAATACACTAACACCAAACCAAAAATAGAGAAACATAAGAAAAAAGAAGATAAAAATAAAACAAAGCATCAGATAGCAACAGCCGTCAGGGAAGAAGATATAAATCTATTGAAATACATTATTGATAAATGATAACCGAATGGACTGGCACCATTGAGGATCAATCTTAAAATGTTTTTGAAATTGCTTTGGAGAATAGGTTTAGTGAAACATGATGCAGGGACGTCTTTGGCAGAATGACGATATAACTCTAAACGTTAGTATAATTTTTATTTATTCTTTTTATTATTAAATACGATATAAGAACTTAGTGTTTAATGTTTAATAGAGTATTCGCAAACACATCCCCATACTCTACACCAATTACATCCAGTAAAAACGTTTTATATGTAAATAGTTTTATTCCCAGCACTTGGTATGTAAATTGAAATGCATAATTTAAGAAAACGGCAATGCCTTAAAGACCTATTTAAAAACCGATTTAAGACAGAAACTAATAGTTTGCTATAAATCTCTTTCTCCCTCACTCTCTCTCTCCATCTCTTAATGTCACACCCATTCACAAAACATGGTTTTCTAGAATACCATTGTCAACAGCCAATAAGGACCAACAATAACGAACCCTTTTAGCTGAGGATACAATGCCACAGTCTGCTGCCACAGCTGCTGCCTCTGCTGACCTAGCAGCTGCTGCTTGACTGGGATTGTGTATTCTCCTAAGTGTACATAGAGGCAGACAGCTGACGGGCTTCCAGCTGGTGACTGTGGGACCACATCACTCCTAGCCAGTCTCTGAAATAGTATATATATATATATATATATATATATATATATATTATAGATATAAATCTATATATCTATATCATGTACAATTATATATGTTAACTACATACATATATATATATTATATATATATATATTTATATATAAATTTATATATATACATATATACAAAAATATACATGTATATATATATATATCTATATATATACACATATATATATACACACACATATATATATATATACACACACACACACACACACACACACACACACATATATATATATATATATATATATATATATATATATATATATATATATATACAGACTGGGGCAAAAAATAATAATCCCCTAGCAAAATCTCAATAACTTTAAGAAAACTCAAAATATCTCTACGAAATTTACGGAGCTTCTAGGGGAGGAATTTCTAGCAAATTTGATGAAAATCTATTGAGCAGGAAAAATATTACAGCTTTTCTACGAAAAAAGTGCAAAATCAGTTTTAACGAGGCTTTTTTTACCAAAAGTCGTAATAACTTGGACAAAACTCAAAATAGCTTTAAACAATTTTCGGGGATTCTAGAGAAGGAATTTCTACACATATCCTGCAAATTTGGTGAAAATATATTCAGAAGTAACAAAAATGCAGCGTTTCTTCGAAAAAAAATTTAAAATCAATTTTAAGAAGGCTTTTTTAAACAAAAGTACCGGACATTTTCTTCAAAATTTAGGAATAATTTTAACATAAGAACGAATTTTAGGCATCTTATATTGGAGTAGCTAGCAATGTAGTGCAGGTTTAAACACCATCACTTAAGTAAACGGCCTTTTCATGGTCGTTATTTTCTTTAAAAGGAACGACTGACATTTCAAAAAGTTTTGTTAAAATTGATTTTAGCACTTTTCTCGTAGAAATGCTGTAATTTCGTAACTAATGAAAATATTTTCATCAAATTTGCAGGATATACGCAGAAATTCCTCCCCTAGAAGCTCCGAAAATTTCGTAGAGATATTTTGAGTTTTCTTAAAGTTATTGAGATTTCGCTAGGGGATTATTTTTTTTTGCCCCAGTCTGTATATATATATATATATATATATATATATATATATATATATATATATATATATATATATATACATATACATAATGTATACACACACACTTGTAGAATAAATTGACACTAATAGTGCTGAACGATAAATTAAAATGTACACAAGGCATCACCCTCAGTATTCTGCCACAAAATATCTAATTCGTAACAGATAAAGCAATAGAGTAGATTCACTTTTCGCTAATCTGTGAAGAATAAGCACTTCTAGACGATGATTACATACATGTAATTAAATTAACCTTATTAATTAATAAAAGATAGATAAAATATCACTCCTACACGGTTTCTGTAAAATAAATATCTCGTGAAGACAAATTTTAAAAAATAGGTGAAATATCACCAATAGTCAATCTTTGAAAGAAAAATATAGCATCATTATCATCAACATTATCTTCCCCATATTCCCAGTTAAACTGAGGTTGGGATAAGAGTAGACCTTCTACAACTCCTCTCTGTCCCATACCATATCATCAGTCAATCCCCTATAATCACTTCCATTCGTTTTGGAAAATGTTGTAGCAATTTCTGGAACCTAGGCGCTCACCAACCGAATGCCTTTCGACGTTGGTTGGATCTTAGTGCTTTATTCGTCTTGTACGACACGTGCAGTCAACTGTTGGTCTATTCTTCAAACAACCTGAAAACAACACGGGGAACCTAGAAATATATGATATATTCATATATTTATGAAAGATAAAATATATCAAGAATATAAATATTAAATATGGATAAAATCACTTTTATTCAGACTCTGTTCACTAAATAGTTAAAAAGGTATTATGAACGTCAACGGAAAATTGCTTGCAAAATAAAGCAACGTCTTTAGTTACAAAGAAGTAAAAGAATCATTTGATTACGCTAGGAAGCTGAAAATAAGAGCTCACTGGTAACTTAAAATTAATTTATTCATTGCTTAAAGCACGTGATACTCAAATTGTTTGGCCACATTAATTGACATTAACTTATTCGGTAAGAAATCATTGATTGATACAGAAAGAACTATCCATTAAACGAGAGCATATCTTGCAAGACGTTGGTTGATTGATAGATTGACTGATAGCTTACATCACGTGAGATGGTGGCAGCTTTCACAAACAGTTTGAGATCGTCATCAGTAGGGTTACATATGACAACACCATCTTCGTCAGCAGCCAATTTTGACGGCTCAGCCATTAGCGGGCTCAATACAGGGCTTCTTAGTGGGGTTTTTATGGGGCTTCTTCGAGGGCTCCTTATGGGGCTTCTTAGAGGACTCTTGGTAGGTGATTTTAAAGCTGAATCTGAAAATAGTAATACCAAAATTGAACAACCAAAGTCATTTCAGAACATTATTAGAAATAAAGCTGGCAAATTTTTTTAAAATTGTATAAACAATTAAATTTAAGTTATTTCTAATGTCTGAATATAAGTATAGCACAAGCATACTTTAAAGTAGTATTATCTATAACATTTTAACATAATTACTTACATCATCATCCTTATTATCATCTTCCCTTGAATCTCTGTTTAACTAATTTAACACAATTACTTACAAAAGTAATATAACTACTGTAGTTGAAACAACAAATTTCAAACCAAAATACTTGACTCATCTAAATATTTAACAAATTCCAAATTAATTTTATATTACAACATCATCATCATCATCCTCCCTTAAATCCCAGTTTAACCAGGGTCGGGATAAGAATAGACTATTTTCCATTCGTTTAAGTTTTCGTAGCAATTTTATATGACAACATAAATTATATAAATTTTAAACAAGAAAACACCAATCACACCTGTAATGATTAAAGACAAGCCACTGCCCTTGCTTCTCGAGGGTCGACCTGCTCTTCTTCGAACTGGTTTATCAAGAAGCTCCTGCTCAGAAAGGAGCTCTGGTTCACTTTGACCACGAGGATCAAATGTTTGATGATCACTTGCGCGCACAGCTGTATCAACGGCCTGGATACATTCATCCTTTCCTTTATCAATTGAAGAGCTACGACCATGCAGATAGCTGTCAATGCCAGGCAGAGATATCTCTTTTGAACTACGTCTATTGTGCGACGTAGCTCTCTCACGTGAACAATTTTTCTCAGATAATTTAACTTTTTCTACTAAACTACTCTTAGCAATTGGACCAGGCATTTCATGCAATCCACCTTCCTCACTTGAGTGATCCTTATCAAGCAAGATCTGAACAGAACTACTTTCATTAACTGAAATATCTGTGTCCATATCATTCTCATGTGAATCGATTTTATCAGACACCTCTTTTCTAACTATTAATTCCTTATTCTCTGAGAAATTACTACTGTTATAGGCTCCTTCTTCTGATGGCATTTTGTGCGATTTACTGACTTTATCTGATTTATTTTTACCCCGTGAGCTACACTTTTTCACAGTAAGTGAACTTCTTTCACTCTTTGAAGTATTAATATCAAGCCTACTACCTTTCTCAGTTGCCAAATTTTCACAAGCAAGCACAGTTGTCATGCTATTATCATCTTTATAACTAATTTCATCAAGTGAAATACTCTGGACAGTACCTCCATCTTGTATGCTACTTTTATCGGCACTTTTATCATTCTCACTATTTCTAGAATTATCTCTGTCAAGAGTGCTACTACCTCTACGATGACTTGTATCCTTCAAACTATTTTTAGCATGATCTTTATCGCGTGTACTCCTTTTATCAGCACTTCCATAGTACACGTTACTTTTAGAACCCTTATCAGGTTCACAACTTTTGTCACTATCCTTATCATAAAGGCTACTCTTGGCACTAACTCCACTTTTATCGACAACTCTATCAGAACTTTTAACTCCTTCAGAACGGTCGTACAGTGTTCTTTCCTTATCATTACTAACTATTTTATCAAGTTTGTTGTTCTTAGTTTTATAACTGCTGCTTCCTCTAGAGCTCTTTGGCTTATTAACAAGTTCACTTTTCCTAACATCACTCTCAGTAGCTACTAAATCTGTAACGTTCTCTTCAATGTTTACGTCCGTGTTAGTTTTAATCATCTTCCTATCATCAATACTTATTCTCTCTTCGTCGCTATCGATGGCTGTTTTGTCAACATTATCAGGACTTGCATTTGTCTTATCAGAATTTCTGTCAGCAATATCACATTCACTTTCACGCTGCACGGCTTCCACACTGCCCACACTTTCCACCACAGAGCTCTCCAATGATTCGCTTCGACTCAACGTAAACCTGCGCCGCTTGCTTGAAGGGCCAGCGAAAGACTGACGACTCTGAGAGTCGCTCTCTCGGCGTTCAGACGAGTGTCGACTCGATCGCTGCATTTCTTTTCTGCTTTCGGCAACGGCTTCACTGAATTCCGGCAGAAACTGATCGAGCAGACAAGCTTCGTTCAGTGAGGGTCTCAACAGGACTTTCTTCCTCTCGCCGCTGGCGTGGAAGAAGTGCGACAAGCTGTCGCGCAGAGAATCTAATTGATTTCTACGCTTTCTGCTAGCAACAGATTGCTTCTTTTCATCGCATAAACTTTCTGTATCGGAATTCTTACTTGATTTCTTACCAACTTCAGTCGAAACGAGTGCAACTGTATTATTATCTTTTTGTTTTAAATTTTCTGTTTCGCTGACAGAAGTTCCAACCTGTTTCATAGAACTGCAGGTAGCAGTAATAGCACAAGCAGAATCACTGCCAGACAATTCAACTTTTTCCTTTGACAGTTCCTCACTGTTATTCATTCGACTCATTACTTTTCCCAGAATAGAGTCAACACTGTGTCTAATCTTATATTTAGAACGTGGAGCACTATATTTGACAACATCGCTAGATTGGTTTGTCAAGTCTGAATTAGCGGTAGCTATGTTTTCTAATGTCTGTGATTTAGGATGAGTGCTGCTGGAAGCGACATCCTGTTCTTGTTGGTTGTCACGTGATCTCATATCAAGCCTTCCTATGCCCGATTCCTCATTTGAATCTACTTTGCTTAGAATTGCACAACTGTCAGAATCAAGAGTAACTGAATGATAGTTAGACACCGCAGAGTTTGTTGCATTAGAAACGTCTTTAAACTGTTTCTTCTTATTTCTCAACCCGTCTGCTTTGCTATTCAATGGCTGATTTGTACTTTCATAAGCTTCGATATCTGACCTGCACAAAGCAATCGAAACACTAGACTTAATCCTTGACAAGGAGGGTAAAGTAACTGACACAGACTCGATGGGTGTAGGTTCCATTTCCTGCAGAACAGGGATATCAAAAGAATCCTCAACGTTCTCCGTCTCAACATTTCTCCGAGCATTTGAGTTTTTACTCTTTCCGGATGATACTAGTTTAGGCAAGTCGTTCATAGATTTCAGACAATCGATCTGCGGCTCACGATCATTATCAGCATAGTCACTGACCTGCTCTGAGCAGATCATCTGCAGCTGAGGTGGTGAGGGGGAGCGAGAAGCTGAGCCAATACCTAACTCTGATCTCCTGCCTTTCTTCTTTCCCTCTACTTTAAAGCACGGTCCTGCATCTAAAATATTATGATAATTTACGCTCGACTTATTTCCCTTGTCGAAGTTCTCTGTTTTAGTGGAAGACTCAAAATCGCTAAGCGGATGCTTTGCATACTTGGAACTCGATAGCTCATTTCTGGGCAACTTACTGTTAGTAGTAGAGTCTCTATTAGTATTAGGCTCAGACAGATTTGGAGACAGATCTCCGAGTTTGTCCAGCACAGGAGGAGAAGGTGTAGCTATAGAACTCAGTTCTGCTGGTGTAGCACAAGGCAGAGCGTTCAGAGAAACACGCGACTTGCGCTTCACTGTAGGCGTGTAGAAATGGCTTAGCGAATCCACCAAACCACGAAGAGGCTCCTGTTTCTTTCTTTGTACAGCTTCTTTTGGCGAATCAACAGCAACTTCATCTGATTTCTGGGTTTTCTTACTTGGCTCCTTCTTAGATTCACCTTTGTCTTTTTTCGGAGACGATTTTGAAGTACCTTTCAAAGGAAGAGAATTGTCGTTCATCGTGGCATTATCGTCACTGATTGAATCATTTTTATTCTTCTTCACGCCAGATTTGGTTTTATTAGTATCTCTGTCTGCTACAGACTGAGTTTTATTTACTTCAACATTTACATCTGACCTTGTCTTCTCACTACTACCAAACCTCTTTCCTTTAGGTGAAAACTTGACCTTTGAAACCACAGCTGTCGAGGTTTTTGACATAACCAAATCACCAGTTCCACTTACTGAAGATTTATGACTAGATTTCGCTTGAACCTCGGCTATTTCCTGCCCCTTGGAACTCTTCCGTCCAGCTGAATTAGAGGCATCTTGAGAAACCCTTCGTTTAGTGTCCTTTCCATTTCCAGCACTGGATTTAATTTTCTTGCCAGCATCTCTCTTTTCAAATTCTAAACTTTTCTCTTTCGCCATTTCGTAAATATCACTCTCGCTGTCGTATTTTCTTATGCCCTCAGCGTCGAGTGAAGCACTATTACTACCATGTAGGCTTGAATTCCATCTTTCGTTCTTACTGTTATCAGAATTACCATCGATAGTCACAGTTTCTGCCTTTTCATCATCCTGCGACAAATCTACGCTTATATTTCTACCAAGCTTCTTCGATCTGTATTGTTTCTGAGGTTTCTTATTTTGCCCAGCAGCATCTGCAGCAGACTTTTCAGACGAAATGCCTAGTCCATCGCTGGAATCAAAACTAGAAACGACTCGAGAAGGATTAACGTATCTGTCATTTGAATTGGTATCGCTGAGATCCACTGATATATGACAGCCATTCGTCTCGACACTGACAGAATCATTTGGCTTGCTATTGGCTGCAACGTCAGAATCCGATATTTCCACTTCTTCCAGAGATATTTCCATCTCCTCCATAAATATCTCTCTATCACACGTCTGACCCTCCACTGCATGACTCTCAATTGCATCTGACGCTAAACTATAACCATCCTCAATTTCGACCAATTTCTGCTTTCCTGATGAAGCCTTCAGCATATTTTCCGACTTGGCACCTACTTTATCCATATGCTGAAGAGAATTCTGCAGCTGCCTGTTAGACCCAGAATTGCAGCTGAATGATGTTTCATAGCAATGCGATTTCTTCTGTTCGTATTGATTTTGATCAATACTGGGTGAATATTTGGATCTAGATGAAGCGCCTCTGGCGTCAAAACTTGCAGACATTAGCGGGTCGATATCTCCAGTTAGAAGGCTGGTTGAACTACCAGTTAGACTAGGACTAGATGACAAAGACTCGTCTCTAATCAATCTTCCTTCCCCGGGCTTCATAAGCACGGCAGATATGCTGAATGGATGATACGATTTCCTCTCATTTGACACATCTTTGGCTTCTTTAGACGTAGATGAGGATTTGCTAGATGAAGATTCGGAGCATCTAGGTCGTTCACCGGAATGATATGGTTTCTTTACTGAATCACTCTGCAAGCTCTTTCTCATAGATAGATCAAGAAGTACTTCATCGCTTGTAGATTCTTTGCAACCATACATGCGAGAAGATGCTCCCTGCATCAAATCACTTGGCTTAGAGAACGGCATCGGTAAGCCGGTGTACGGCAACATTGGATGGGCACCAAATCCAAACAAACTTGCAGAATCTAGCAGCGATGCACCGAAAGAAGCCGAATAAACATCGAGAAACTGAAAACCCGTAAGAGGCATTCCGCCGGGATAATCAGACCGACTTGATGAGTGCCTCGCCGCAACATCATCTCTTAGTTCCCTCTGACTGTATATGGGAATCTCGCTATGCCGCCTCTGAGAGTGAATCGAGGGACTATCTCTTCGATCAGACCGAGTGGACGCGCGCTTCTTCTCGTTTCTAGAATAGGAACCTTTCTCATTACGTCTCTCTTTCCTCGGCTCAAAAGACGTCCTCTCCGAACTACGGTCAATCTTACCCTTGACAACAACAACGTCTGCATCATCGTGTTCAACGTCGATAGAAGAAGATGAAGATGGATCTACTTCTATTTCAGCAGCAGGGTTAGGATTAGAACCTCCTGAAAGAGGAGGATCGTTTTGCGTGCTGGTCACACTACTCTCTGAGGCCGCAGAGGCAGTAGAAGCCGTGACTCTCTCGCCAAAGGTCGACTGACTTGTCCCCACGTCCGAAGAAGAGCCGACCACTGGTTCCTCCACGTCTAGACCAACAGAATCAGCTTCCTCCACCACTGACCTGGACTTGACTGCCGAAGATGAACTACGTCTGGAGGCATGAGAACTGTGCACAAAGCACATTAAATACACTTAAACCTGGTAAAAGCTGGTAAAGCTAATGTTAACGTCAGTTTCTTCACTCGAAAGCGATGCCAGTGACGGGCGAGTCCAGCATTTGAACCCCACACATACTGATACGCGGTCGAGTACCGTATCGACATCGCCACTAGCTCCAGCTATTTACGATGTGTTTTTAACAAATGTTCATGAAACTGAATTGTCATTTGTATTAATTGCATAAATTAGACTCGAGATTAAAATTTGTCTAAGTTGCTGTTTTTTAACTGTTCAAATATGTTACTAAATCCAAATTAATGAATGGATCATCCACAGCTTAATTCGTATTTTTCTAAAACAAAATTGATAGGCATATATTACATAAAAATGTAATGTAATATACTTTCTCTCTCTCTCTCTCTCTCTCTCTCTCTCTTCAGTGCACTGCCAAATGGCAGGTTCAAGGTACATATTCATATTCAAAGTCAGCTTTCTCGCTCTATAAGAGCACTCCTTAGATCAACAAGTTAATCCCTTCACAAAGTCTATGCCTTATCCATAACTTATGTAGCCTATAGCTTGGGAAAAGTATAGCTTCTGAGGTGGTTTCCCGTTAGCTTCCTCAGTTAGACGGATTAGTTATCATTTAATCCTGGGGGAAAATATTTCATGGTGAGGTCGGTCCCCTCTTACCATCCTCAGCTCCTGCCTTAGTCACCTCTTACGTACACGCAGCAGATTGTTTGCGGTTGCACTATTCTGCAGTGATCCAACCACACCCGAGCACAACACAAGGGAATGTATACAGGAATTGAATATTTAATTAATTCCATGAATTGAATTTAAAAAAAATAAAAAAGGGAATAAATTACTTATACTAAATACAAACAAAATATGAATCATATTAGGAATTAAAGCATAAATGAGCCCTCTTTGTATATTTGAAATAAAATTGCAGCCAGTTACCTTATCTCTGCAGATTCCATTATATTATGGAGCAATCAGTCTGCAGGCTAATTATAAAATTTATGATCTTCTGACTATCTTTAAAAGAAAGAGAGTTGTAGATATTTGATAATGCCTGGAGTCAGTTAGAATATTGGAGAAAGCATTATATCATGCTAAATGATCGCAGAAGCTAAATTGCAACTTTTCTAAACAACACTAAATTACAAATAATTCTACAATTAAACTGAATCGCACCTAATCTAAACTTGGCTAAATCTTAACTAAATTTACATCATCTAATCTAAAATAAATTGTAACTAATTTTAAACTGAATTAAATTGCAACTAATTTAAACGAAACTGAGTAGCAACTAATCTAAACTAACTTAAATTGCAACTAATGTAAACTAAATTGCAACTAATCTAAACTAAATTGCAACTAATGTAAACTAAATTGCAACTAATCTAAACTAAATTTCAACTAATCTAAACTAAATTGCAACTAATCTAAACTAAATTGCA